>QCXZ01000086.1:1294367-1647789 GCA_025024175.1 Rhyzopertha dominica
ATCCACTAGAATTAGCAGATACCCAAACCACATAATTCAGACTACACTGAAGATGTCAAGAGTACAAATACAATTAAAATTCAAACCGTGTTATTGTATTTCCAGTGAAAGATCGCGAGTTCATATTCCTGGCATAGATAAGAGTTTATATTCTTAAAAGATATAACATAAATTGAAGCTTTGAAATTGCCAGAAGCAGAACTTGAATGAATGATATGCTTAACTATACTTTGTACTGTATCCACTAGAATTAGCAGAAGTACCCAAACCACATAATTCAGACTACACTGAAGATGTCAAGAGTACAATACAATATAATTCAACGTGTTATGTATTTCCAGTGGAAAGATCGCGGAGTTTCATATCCTGCATAGATAAGAGTTTATATCTTAAAAGATATAACATAAATTGAAGCTTTGAAATTGCCAAGAAGCACAACTGAATTGAATGATATTGCTTAACTATACTTTTTACTGTATCCACTAGATTTAGCAGAGTACCCAAACCACATAATTTCAGACTACACTGAAGATGTCAAGAGTACAAATACAATATAATTCAACGTGTTATGTATTTCCAGTGAAAGATCGCGAAGTTCATATCCTGGCATAGATAAGAGTTTATATCTTAAAAGATATAATATAAATTGAAGCTTTGAAATTGGCCAAGAAGCAGAACGGAATGAATGATATGTTTAAATATATTTTGTACTGTATCCACTAGAAATAGCAGAGTACCCAAACCACATAATTCAGACTACACTAAAGATGTCAAGAGTACAAATACAATATAATTCAACGTGTTATGTATTTCCAGTGAAAGATCGCGAGTTTCATATCCTGCATAGATAAGAGTTTATATCTTAAAAGATATAATATAAATTGAAGCTTTGAAATTGCCAAGAAGCAGAACGGAATGAATGATATGTTTAAATATTATTTTGTACTGTATCCACTAGAAATAGCAGAGTACCCAAACCACATAATTCAGACTACACTAAAGATGTCAAGAGTACCAATACAATATAATTCAACGTGTTATGTATTTCCAGTGAAAGATCGCGAGTTCATATCCTGGCATAGATAACAGTTTATATCTTAAGAGATATAACATAAATTGAAGCTTTGAAATTACCAAGAAGCAGAACTGAATGAATGATATGCTTAACTATACTTTGTACTGTATCCACTAGAATTAGCAGAGTACCCAAACCACATAATTCAGACTACACTGAAGATGTCAAGAGTACCAATACAATATAATTCAACGTGTTATGTATTTCCAGTGAAAGATCGCGAGTTCATATCCTGCATAGATAACAGTTTATATCTTAAAAGATATAACATAAATTGAAGCTTTGAAATTGCCAAGAAGCAGAACGGAATGAATGATATGTTTAAATATATTTTGTACTGTATCCACTAGAAATAGCAGAGTACCCAAACCACATAATTCAGACTACACTGAAGATGTCAAGAGTACAAATACAATATAATTCAACGTCTTATGTATTTCCAGTGAAAGATCGCGAGTTCATATCCTGCATAGGTAAGAGTTTATATCTTAAAAGATATAACATAAATTGAAGCTTCGAAATTGCCAAGAAGCAGAACTGAATGAATGATATGCTTAACTATACTTTGTACTGTATCCACTAGAATTAGCAGAGTACCCAAACCACATAATTCAGACTACACTGAAGATGTCAAGAGTACCAATACAATATAATTCAACGTGTTATGTATTTCCAAGTGAAAGATCGCGAGTTCATATCCTGCATAGATAACAGTTTATATCTTAAAAGATATAACATAAATTGAAGCTTTGAAATTGCCAAGAAGCAGAACGGAATGAATGATATGTTTAAATATATTTTGTACTGTATCCACTAGAAATAGCAGAGTACCCAAACCACATAATTCAGACTACACTAAAGATGTCAAGAGTACAAATACAATATAATTCAACGTCTTATGTATTTCCAGTGAAAGATCGCGAGTTCATATCCTGCATAGATAAGAATTTATATCTTAAAAGATATAATATAAATTGAAGCTTTGAAATTGCCAAGAAGCAGAACGGAATGAATGATATGTTTAAATATATTTTGTACTGTATCCACTAGAAATAGCAGAGTACCCAAACCACATAATTCAGACTACACTAAAGATGTCAAGAGTACAAATACAATATAATTCAACGTCTTACGTATTTCCAGTGAAAGATCGCGAGTTCATATCCTGCATAGATAAGAATTTATATCTTAAAAGATATAACATAAATTGAAGCTTTGAAATTGCCAAGAAGCAGAACGGAATGAATGATATGTTTAAATATATTTGTACTGTATCCACTAGAAATAGCAGAGTACCCAAACCACATAATTCAGACTACACTAAAGATGTCAAGAGTACAAATACAATATAATTCAACGTCTTATGTATTTCCAGTGAAAGATCGCGAGTTCATATCCTGCACAGATAAGAATTTATATCTTAAAAGATATAATATAAATTGAAGCTTTGAAATTGCCAAGAAGCAGAACGGAATAAATGATATGTTTAAATATTTTTGTACTGTATCCACTAGAAATAGCAGAGTACCCATACTACATAATTCAGACTACACTGAAGATGTCAAGAGTACAAATACAATATAATTCAACGTCTTATGTATTTCCAGTGAAAGATCGCGAGTTCATATCCTGCACAGATAAGAATTTATATCTAAAAAGATATAATATAAATTGAAGCTTTGAAATTGCCAAGAAGCAGAACGGCATGAATGATATGTTTAAATATATTTTGTACTGTATCCACTAGAAATAGCAGAGTACCCATACTACATAATTCAGACTACACTGAAGATGTCAAGAGTACAAATACAATATAATTCAACGTCTTATGTATTTCCAGTGAAAGATCGCGAGTTCATATCCTGCACAGATAAGAATTTATATCTTAAAAGATATAATTTAAATTGAAGCTTTGAAATTGCCAAGAAGCAGAACGGAAATGAATGATATGTTTAAATATATTTTGTACTGTATCCACTAGAAATAGCAGAGTACCCATACTACATAATTCAGACTACACTGAAGATGTCAAGAGTACAAATACAATATAATTCAACGTCTTATGTATTTCCAGTGAAAGATCGCGAGTTCATATCCTGCACAGATAAGAATTTATATCTTAAAAGATATAATTTAAATTGAAGCTTTGAAATTGCCAAGAAGCAGAACGAAATGAATGCTATGTTTAACTATACTTTGTACTGTATCCACTAGAAATAGCAGAGTACCCATACTACATAATTCAGACTACACTGAAGATGTCAAGAGTACAAATACAATATAATTCAACGTCTTACGTATTTCCAGTGAAAGATCGCGAGTTCATATCCTGCACAGATAATAATTTAATCTTAAAAGATATAATATAAATTGAAGCTTTGACATTGCCAAGAAGCAGAACGGAATGAATGATATGTTTAACTATACTTTGTACTGTATCCACTAGAAATAGCAGAGTACCCATACTACATAATTCAGACTACACTGAAGATGTCAAGAGTACAAATACAATATAATTCAACGTCTTACGTATTTCCAGTGAAAGATCGCGAGTTCATATCCTGCACAGATAAGAATTTATATCTTAAAAGATATAATTTAAATTGAAGCTTTGAAATTGCCAAGAAGCAGAACGAAATGAATGCTATGTTTAACTATACTTTGTACTGTATCCACTAGAAATAGCAGAGTACCCATACTACATAATTCAGACTACACTGAAGATGTCAAGAGTACAAATACAATATAATTCAACGTCTTACGTATTTCCAGTGAAAGATCGCGAGTTCATATCCTGCACAGATAAGAATTTATATCTTAAAAGATATAATTTAAATTGAAGCTTTGAAATTGCCAAGAAGCAGAACGAAATGAATGCTATGTTTAACTATACTTTGTACTGTATCCACTAGAAATAGCAGAGTACCCATACTACATAATTCAGACTACACTGAAGATGTCAAGAGTACAAATACAATATAATTCAACGTCTTACGTATTTCCAGTGAAAGATCGCGAGTTCATATCCTGCACAGATAAGAATTTATATCTTAAAAGATATAATTTAAATTGAAGCTTTGAAATTGCCAAGAAGCAGAACGAAATGAATGCTATGTTTAACTATACTTTGTACTGTATCCACTAGAAATAGCAGAGTACCCATACTACATAATTCAGACTACACTGAAGATGTCAAGAGTACAAATACAATATAATTCAACGTCTTACGTATTTCCAGTGAAAGATCGCGAGTTCATATCCTGCACAGATAAGAATTTATATCTTAAAAGATATAATTTAAATTGAAGCTTTGAAATTGCCAAGAAGCAGAACGAAATGAATGCTATGTTTAACTATACTTTGTACTGTATCCACTAGAAATAGCAGAGTACCCATACTACATAATTCAGACTACACTGAAGATGTCAAGAGTACAAATACAATATAATTCAACGTCTTATGTATTTCCAGTGAAAGATCGCGAGTTCATATCCTGCACAGATAAGAATTTATATCTTAAAAGATATAATTTAAATTGAAGCTTTGAAATTGCCAAGAAGCAGAACGAAATGAATGCTATGTTTAACTATACTTTGTACTGTATCCACTAGAAATAGCAGAGTACCCATACTACATAATTCAGACTACACTGAAGATGTCAAGAGTACAAATACAATATAATTCAACGTCTTACGTATTTCCAGTGAAAGATCGCGAGTTCATATCCTGCACAGATAAGAATTTATATCTTAAAAGATATAATTTAAATTGAAGCTTTGAAATTGCCAAGAAGCAGAACGAAATGAATGCTATGTTTAACTATACTTTGTACTGTATCCACTAGAAATAGCAGAGTACCCATACTACATAATTCAGACTACACTGAAGATGTCAAGAGTACAAATACAATATAATTCAACGTCTTACGTATTTCCAGTGAAAGATCGCGAGTTCATATCCTGCACAGATAAGAATTTATATCTTAAAAGATATAATTTAAATTGAAGCTTTGAAATTGCCAAGAAGCAGAACGAAATGAATGCTATGTTTAACTATACTTTGTACTGTATCCACTAGAAATAGCAGAGTACCCATACTACATAATTCAGACTACACTGAAGATGTCAAGAGTACAAATACAATATAATTCAACGTCTTACGTATTTCCAGTGAAAGATCGCGAGTTCATATCCTGCACAGATAAGAATTTATATCTTAAAAGATATAATTTAAATTGAAGCTTTGAAATTGCCAAGAAGCAGAACGAAATGAATGCTATGTTTAACTATACTTTGTACTGTATCCACTAGAAATAGCAGAGTACCCATACTACATAATTCAGACTACACTGAAGATGTCAAGAGTACAAATACAATATAATTCAACGTCTTACGTATTTCCAGTGAAAGATCGCGAGTTCATATCCTGCACAGATAAGAATTTATATCTTAAAAGATATAATTTAAATTGAAGCTTTGAAATTGCCAAGAAGCAGAACGAAATGAATGCTATGTTTAACTATACTTTGTACTGTATCCACTAGAAATAGCAGAGTACCCATACTACATATTTCAGACTACACTGAAGATGTCAAGAGTACAAATACAATATAATTCAACGTCTTATGTATTTCCAGTGAAAGATCGCGAGTTCATATCCTGCACAGATAAGAATTTATATCTTAAAAGATATAATTTAAATTGAAGCTTTGAAATTGCCAAGAAGCAGAACGAAATGAATGCTATGTTTAACTATACTTTGTACTGTATCCACTAGAAATAGCAGAGTACCCATACTACATAATTCAGACTACACTGAAGATGTCAAGAGTACAAATACAATATAATTCAACGTCTTATGTATTTCCAGTGAAAGATCGCGAGTTCATATCCTGCACAGATAAGAATTTATATCTTAAAAGATATAATTTAAATTGAAGCTTTGAAATTGCCAAGAAGCAGAACGAAATGAATGCTATGTTTAACTATACTTTGTACTGTATCCACTAGAAATAGCAGAGTACCCATACTACATAATTCAGACTACACTGAAGATGTCAAGAGTACAAATACAATATAATTCAACGTCTTATGTATTTCCAGTGAAAGATCGCGAGTTCATATCCTGCACAGATAAGAATTTATATCTTAAAAGATATAATTTAAATTGAAGCTTTGAAATTGCCAAGAAGCAGAACGAAATGAATGCTATGTTTAACTATACTTTGTACTGTGTCCACTAGAAATAGCAGAGTACCCATACTACATAATTCAGACTACACTGAAGATGTCAAGAGTACAAATACAATATAATTCAACGTCTTATGTATTTCCAGTGAAAGATCGCGAGTTCATATCCTGCATAGATAAAAATTTATATCTTAAAAGATATAATATAAATTGAAGCTTTGAAATTGCCAAGAAGCAGAACGGAATGAATGATATGTTTAACTATACTTTGTACTGTATCCACTAGAAATAGCAGAGTACCCAAACCACACAATTCACACTACACTGAAGATGTAAAGAGTACAAATCCAATATAATTCAACGTGTTATGTATTTCCAGTGAAAGATCGCGAGTTAATATCCCGCATCGACGATGTTAGTTTATTTCTTAATCGATATAAATTATAAATCGGTGTCTTAAAATTACGAAGAATGATATGCATATACTTCACAAATACCCACGCAACATGGTTCGAACTATATTGCATGAGAAGCTGGGAGATCGTGAGTTCGTACCACTTAGACGATTTGAGTTTATTTCTTAAAATATATAAATTAGTCTTAAAATTACAAAGAAGCAGATCGAAATTAATGATATGCGTATAGAATATAATTGTACTCTATCTATACTCGAAAAATAACAAAGTGGGCATGGGACATAATGTTTGAACATCAGAATATGATTCGATTCTTGACAAATAGAAAATATGAGGAAAGCTACTGTAATACTGTAAAGCAGGAAAAAAAATGAAATGAAGCAAGAGTACATCAGTGATGTACCGATACCTTGTTTATTTTTGGACCAACAAGAAACTGAAAGTGCACTCCTTTAACATAATTCCACATCCCACAAATGGTATGGATACCACATCTTAAAACTGTTTGTATGCCATCTTCTTGCCAGCTTGAATAAGCTTCCAATAAACAATTGTTATTATTATTATTATTTTCTAAATCCAGATCCATAAAAATAAAACGTAACAACTGCAGATCCCAACAAAATTCCAATATTGGCTAACAAAATGCAGTATGGAAAATACTATACCAATTAGCAGAGATATCAAATCAACTAGAAACCATAAACCAGGTAGTAAAATATTATGACAGTCATAAACAATATAAAAATAAGTATTGTAGCAAAACTTTGCAGATTCCAAAACAAGGAGTTAAATCAAGCATATTCCTTAATAAATTGCCAGAAAGATAGAAATAGTGCCAAGCAAAAAATGTTTAAATGACAAGCCATAGCAGCTTTAATTTAACGAAGCATTGCATTGCATTGCATTGCAGATCCCAATAAAATCTCTAACATATCGAAAAAAACTATACCAATTAACAAATCCAATCAAATCAACTAAAAACCATAAACCAGTTAGTAAAATATTATGATGACCATTAACAATATAAATGTACGAACCAAATAAAGTATTTAAGCAAAACTTAACAGATTCCAAAAGAAGGAGTTAAATCAAGTATATTCCTTGCTAAAACGCCAGAAAGATAAAAATAATGCCTATCAAAAAATGTTTAACTGACGAGCCATAACTGCTTTAATTTAACAAAGCAGCTACATGGGTCAAAAATTCCCTCTTCTCAAAAATGTGGTTCGTATGAACCAAAATGAATAACAGAAGGCTTCAAAGAAGCTCAAAAAAAAAGAAAATTATGCAAAAACCAGAGTGCAGGAATGAAGAAACCAAAAGAAGTCAACTGTCCCAGGAAGAAAGTCTTGAAGCAGAGACCCTTAAAAAGCAGGGTAAACCCAGGGCGCCATATCTGAAACAAGAGAGATAAGTGTTAGTGAATACAGAAAAACACAGAAGAAACATTTTCTTACAATGACAACATATTATTTATATCACACAAAAATAAAACAGTTTGATAATTATAATTCGTTTATTTTCCAGCAGACAACAGATACATTATGCAGTCAAGGCATCACAAGCAAATTCAAAGAAAAGTAAATCATATAATAACTTAACAAACGCATGAGTAGTTTATCATAAACCTTACCTTTGATGACGGGACAGCAAGTTGGGGGCAGTAATGTAAAAAAGTATTGATAGGAGCACCACCAAATTTTAGATGGTGGGTAAATTTGGTAAACAGCACAAATGGCACAAAAAACAAAGGTCAAATTGATGGAATATATATTGACTTCTCGAAAGCATTCGATGGAATGGATGATGGCACTACTCAATTAATTTAATCGGGTTGAATGACTTATTGAATCCTATCTCAATCACTGGAAATCATGTCTTTCATATAACCGTCTTAAGCCATGCAGCTTTGCGACAACCTACGGGGTGCCCCAAGGGTCTAACTGAGGGCTGTAGCTTTGTATTTAATTTTTAAATGATTTATCTATAAGCTTGGATAATCTGTTTTTTGCAGATAATTTAAAATTATTATTAACTGTATCCACTGTGGAGGCGGCTTGATACTAAAACAGCAAGTTACTCGTTATTTGCAGATAAGTAACTACCTCTTATTACCAACCCTACCTACCCTTCTCGTAGGGACATAAAGGATGATTTTTGACTTCAATGTTATGTAGGAATTTTGAGCAGATCAGTCTTTGAACAAAAACATTTTTCAAAACCACAGGCGCTTTTTTAGTGGCAACAAGAAAACAGAAACAACTTTACAGGATATACCAATGTAACTTCAGAGATACACTATATAGCACACAAATATTGCATTACGCAGGATTGACAGAATAAATGTACATAATATTTGTGATAAATATAAAAATGTAAATGTTAGGACGACATAAGGTGAATCTGATTTAAAAATAAATTTTGAAGAGAAAAAATCTAAGTTATAATAATATCAAAAGTAAAATTTTGTTCTGATCAGTGGTATATATAAAAACGAAAATAAAACTTAAATGCAAATTGTAACAAAATTAGAAATTCATAGAACTAATACATATCTTTACTCACAATTTTGTTATTACTATTTATTCCAAAATATGTGTTTTTTAACCTTTGGGCCTTGTAAACAAAAAAGGTACTCTTTGTTCATGCAGCTAAAATTGACCCTTGTCACTGTTACATTGACATTCTGACAAAAATTTGTAAAAATTCTGAAATAATAATAATAATGGAATATTCATATAAATGAGCACGCTGGCATACTCAATAATATGAATATTCCATTATTATTATTTCAAAATTTTTGCAACAAATATTGTAAAGTATTGTCAAAATGTCTATGTAACAGTAACGACATCTAACACAGTTTTATTATTCATTACAGCCAATTTGATTTTTAAAAAATATTTAGTTAAGCAGTGAAAATGTGAATCCCAACATTCAACTGCAATTTTCTCGGAAAAAGTCAATTTTAGCCGCATGTACTAAGAATATCCCTTTTTGTTTACAAGGTGCAAAGATTAAAAAAGCAGATATCTTTGAAAAAAATATTTAACCATTTTAATGTTAGGGATTAAAATGTTACATAAATGTGTGCATCATTTCAACGGCTTCCACTTCAAATAATAATAGTCAAACTTTGATGAAATTATATCAACCGGTGTAGAGAAATTTTTGAACTAGCCATAATGGTTGAAACGTTTGCATAAACTGCTTTGCGATATTTCATAAAAATTGTACATAACGAATACATGGTCTCAAATATTATGTGCACATTTTTAATTATGTTTACATACATTATTTTCAATATAAATGCTTTATAGATAAGAGATACTCACCAATAACTAAAATTGGCGCCGCCAAGGTATCATTTTTGGCCATGCAACCTTGAAATAACAGTTGGTTGCACTGAGACTGGACGCAGTCAATTTACGGCAATGAAGAGTCGTTTTTGGCCATGGCGCCTTCAAATAACGGTTGGCGCAAACGGTTGAGCTTGTATCGTGAACAACCTGCAAAAAACAAATATAATTAATGATTTGATTTGTCGTGTTAAGAATAAACACCGCCATTTGTTTAACTAGCCATAATGGCGGAAGCATTTGCATAAACTGCTTTGCGATATTTCATAAAAGTTGTTCAAAATGAATAAATGGTCTCAAATAACTGCGTAATTATAAAATTATGTGCTGTGACGGAGGTGACCTTGTTCTTGAGCACACTGACAACACCACGATTGAAGGGTTACATGTTCTCCAGAAGAAACTATTAACCGAAATGGAGGATAAAAACAACTTCCTAAAGGAAAACGTAGTTCTTCTTAAAAATGTGATAAAAGCCTTGGCGAACACCACTCAACAAGAAACAGCACCACTTATAGGCAACTGGCATCCATACAGTAAGGCAGTGCAAAAAACTCCAACACCCGTCAATTCAGACAAAAAACCTGCTTATTTATTTATTCATAATCTCAAACAGTACCCAGTACAAATATAGAAGATATCTAGTACTATAAAAATACAATTTTTGTCCCACAGTATATCCTAATATGAGTTCTTTAAAAAATTTCAAGTATTTTTGGGTGACCTTGGAATTGCAAAAAGTGTCACTAGAGGGCTCTGTTAATGCACTTGTTTGAGGGATTCACAGACAGTGCATTCCTTATTAAAGATGAGAATTAAAAACAATAGCAATTATAAAGTTGATCTTACACCTGCAAAACATTTTGGAATGCTCGAGGGTCAATCAACGCCACAAACTTTTCTCTGTGAACGTTTAACTTCCGCACAAAAAAATAAAGATTACAAAAAAGTGGGAGCAACATCATTAAAAGAAGCAAAATTTATAGTGCTTACCTGTTTATACCACTCGACCACAAAATATCGGGCAATTTGTTTGAATAGATGTACGACGGAGCAAAGACGGTAAGCAGCTTTGGATTTCAACGTGGTGCAGCAATTCAATTGCGGCAGACAGTATGGTATCCTGAAACAACACTAAATATAAACAATGTAGCTGATACATTCACAAAGAGGGACAATTTTCAAAGCGTAACAACAAAACTCGAAAGCAAGGGAATAAATGAACTGCAATGAAGTGTACAACACAGATACAAAACTCATTTCGCACTTAGGGCACATTGATTTGGAAGTGATACCTGAATTAATATTAAATCATAGCTTGTTTTATTAGCAAAAAATGCAAAGGGAAACCGGCAAAGCGTGCTCTTATGTTAGGGTATTCCCAAAGTGTGAATTACACATACGGCAGTATCGGTAACACATATAATTAATATGCACACGATTTTACCTGATTATCAAGGCCACAATCACTGCATGCACAAAGCACAAAGCACAATTACTAGCTTGCGTCATTCTTCGAACCAAGGCCAAGGGAAAATGACGCCATTTGACCGTTTGGAATTCGCCGATCTACACGTACCCATATCAATGACGTGATTGGATGGTTTGAAAATTCTGTTAGACTAATTGCGCATGCCCGCGAAAATTTGAAGAGGTGACAAACGAACCGCACTGCAATAAGTATGACAAGAAACAAACGAAGATCATGTTACATAATTAGGTAACTCTTTATACGCGATTACATGTAAAAAAGCACAATTTCGAATCGCAACAACGACGTACGGATAACTACTTACCAAAATTAACACTAACATTCAGTGCATATTAATCAATTTCCCCTATTAAGCTCAAATTAAAGAAGGAACACGATTGGGCGACCCAATAAAATTTAATTATCTTCAAACACAATGGGCCGGTTTCTCTTCTCTTCCTTAAAGTTGATGTTAGCTAAAATTAACCCAGTAACCATGACAACATCTTAAATTGAGGTATGTGATTGGTTTAGATTTTAAAAACAGGGTTGATTTTAGCTTAAAATAGAGAAGAGAAACGAGCCCCATGAAGTAGGATATGTCATAATGGAAAAAATGAAATGGTAGATAACATGCAAGTGAAAAATCTCATTGCAGTTTCAAGAAATATCTGATAGCAGATATTGGGAAAAAGTCCAGAAGTAAAATCATTCAGCTCTTCGTAAGAATGTCATTTTGTTGTGTAGAAATTCCAGGTACTAGGAGGAACTGAGTCAATTGTTTGTGGTACTGCGTAATGTATAAGTAACTGCGAATGCAAACACTCAAAGGAATAAATAAAATGAAACTTTACCTACCCAGATATCGCTTACGTCCTCCGGCACGTTAAATTAATTAAATTCCCATGCGACACACCAGTTTTAAAATAACTGCACAAAGCTTTCAGGTTTCACAATTTTAAATGATCTACTAAAACTACAAAAACGCATATTTATTGCTCAGCTTGTCCGCTTCAATTTACCCCCAGCGCCACACCTTGACGATCACTCTGTACTAAAAGTTAAGGAAGGGTGGGACCGTCGGGGATTACCGGAGGGGAAACCAGCACAGCCAACATGAATAAAAAACACAGTGTTTGCTATTAATAAGTAGGTACTTAGGTATCTCTTTTTGGAATATGAAATGCTAAGATTAGAAGGAACTTATATGGGAATCTGCAAGCTATTTTAAATAAAGAATATAAAAATGAGTAACGTATTATTTTTCATTGACAATAAACATCTCCTAAAAATGGTGTTACACTTCATTCAGCCACGGATATATAGATCTGCTATATTATTATCTATGGTTTTACAAGCGAATAAACATTATTATTATTATATTTATTACTATTATAATTAATGTGTTGGTACTAAAAAATATTAGTTTTTTCTCTGCTAGTAAGCAGGGTTGCCTACATCCTACATCTGGTATCTGGTTGCGTCCCAAAAGTTAGGTTAGAAATTTAAAATTGGATGTCAGCGTGACTTCGCAATCAGGATGTCCTCATACATAACAGACGTAAATAGCGTTCATTTCTCATTTCATTCTATTTATCATATTTCATGTAACTCCAGGAGGAATTAATACGGTCCAAGGATTTTCCAGCTTTACAGAACGAGCGATTACTTCTTGCTGCGAAGGGAGAGAAACCCGACAAGCTGCCAGTATGGATCATGAGACAGGCAGGACGATATTTACCGGGTTAGAAACTGCTACCTACTTAGGTATTTATACCATGCTCTCTGACCATTGCAGAATTCCTCGCGTTACGAGAAAAACATAGCTTCTTCGAAATATGCCAGACACCGTCGTTGGCATGCGAAGTGACCTTAATGCCAATACGTCGTTTCAGTTTGGATGCCGCCATCATTTTTAGTGACATTCTTGTGATACCTCAAGCACTGGGAATGGAAGTGGAAATGCGACCGGGTGTGGTACGTTAGTTAAAAATTTTTGCTTAAAATGTAGTTATGCAGCTCGTTTTAGGGCCCCGTCATTCCGGAACCCTTAACTATACCGGCAATAGATAAATTACAGCCGAACGGTGCTGTAGAACGTCTGCAGTATGTTGGGGACGCAATTACCCTAACGAGACATAAGCTCGAAGGCAAGGTTCCTCTATTTGGTTTTTCGGGAGCGCCAGTAGGTCTTCTTGCATTTATTATAACTTGATACAGCTATACATTTTTTTAGTGGACATTAATGGGTTACATGATTGAAGGTGGTGGATCAAAAACTTTGTCGAAGGCAAAGAAGTGGCTGTACCGTTACCCCAATGAATCACAAAGACTGCTAACACTGCTGACGAATGTGATAATCGATTATTTAGTTATGCAGGCCGAAGCTGGTGCCCAAATTTTGCAAGTGTTCGATAGCAGTGCCGAATACCTGAACAAGCAGCTATACATCACGTTTGCCATTCCATATTTGAAACGAATAAGGGACGAAGTGAAACAGAAGCTTTCTGCACTGAAGATGGATGTTCCAATGGTAAAGTAGTGTTACTGTAGTTGAGATTCACCTTTTGGCAATTTTAGTGAATAGTTAGTAATTTTAACAATATTCCAGTAATTTTTGGTAACTATGATATTTTTGCAGGTTGTTGTATCATTTTTTTGTCAATTTTAGCAGTTTCTTGTAATTGTACTAGATTTTTATTGTTTACTTGTTTTTCAGGTCCTTTTTGCAAAAGGTGCATCGTATTGCCTGGAGGAACAGGCTTCTCTGGGATATGAAGTGATTGGTGTGGACTGGACTCTTGAACCAAGTGAAGCAAGGAGAGCAGTTGAAGGCAAAAATATAACACTTCAGGGTAATCTTGATCCTTGTGCTCTGTATGCGCCCTTGGAAGACATTAAAAAATACACGAAACGAATGTTGGATGAATTCGGGTACACACGGTACATAGTCAACTTGGGGCATGGTATATATCCTGATACAGACATCGCAGCCGTTTCAACGTTTGTGGAAACAGTACATAGTTTTCAAGACTGAACTTATTGGGTACAAAAGAATATTTCATTATGTTTTGTAATGAATTATTATAAATTACTTGTAATACTTAGCAATAACGGGATATTAGTAAATAAAACATGGTGAAGAAGTCTATGTGGTTTAAATTTTTCACTGCAACTTCTACTATTGTAAAAGAGTAATGAAAGAAAATTCAGCAAAGTCAAAAAAGATGTTCGAAAAGTACTGATGCAATTAAAATTTTGCTGGAAACGCGAATTGTACCAAAAAAACTCTAAAATCATCACTTATTCTATTATTCAAGGCCCCAGCCTTATATCAACTTTTGATTAAAGCTATGAAGGTTGTGCACCATGATGTGTGTGATATTAATACTAAAATTCACAAGTCAGGGTAATATTAAATATACTTTATTAAATAATAATGTGCTTATAAAATTGATATTGCCAAAATTTTAGAAATTACAATAAATTCACTTATCATTTTAAAATTTTTGGATTTGACACTTTAAAAATCCTGGGTAGCATTTCAGTTAAAGACTGAAACACTTGACTCGATATACCCTGAAAGAAAACCCATACAATTTCACAGCATAATAAACATTAGGAAAAAATTACCTGCGGCAACATAAACTGCAAATTCTTCAGGTCTGACCCACCCCAAGAAGCCATTTCGATCATAAACCCTTTGACACACTTAAAAACCAATTCTGCTCGCTTCTCGCACCAATTTATAGTCATTTCCTAAAAAGAAATAACACAATGAGCTACAAGAGAGCACAATCTTCTTAACTTGCCTCTGTCATTTCATACTGCAGCAGCAGAGGAATTGTCAACGACGTTACATCATTAGAACACGCTGTTTTTAGAATATTTCTCAATCCAAGCACCACAGCATGCCTGCTGGTGATATCGCTGGCACGAAGATTCTCATCGGTGACCATGTGAAAAATTATGTGAGCCTGAGACAAATTAGAATGCCTGGTCATATAGAAGTCGCCCGGTTGCAGCAGCTCACTGTGGCTGCTTCGAGTGCTGTTCGTTTCTTTTTGGGCCTTCAGGTATTTCAATGCAGTGGTTGAAATCTTCTCGAGCTGGTCGTCTATGTTTTCAAAGTGGAACTCCGTGCACCTTCGGCATATATCCTGAAACTCTATTCGCAGAATAGTATTATATCAAAATTAAAGCTTCCTTCTCAGTACCCTGTGTGTATCTCGAGCCTATTTTGGTATCCGTCATTAGAACAAGACCATGCAAGTCATTAGAATACAGCGCCAGTGCTGTTTGAAGGAGCTGGGGTGTCGGCTCTGATCTGAAAACTTTTGCATTGTGGAAGTGTATCAAGACAGTTCAGTTACTTACACTGATCCTGTGCTGTAAGTGCCACAAAGATCCATCACATTTGTTGATATGATTCTTATGTTATGCATTTGCTTCAGCTGGGAACCAAGGTGAATTGTGAAACTCTCTTCTAAGGCGGGAGCATCTGAGATACATGCATTTGAATACCTACTTAAAATGGGTTCCGGAATCGTTGGCACTAAAGGTGAAGATCTGTAATAGATAATTTGTGATTGTTAACAAGAAGCTATTTTTGTCAATCGTGTATTTTAAAAATTGACAGACTAAAAGAGATGATAAAATGGAAAGAAAGATTAACGTTTAATAACTGGGTAAGAAATAGCAAGTGGAAATAGTACCACTACAGTCAGTGTTTTCAAAACACACTCTTACAATGTAGTACATTAAAAAATACACACTTTGGTGTTGGTAACGAACTTGTAGCCTGATTCTGCTCCAACATCTGCATCAACCATTCCCTGTACTCCCTGCGCTGTGCCTCCTTGATTGTGTCTATCTCACTGGTCAACTTGACTATCAGAAGGGAATGGTCTTCATAGTGTCGCGCTACCAATTCGTTTATTTCAGATTCGGTCAAGTCTTCTCCTACTCGATCTACGGCTCTGTTCATTTCATCTGACTGCTGTTCGGCCAAGCTCTTAACAAGCTTATCCTTTTCATCTGTTCGCTGTCTCACTGTTTGTGCATACATGTGTTCAAGGTGTACCATCGTCTCAAGCGCCGGTGAATGCACCATCTTGTGATAGGCGGTTGCAAAGAGTTCTTCATCTGAGGCACAACGTTTTTCTCCATATTCAGCAGTTTCCTACAAGTACACTATCAATTTTGTTATTATTGTGCTACCAAGTTATACCTCTCGTATCAGATTCTCCCATTCTTTAGTAACATCTTCCAAGTTCAACTTGTTCTCCTTTGCATGGTCTATTATCTTGACCGTTTCATTATTATAATATTCTTCTTCGGCGTTCAACACGAAGTCTGATAGTGTTCCGATTAATTCTAAAAAGAAAATAGTCACAACCTAGCAGCTATGAAGAAAATCTCACCGCTCTCACCTTTTTCTTTATGAACTGGCAGATCATTGTTTAATATGAGCATATGTGTTAGCTCTTCCACTGAAGTTTCAAGAGGGAAACGAACTTCCATCTCAACAGAGTCCCCATTTTCGTTTATATACTTGCAAATACTAGATGTTGCACACATAATGTACACCAATTTGGGCTAATGCAAAACTAGGTTCACCTTATTATTATACTGAAGAACATTATGGGAGATAAACAATGATTAGCACTGGTTGTTATTTTGATTAAATCACATTAATTCTATCACAGCAAAAGCTACACCTCTTGGAATTGGAATCAGTTTGACAGTACATTAAGGTTATGTTTTTATGTCATGTTATTGTTTACGTATTGAGGAATAATTCAGGGTTGCCAATGGGCCAACTGCTGATATGTTAATACCCCAACATTTTAAAATGGTAGAAGACGGAATACAAATTACAAAATTAAGTTTTACTGATGTGCTATAATAATCCACAGTCGACATATAATTCTAGATTCTGAAGTACTTTATTCAGTAGAGTTAGCCCTTAGACCTTTTTCAATTTGCTAAAGAAAAATATTTTTTTAAAATACTTCGATTATTAATAATAATGAATAATACAGTTTTTTGGAAGTTATTAAATAATAATAATAATAATAAAACACTTGTTTATGATCCTACTTCCAAACTTTTATTTTTGGCAAAGCCAATAAATGCCAGCATTTCAACCACCAAAGTGACCTTCTTTGGTGGCTTAACAAGTATATGATATATTGATAAGCCCCTGAAGAAGAAAATCTGATTGATTTTATTAATCCTCATCAGTAAAAACTTGCCCTTTGAAGAAGAAGGTTTTTCTTACCAGGTAAGTAGGTAGTTAATATATATCTCAACACATCACTTTGTGTTCTTTTTTGTATATGTAAAAAATTATTCTTGTATATTATATTTCAAATCTGTTTATATTATTTGCCAATTAATAAAATCTTTGGCAATTTTGTTTAAAATTGCAATAAATTAGAAACTCATTTGAGCAAGTTTCAAAACCAATAAGGGTGACTTAAGGTGTATCACAGGGAGCACAAGTTAGCCCAATTCTATTTATTGTCAAGTCATTTTAAGATTGTCTAGATGTTCAGTCATTAAAAAAATTTCGTCTTTTACTATGATAAAATTTACATAAATAAATGCATACCCATTAATAAGGTGCTTCACATTTGCAGTGAATTTTGTATTGGAGATGTGGACCTGTGTTGTATGTACAACATAATGTATAATAATCATAATTCTATAGCTATTTGTCTAAATTTTTCGTGTGACATAAAAATTCAACAAACATTCAGAAACATATAAATTATTTTGTAAACGGCTAATGCTAATTTTTTGTAGCTGCAGGACAAATGCAGCTAATTTTATTTTTACAGTAAGAATAGTGTAAGTGAATATGAGTTTAATTCGTTACATATATAGAGACCACCCTGTATAATATAAATAAAATGAAAATTTAACCTCAAGTAGGGTAAAAATACTTGCACAAATGTACAAATTTCCGTGTTGCGAGACATCCTACTTGACGTCTGTTGGGTTTTCCCGGTCGTTCTAAAATAACAACTCCCAGCTATACTTCTAGCAAAGCACGATCAAGAATCGTCACGGATTTCTGATTTTAATGAAATTACCTTTCAATAGAAGCGTAGGCGCGACGGTGTCTTCATTGTGTCCGGTCATTTATACACGAAATGTTGCTTCACGGTAAACATTTAATGACTCAATGGAATGAACGTTTCTAGCAGAACAAACTGCGCGCGAATCACTATATAGTTGCTTTTAATGCGAGAAGAAGTAGGTATTAATTTATAAAAACCTGGGTAGGGCGAATCAGCAACGCCAGGCTTTGTTTACCAATGGATTTACGTGCAATATGTAAGTGTCTTCTAATTTTATCGGTATAGTGTGCGGGTATTTAAAGGTCACTCTTTATCGCGTTTAATATTTTTTGCAGTGCTTCCCTGTGTTCTATTCGCGTTGTCCATAACTGGAAGTAAACAACAAACCGCCGAAATCGAAGCGATTTATACGGTTAGTGATGCCCTTAACACCTTTGCGCTGAGATTTTTGGCGGTAAGTTATTCGAATCTAACACGAATTTTCGATTTTCCACGCGCTGCTTCTATTTCAGGAAACCGTCAAACTCGCGGAATCCGTGAAAAATGTCGCTCTTTCGCCGTATACAGCGTGGACCTTGCTTGCCATCATTTCAGAGGGAGCTCGGGGAAACACTGCCAGAGAACTGGAAATGGCTCTTACAGTGCCGCCCGTTGGAGCAAAGGAGGCCTTTAGAAAGAATTACAAGTCCTTGTCTAAATATTTAACGGTAATTATGCCGGAGTCCACTTTTGCATCTTTGAAGTATTCGCGTGTTAAACTGCTTTTACGCTAGACACATCAAGGTCAACAAGTTACGAGATAGTTCCTGAATACAAAGTTCAAAGCACGGTTCCTTTTATAAGAAGTCCTGCTTCTTCGAAATGCCATTTTTATGCGCTGCTACAGCACCATCTCTAGTGGCGTGAACAGCGACAAAAAAATCAATCATACGCGACGATTTTTGTACCAGATACATTTCTTTACATTTTATACATAAAAGATTCTACCATCCCCCAGGGGAATTACCCCGTCACCCCCCCCCCCTCTAAGGCCCTGAAAAACGATACAATGGTGTACAGGGTTGGCCAAATGAACTCCATAAGTAATTGTTGAAAATCCCGAAATATTTTTAGTATACACTTTATTTTGAAAGATGCCCGACTCACTTGGTTTTGTTTTTTAATGGACAACGCTATTTTTTTATTATACAGGGTGTCCCAACTTTTTCTTTTGTTTTAAATTATAGTTGGGTTCCCCGACACATTTTTTTACAATATTAATATTAAAAAAACACTAAAATTATGTTTTTTAAATGGATTCTACCCAGTTTGTTTTTTTGGATTCTTTGCTAAATTACAAATCACTTTTATGTAGGTCAAAAATCTATCATCAATTTTGATTTGTGGCACTTTTTTTTCTTGCACCTGGGTATTTTTGATTGTAGACTTTTGAAGCAATAAAAAGCTTAAAAATTTATTCAAAATCTAATTGTGCTGTTAATCTTGAGAAAGTATAAAATGGAAATAAACTCTTTAGGTTTAATACACAAAGTACCATAAAAGCCCGCAAACCCTTGTTATTTGTTACATTTTTTTACCTTTGACCTACCCATATCCATTTTAAGTAAATATCATTACTAATTGGGAAAATTAGTGAATAATTCAAAGAGCAAGGATTTTCATAACACTAGTTATAATCACATAATCTAAAAGATGCCTAATTTATTCCTTCAGCAACCGACACCGGGGATACAAATGGAAATAACGAATGCAATATTTACAACTGCAGAATATCCGCTCAATCAAACATTCCAAACGATATCTCAAAGCTTTTATGGTGTGGACGTCATGGCGATAGACTTCAATAACACCCCTCGGGCGGTGGAGATAATTAATTCTTACATCAGCAAGGCTACTAAAAACAGAATATCAAATTTTGTCACCAAGGATGACTTAACTGATGCCGAGATATTTATGTCCAGTGCCTTGTATTTTAAAGGGCAATGGACCGTGCCATTTAATAAATCGGCTACCGAATTGGACAGTTTTTACGATGAAGCCGGGAACAAAGTGACAGATGTTATGATGATGTATCAGAAAGGTTCGTTTCCTTATGCAAGAATCGAGCATCTGAAGGCTGTTGCCATCGAACTGGGATACGGAGCCAACGGCAAAATGTCCATGTTCGTGATTTTGCCTTGGAAGCAGCAAACTTTGGCCACCGTCCTCGAACTTATTGCTGTATCACCAATTAGCAAGCTGATCGAAATATTAGCTGACGCTGAGCAGCAATTTATTGATGAAGATATAGAGGTGTTCTTGCCACGTTTTAAAGTCAATACAGACGTTAATCTAGAGCAAGTGTTGAACAGGGTAATAATCAGAGGTGTATTTTTTGCATTTGTTTAATCCGGCATGTTTCAGATGGGTATTCATGAAATCTTTGACATGAACACTGCTGACTTATTAGGAATATGTCCTCAGTATTTGTATGTTTCACAGATGATACAAAAGGCAGAGATAGAAGTTAATGAACAAGGAACTGTGGCGACAGCCGCATCAGGTATTTAAGTAGTTTTCTTCTTTCTGTTTTTCTTTTGAGATTTTTTATAAAGGGTCCAAATCACAAAAAGTTTGTAGATGATATAAAATTTTCATATGAAAAGCTTTCAGTTTCTCATCCAGCAGATAATATTAATGATTCATTCTATATAATATGTATTTTCTGTATCAAACAGTAAATATACTAATTTWTGTTTCTAGGTGCCACATTTGGATACAAATCAACACCTCCCAGATTTTATGCGAACAGACCCTTTGCTTTCGTCATCGTTGACAAACAGACAAGAAGCATCGTATTTACAGGAATCGTAAGGCATCCAAGATGATAGATTAATCGTAAGAAACCATGTAGTTCCTAAATGTTACTATTATTAATAAAAACTTCAACACGTACAAGTAATATTTTATTAAAGACGAAAATAAATTGCCAGTTCTAACAACGAAACACATTCTCATTAAAAAATTTACAAATACAAAAAATCACAGTACCGAAAATCAGATTCTTTTTCTAATGGAAAATAAGGTGCACCTACTGCAGAATGTATTCTTTATAATTCCGAAGTGATTTAAGCTGCTTCTTTAGCTGCTTGATAAGATCTAACGGCTGAACTAAAATAGAAATATCACGGCCAACAGAATTTAGACGGTCCCTCACTTGGTTTTCCTTAAAAAATAAATTTAGAGGACGACCGTTTATTTCAGTGAGCACCCAGTTCGTAAACGATAAACCATCACAGGTCGTAGCTTTGGCGCTGAGCCCGTGCCTAGCTGCCAAACTGTCCGCCTGCACTGTATGAATGACGGCCGTGTTGCCTTCTTGCACGATACCCAACGACTGGCCTTCGGCATCCCGGTGTATCACGAACACCTGCCCAAATGGCACCCTCTTCACTATGACGTTCACCTGCAATCAAAACGCTGCTGGGGAAAAATTCGAAACGGACGATCGCAGCTTACGTATAAACCGAAGCAGTTAGACCTCAGCAATTTGTGAGCGTCGCTGGCACACTTGACCTGGACACCTTCAATACTGATCAGCTGGTCCCCGATGTGCAGTGCGTTGTATAGCATCGGGTGCTCTTTCTGTTTCCACCCACAAATCCTGCAAAACCAACATTAATTTCGCTAGCAGGAAAAAGTGTTTGGAAAAATTCAGTTTTTGTACTAAATGAAGTACTACCTTGAATTAACATTTGAATTGAATATTGAATTAATATTAACCAGAATACAAGAAAAATACATTACGTATGCAAGTATACATACATCATAAAATATTATAGACAGCAAAAAATACATCTTGACACAAAAACTTAAAATTACATTTCGAGTTCCACAACCCACTTTTGTAATTTTCGCTTAATAGTATCTTTACTGGCAGTTATTTTTTTTAATCTCTCAGGTAACTTATGTTTAACTTCCACAATTCTACTGCTTTTAGTACTAATATTTTTGTATATCTTTCGTAGTATTAAAATTTTTTTTCCTGGTTATGCTATTAGACTGGGAATGCAGTATGCAGAATCACTTACCAAACAGCATTCATTGCATCGACCAGCGCTATGGAGCTGATGCAGTCCTTCTTCCTGAGCTGCAATCGAACTCCGCTGGGGTGCTTCATCTCCTTCTGCAGTTGTAATACCTGCTGTTCTCTTAATGTACGATACGGTTGAGGGGGTGCTAGCAGTCTTCTAGGGGAGGAAGGGTTTTGTATGTTGCACAGCCTACTGGACGGACCTGGTGATTGCAAATGATACAATCGTTCGTATCTAACTTCTGTTGATTGTAAGGAGCTGCCAACATCGTCAAAATTGAAAACATCAGGTTGGGGGGCACTCTGGCTTTCAACCTCGACTATAGTGACGTGGTTTGTCGAATCACTCTCTGTCGCACTGGGCAGCGAAATACCTCGCTGAAGGACGGGATGACTTCTAAATATGAAAAGCATATGTCACTTACAGCACAATACATCATTTTCTTCTGTTGCTCTTACCTCGGATATGTTATTGCACTATCTTCTGGACTTGTAACTGGAGATAAAGTATCCAAAGGCAATGTGACTTCAATACCCGGTAGAATCGCAGGAGGTACGGCGGGGGGTGGTGGTAGAGGTGAGGTTGGGTCTCGTGTTGGTAGTAGAGACGCACTTCTAGATTCTGGGGCTTTACTATAAATATTTTCTTTTGGACTCAAGATTCTCAATTCGAATAGCTTTCCACGCAATGTTTCGACCCAATCCAACATCTGTTCCCATGTTGGAGCTGCCAGTCTAACACTGTCATTGTTTAACGTCACTACAAATTCGTACTCCTGCTCATGGGCACAAATGGTTGGTGATATGTGTTGCGTATCCTTCAACGAAACACACAAGTCGGGCCTGTGAAGTACGGCGGCCTTGTTATCTGCGTACATTTCTAGATATGCATCCTGATCATCATGAATACAAAAAACTACCCATAATCTTTCTCTCCTCTGAAACAACGGCCAGAGTTAGTTCGTTATCCCACAGAGAATGAGTTTTAAACTTACTTTTCGGGAATCGTTCGAGTTCACTTTCTTTAGCCAGGTACTTTTGTGTATCTCTCTGAACAATGGATTATCAAAGTGTTGTGTAGTCTGTCGAGCCATTTCCAGTCAAGCGTTCAAAATTAAAAAAGCCCACTGTCTCTATTTTAAAAAACATACTAAACAACAAATACATTTTAAACTGAAAATACTTTATAAAGCTGCCAACTTCCTGCAAGTAGGAACTTCACCCACATCAACATTGTTAAAATCAGTAATATGTACTAGCATTTCAACACAATTGTATGACTTTTTCTGCTTTTTTTAGTTTTTTTTGCAACCGTTGCTGAAATAGTTGTCAAATACTATAAAACGTCATATTTGACATCCTTTGATCAAAAATTATATCGATTTCTGTAATTAGGAAGTGTCTACAAATACGTAGAGGGTAACCTAAACAATATTTATTTTAAATAGCAACTAAAATACGTCTTTAAAATAAATAGAAGTTCTTTAATACACATTTAATTCTAAAAACAAAGCCAAATAAGTCTTTGAATTAGTGATATAAACACATAGTACATAATACACGTTGACGTGTTGTTACCTTCTTCATACATGTTTTGTGATTTTGCTGTTGCTTTAGTTTTGGCTCCAATAAGTTTTTCAGTGTAAATATTATAATAAAAACACAATGGCAGATATTTTAGATATAAACGCTGCTGTCGATCTTGATGTGGAGGACGAAGGAGACCGTAAGTAGTTTTTTTATGTTAAAATAATAGTACAACTAACCTAACCTATAAATTCCTAAACATGCATTTAGAGATCTACATCATTGTAATATATTTTTTTTGTTACAGAGGGTGTTCTTCGCCTCAAAGATAAAGTTACTAAACGCAAAGGAAGAGGTTTTGGCCCAGGGGAAGCACGAGAACATGATAAAATACGAGGCTATGAAACAGTGGACACTGTTGATTTCGGTGACGAGTCCGGACCACAAAAATGTACTGTTGTCACTTGTATATTATATATTTTTAAACGTAATTCAAATAATTTTACAGCTGTAGAAGGTTGGATACTATTCGTCACTTCTGTCCATGAGGAGGCATCTGAAGAGGACTTGACTGACAAATTTTCGGAATTTGGTCAGATCAAAAACATCAATCTTAATCTTGATAGGCGTACAGGATTTCTCAAGGTATGAAATTATAGAGGGGTCTCTCACTCCCCACAATACTTGTATAATTTGCCTAAAAGTACTGCGAGAATTTATTTGGTGGAATAATTACTTTGTGACCCTTTGAGGACTATCTGGGTCATTATAAAGAATAATATGACAGTGTAAACTTCAAAAAGTGGTTATTTCCACAACCTAAAGTTATTATGTTATTATGTAAAATATGATATGCTGTATGAATTTAAAAAAATGTATTGGTTCGGCACTTGTTCAGTAATACATTCTGAAGTGAGAGACCCCTCGGAAATTACACATTCAAAAAGATAGTGACCTCTGACCAAAGTAATATTTTGACTTAAGGGGTATGCGTTGGTTGAATACGGAACATTTGAAGAGGCCAATGCCGCCCGTGAGGCCTTGGATGGATCCGATATTCTTGGTCAAAGCATTGGAGTTGATTGGTGCTTCGTAAAAGGTTCCAAAAAGTAAGTGAAATACACTTTTAAATTAATTCTGGCTAACCATTAATCTTTTCTTATAGGAGTAAAAAAAGCAGAAGCAAAAGACACTAGAATGGATTTTGTAAATTATCAGGAATGTTTTATTGGTAATACTTAGACATGTAGGGCTGATTTTTTTTATCAGTTTTTGGTTTTAAGATTAGGCCATTCATCATGGGAAAGTGATTGGTTTCAAATTTTTTTCTTACATGTAGACAAGTTTTATTTATGTACACATTTAATAAAAATACATTTTTCGGTATATTGTACTTTTATTATCCGTTTACTATTTTCCTCCAACAAAGCTTTCACAAATGCAAAACCTTAGATGATTCTGCAACTTGCTAATTACTGTTAGAACCCCAAACTACTAAAATGGCAGTATTCTTTGTTGTTGKTTCAAAATGTACGGTAGTTTATATTCAGAATTTCTTTTGTTCCTCTTAAACAACTTACATCAATTTGTTTGTGTTGTGCTTGAGTTTTTCTTCTTAATATTTTTTTAAGCGATCAAACCATATAATTATGATAAGTGTACGAAAATTTGCAAAAAAAACATTTACAGGATATATGAAAAGTATGTTGGGGAACAACAATGGATTAAAAGAAAACGTAGCGGCAAGTTGCGGAATTAAAACAAATCTATGGCAGAATTTTGCGATTGGCAACAGTGCTATCAATGATATCTCTTCTTCATTAATAGATGGCAGTATCCATCGGGGTCTTAGTTATCTTGTTTCTGTTTTGAAGTTTTTATATTTCGCTTCCTTATCATCCTAAAGAATTTCTCGGGAAGAAATTTAATATCCTACGAGTTGGACGATAATGCCATTGGTATGCATACTTGTTATTGTTAGCCAAGAATATGATATTAAACTCAACTACCTACAGAGTTTCAGAAATTGTTTTCATTTTTATATTTAAGAAATAAGTTTATTCGTACAAAAATATATTCTGTTTATAAAATTCCTGCTAATTTACTACTATGCTACGTTCCATGTATTAACCATTAATGTTCAATTTTCCATAGCGCTAATAATTCAGGGAAATTTATCAGCAGTATCGTGTTCTGTACGTATATTCACGTAGCATTCACATGATTTTTAGGCGGGGGTTCCCTTACCGATACCCAGCAGCCGAGCGTTGTAACATAACTTCTACAGGTACGTAGGGATACGGCCAACATTTTTATCTCAGGAAAGTGATTCTGTCTTCAAACTTAAAAAAAAATACTGATAAGGTTCAATCTGTACCCACTGATTCAGTTCTATTTAGATTGGTATCCTTAAATCTGTGATGTATTAGACTTCTATTCTGAAGATTTTAATTTTTTACTATTTAGACTGAAAAAAATCCTCCCGTCCCCTCTCCTCTACGCTGTCGGGTGAAGCGGGTCGGACGATTCCCCCTACTTCTAACGTTTTCGAAAAAAATGCATTCGTAAAGGAACGAGGATAATATCGTGCAATTTCGAATAACCCCCTCCAGCAAAGTTGGCAATAGCGGAGTTGTAGACACGACGAACATTCTACGTCCAACTTTCGCGCGTACGGATTGTGCGGAACATATTAACTACATAGTTAAAGTGTACCTATCAACTTGGTGTCTGTTAAATTGCTTCGAAACAGTTACAAGTATGGCAGAGAGCAGTAAGAATTCGGGAAGCAGCAAGGAGGAAATTCCTGATCGTGGAGGACCCAAACCAGTAGCAGCACGACAAGTTGCCATAAAATCCACGGCGAAGCCAGGCACCAGCAAAGTCGTGGATTCACGTCAGGTGGGCAGCGGTACTAAACATAGGAGTGAAAAGGTTTTAGCCGATGCACAGAAGTTCATGGGAAACTTCGACCCCGAAAAAAGTGGTCGCGAAAAAAGGAAGCTCGCAACCAAAATCCTTATTAACATTAGAAGACCAAATGGAGCTCTCTACGATGAAACTGGACGCCACATTGCTACTGGAATTGATATGTGCGACTGTCTAAATGAGAAGTGCTCTGGTTGCTATTTCCCATGCCCAAAATGCAATTCTTCAAAGTGTGGTCTTCACTGCAGAATTCATCGCAAATTCATGTATGAAGAGGTGGAGTGCCAGACAGGCGACGGCACTGTAATCATTAGAAAGAACCCATTAGTAGACAAATAAATGTTTTGTCAAATAATTAAATATCATGTAATAGACTGCTTGCTGTAGTTTTATAGTATAGAATTGGCCTGTTGCCTATTACTACAGTTTTGTAAAGTCTAACTAGACTGTTTAGTCGAATAAACTATATAAAGCATTTTTTTGTTTTATTGTAAAAACTAAACTCTGTATTTGCTGGTAAGTATATAGATTATCCACTGTATTTGTAACTTTTGCTACAGTCAGTTACATAATTAATGAAACGCCAGTCTTTGCAGAAAAAAGTTGTTAGTAAAAACTTTGCTTCACACTGAAGAGTACTGCGAAAGTAGTTATACTTATTTGAAAGCAAAAATTAGGATTCATAAATTGTATAAATTTCTACATACGATATTGCCTATTGTTTCCGAAAATGAATCTTGAAAATCGTGTCCTTATAGCTATTTTCGTTTCAAAGAAATTCAAAATGTCGCAACAGTTTAACCATTAAAACTTTCAAAAAAATATCATACATTCTCCCGTACGGTACGACTGAGGCCTAAAATTTAGAGATAGAGCCCCTCAATATAACGCGATATCGAAACACAAGCTAACGAAGAACAGGAATAATAGACATAACAAAGCGTCGCTTATCAGACACCTGCTGGCTATAATATAAACAAACGGAAATTCCTATGCATTTTTATTCGTAGTATCACTCAGTGTCGATAGAGGCAGCACCTCCCGGCCGATTTACCACACATAAGATAGTTATCGTACATAATGGGGTATATAGGTATAAGACCACTATTTAAGTTGAACAAGAGAGTCACTTACAATTACAATGTTTTTATTTGGTCTACTAGCTTAATACAGCCATCAATTGTCTAAAAAAATACACACGAATAGTTTATAACAGTATAACAATTACAAATCTGAAATGTCTATTCGTCCCGGTTTCAATAACTTTCTGAATTCGCGCTTCTTTTCATCCAATCACATTGTCTGTTTTACACTCGACACTTGGCATCATTGTATGTCCTTGCCAAGTTTATTTACATGATCATATGTTCATGTAAACATAACATACTAGATGCGTTTAAAAGGGGGCGTTGTCTCCCGCCAATTTACAATGATTTTTTTAGGGCATTAAAACTCCACAAATAAATGAAATATTTTGGAATTAACATTAGCATACCTTTAAGTTCACAAAACATATTTTTGTTTTTATCCCGTTTTTAAAAGCTTGAAGTTTTGTCCTATGTTAAACATTATTCCTACTTAAAAATAAACTCCATCCGAAATAGGTAATAATCTGACGTCACAATGTATTTTGCAATTTGCTTCGATAGTCATGTTATATCCGCTTTGGTTCAAAGCCCAACAGGCTAGCGACGAAAACATAAAACAGGCTCGCAATTCTTCAGCTTCAGTATGGAAGTATGCATTTACTTGTAGATTTAATATGTAAAATGATAAGAAATATGTGGTCACAGCAACAACTCTGAACAGAATGTAGTGTTTTTAACATCAGATTTATTTGTCCCATAATATCCAAAACTCATATTGTTTGTCCTTTTTTTTCTAATATTTAATAAACATGGGAACATGACATCAAGAACAGTAACTGTTTAATAGCTCCTCAATTATTAGAAATACAAGAAATCAATGTCGAATGTTGTTTGAACGTTTATTACAAAATTCGAACAACACAACGTATTAAAGCACAAATCATTCTAAAGCTAGTGTGGCTGCTTCCCCATTAACTTTTCTGAGACGGCCAGTGTTGATGGAGAATTCCCTCTTGATGTAGGCGAAAAGTATGTCGGTTATCAAAAATATCTGTGCGACGGCGAAGGCCAAAGTGACACCGAAATAGAAATTGGCGTTTGCGGAGCGGGAATAAATCCACAGGTGCCACAGTGTTGGTCCCAGCACAGAACTGACCAACAAATTAACTCCTACCAAGAAACCTTGTTGCATATCTGAAAATTCACGATTAGTTGAAGAACGGCAAGAAGAAATCATACTCACAGTTGAATAAATGGGTCCAGTACGGAAACAGCGACAAAACAAAGCCTATATCTCCAATGCACGGGTAGGATTTGAATATTGACATCAGAGACAGAAGGCTCATCGTAAGCAGCATGGGATTTTGGCGGAAACGAATCGAGAGTGGTATCAAATACAGTATGGTAGCGTTGATTTGGAACGAGTAAATGAAGAGTGTCTGAAAGTGATCAAACATCTCTATGAAGAAGTACCAGAACAGTCCTATGTTTGGCTTTAAGTCTGGAACGCTGAGGCTGTAAGAAGTTTTGAATAAGAACATGGGGAAACACAAGTTATTTCGATCTTACATAAATCCGATAGTGTCTTCCAAAAATTCCCAGGAGCCAATGCGTAGTCTTGAAGTGACGATAAAGATCACGATAATCGAAAGAGTTGTTAATACTGCTAACACAGCTTTTCCAGTTTTATGTTCCACTACGTAAAACTTGAGAAATAAAGGTACTATCAGTACTATCGGATAAAAGGAATGTACTGCTGCCACAGCCAAAGCAAATGCACTGATAATTATCACATCTGAAAATGAAGTTTACATTTAAACATTACCATCTTGCAGGGATTTCAACAAATGTTAACTACAACTTTTGTGCAATTAATAAATGTGCTATAAAATGAAAAGAATCTATGGATAATTTGATGACCTACAATTTTAATAATAACTCTCATTGGTTTCTGATTCATAAGAAACAAGAATTTTCAAAAGCAAACCAATTTACATACCTGTTACCAACCCGTACAGAAATAATGCCAAGAATAGATTACAAAAGACCGTCGTGGTTTGTCCGACGCAGTTGAAAACTGTGAATGGATTATAAAGGTAAACTATGGCCACATAGTAAGGCGGTACAACGAAATCACTGCCACCCAAAAGAAACTTCTTGATATCTTTCGGGTAATCTTCTTTGTTGCGTTCTTGGTCAACAAACAGTTTGAACATGCACAGCCTTACAGTAGTAAACAAAATATGAGCTGTCAAGATATCTGCGGCTATGAATAACAACGAAATATTAGCATCCAATATATTGTGGAGCACTTCATAAGCGGACAAGAACAACGGTGATTCATGTAAGAGATCGCCGACGTATGGATTAACACCATTTTTAATCAGCGTAAGACCTTCGACAACTAGAAAAAGCAAAAGTTAACAGTTGTACGATTACTGTATGTCTTCGTTACCTCTCCTCCACGAATTGACTGGCGTCGACACTTCTATATGACTAGCGATAACATTTTGGTAATCCGATTTCATCAACCAGTATCTTACATAAATAGCCACAATGTAGCCTATGGCTAGGCCAGTAGCACGATTAATAGAGGTTATTTTCTGCATAATTCAGTCTTATAAGTATGAAATAAGAATTGTTCCAATCGACAAATGCCTGTAAACAGAAAAGTAAGGTTATAAACCTTGAATACACAGTAATTATTGACTGTAAAGGTATCCCGTTAGTTTTAATCATGGGACTGAAAAGATATAAACACAATACTAATTATATTACACACCAMTACATTCCCTTATCCAGCCATCGTTGCAAAATAAAAATTAAATATTACCGGGTACCAAAGGGAGACATTTATTTTGACACCATACACACTACACAGTGTTGCCAATTGCCATGACGTTTCGTTTTAGCGGTGTTGACAAAAGCATTTAATCCGAACATTTTTGGGAAAATTACATAAAAAAATTAACAGCAATAATTCAAATAAATAAAATATAGGTAATTGTTTATCTGTATTACTTTATGTAAGAGCTTATGCTATCCATAGTGGAGCTCATTATCATTAAATTTTCATTGCAGTTATAAATTTATCAAAAGCTATTTTTTTTCAGATAAATTTAGTTTATTCCTTCTAGGATAGTTCATTTATTGGCCGTTAACTATGAGACAATTTTGTAAATTGTAAATCCTGTCTTGTTTGCAGGGCTGTAGAGAGAGGGAGGGGAGACTTAATCAAATACGTGAACAATATTTTTGCAAGTTTTACTGAATACTCAAACGTCTGTACCCTCCTCCCCCCTGCTTATTTCGACTGATTAAAATATACATCTGTATCGAATTTGAATGAGATATTTTGAAAACCACTGTTCATAGCTGTTACTCAAACTATATACTGTAAACTGAGTGAAAAAGTCAGTTTTTGAAAGTATCTTTTGTTAATAGAAGAATAAAAAACTAATTTTAGTATACAAAAAAATCCTAGTCGTTAAAATACAATCTTATAAAGTTGTTTTCCTTGTCCAGTGTTTGTATGATAATAACGTCCACCGACATTTATATATGCCTAGCATTTTCTTTATTATACGTTACGTCTGTTGCATTTATCATTTATCAAGGAAGATGTTTCGTTAATTTTCTTTTAGTGACTCGGTGGAATGTCAATAATTACTAGGTAAAGAGGTCATCAATCATTATAAGCATATGACCTTAAACTCGACAAATTTCTTACTAGATCTACAATTTACGCGCTATTATCAGTTTGTTGCCCTTTATGTTAGCTGCGAATTAGGCCAACCGGAGTAATCACATCAGACACGCAAGAGAATTGGAATAAAACAACATAACAATGGCACGAAATGCAACCCTTAAATCTTCGCTTACCCAAATGTCTTAACGACAAGCGAAGCTAGATTAATAGTAGTACCCTTGTATATAAATCTTAGATTTATACCTAAATATTATTACTAAGTTCGAAGCTTCTTAAGTCCGTATAAAAGGCATTCTAAATGCATGGGAGGATTTAGAAATATAAAGAAAGTAGATTAGAAATCGGCATTTTTGGAACTCTACGCGTAATGTGTTATTTAAAACATTATTAAGCCTCTATGAATTAAAGCGATTCATAAAATCAAGAAATTTTACTTTAAAGCCTCCTCAGAGCAGCGGAGATTTTAGATTGTGAGGATATTGAGAAAATATCCAACGTTATGAATGAATAGTTACTTTCTTCAAAGGAGTCTCAACTTTTACCTGGAATAGCCGAAATTTATTATAGAAGGTAGTATTCAAAGACGATGACGGAAGATTAATGATAGTTCGATACATACGTCGTGCCTTTAACCGATTTCAGTATTTCTTTCAAATATTAATTGATAAGCCTAGGCTGCATTATGAGAACGAGTCYAGCTTTATCAAATTGCACAAATTATTCAGGCAACCGCTTTGCCGGTTCAATTAATAATCGAATAAACATCTGCTAATGTTCCGGCGAATGTGCAGATCAATATGCGGTGAAATCAGTTCCGGTGGAAAAGCGCGTTCATTTTATTACAGAATCGGATTTTTTATTGCGACATTTAACGCAATGCGCTAATGATTTTTATTTTATAACCACCTGTCGTTGCCGCACGTTTACGGAACCCCCTGAGCTTTTATGCAGATCATATCGGACAGGAAACGAAGCATGCGCCGCCGGCGGTCGCTGAAGAAGAACTCCACGGTCTTTTCAAAATGAGTGCTGCGTTTATCGTAATCAAATGTGCCGCGGAATAAATGGTCGCCAAAATCGCCGAAATGAGTCATTCGGCACCGAATTTGTCGTCACCGTCCGGGGATTCCACCGGACATCACCTGGTATCGGCCAATTACAGCAAACTATCTGACCACATAAGGAGATTAACGCCCCAGGGGATTCAGTGCAGCGTTTTTTGCGGTGGCACCAATTGCAAATATGAAAATCCGGAAAGCTGGACGGCCGACAGTTTGGCGATTCAAGGGCTTTATTCCCATTGGTAAAATCGAACTAAAGAAAAAGTTTGCAACTGCACATTTTTTGCGTTTTAAAGTTGAAACTTGCACATTTTAACGTCGATTGCGGACATTGATTTTCACATTATACAACTTTTTTTAAGGATAACTGATGATATACTGGCAATGGCACGGCCTAGCACGGTCCTTATAGCCAAGAAAAATATCGTACAACAGTTTGAGAGGTACGGCGTTTCCAGCATGAATTAATTAAATTAGAATAACACGGTCCCATTGTTGTTATGTCCACAGTTTGGGCATAAAATCAATTATTAATCTTCAATGTCCAAAGGAACACGCTAGCTGTGGACATCCATTGGAGGAATCGGGCTTTTCATACGACCCCGGTGTGTTCATGGAGAACAATAGTAAGTCTAAATATACTACGAAATAGACGTATTCGTGATTAATACTTAATGAAACGTAGGCGGAAACGCACGTAGTTCTTTGCCCCAACGTAAAATTAATAAATTAAAAGCGACACAATACAATCGTCGTGGCTAAGTAATTGGCCGCGCTGAAAGTGCGACAATTTCACATAAACAAACCGCAGTACTTTACCGTATACAAAAATAGGCATTTTCCAGAAATAGGCCACATTACCATACCACTCGGCTATTGTGGTTTACCCGCACGTCCATAATATTACGAGTATGATTCTCGAGACCGCATTGGGTCCCCTAGCGCTTTAGATTGATATCTTTACATACTTTACAATTACCCGTATGCAAATTATCTTCTGACGAATTATTGACCACGAAACCGAGAACAACAACTTTGCAACTTTTTTCTAAATTGTCAGGACTCACTCAAGACGATTACTTAATTTTGAATAACTGGTCGCGCTTAAAAAAAACGAAGGTATCGCTAATCGATACGCTGTTTACACATCACCTGTTTTATTTATGGGAAAAGTAGGTAGCAATAATTACTACTTTGGCCAATCATTGATAAATCTAAATAATAGCGGTTAAAGAAGGTATACCGACTACATTTATCGAAAAAACAATACTTGAACAGCTTAATTTTATATTCAAGGGTGTACTTCGCTTTCGTTCCATTTCATACCCTAAAGAGGGAATGCATGTAATTATTATTTTTCAATGGATACTTGGGTTAAATAGGATTTTACTTGGAAGACCATAAACCTGTAATTTTTCGATAAATGATTATGCATTCGATTCGGTTATTGCTAACAAATATAGTAAAAACAATGGGCAAAAAATGGGACAAAAGACATTAATATGTTGTATGTCTTCGAATAAGTTCACAAGTTTTTAAATGTTAGGTTCTTGGATCGATGGTTTAGAAGGAGAAACTCCATTAAATCCCCCAAGATCACCGGACTTGACTCCACTGGACTTTTTCTTTACAATTAAATGCAATGTAATAATAAGCCTTACAATATCATTTTAGTATTCATAAAATATATTCATCATCTAAATTCTTTGGGGTTCAGCTGATGCTAAATTTCGTCAGCTAATGATTCACACTATAGCAATGCTGCTAATATGTTTAAATTTCTCAAACTCATGATAAAACTGCAAAAAAATCATTTGTAAGCAACTACCTCCACATTGCATCAAAGAAAATTTAATCCAATTTTGTGTTATTAGTTTAGGTTTACTGCTAGTAAGAAGTATACCTTCTTCCATTCCTCTAAATAGCACTGTATTATGAATTTTATTATTATGAAATTGTTCTTGCAGTAAGTCTTCAATAATGGTCACATCTTTACTTACTTGCTTACTGAACTAAATTACCCATTGTTTTTTTTTAAACCCTTGTTCGTACGGATCAATAAATTTTTTTTCCTTGGTACAAATTTGTGGGGTATTAATAAAACATTTTCTTGCAGTTTACTATTACAATTTTGCATGGAAGGATTATGGTGATGCCACTGTATCAGCTTTACTTGATATGGTTAAAGTATTGGCATTTGCTGTTTCCGAAGGTAGAGTTGCTGTTCACTGTCATGCAGGTATAGTTACAACTGCTTGGTTTTAACATTACTCAAGAAAATTGGAGCTCTTTAAAAAAATCGTTGTACTAATATGGGAAACAATTTATTTCTTTTACTCATACTTCTGAAAGCTATTAAACATGAATAATTTATTACCCGTCATAGTTTTATGGCAAACTTGAGAAGCACTTTATATTGTTATAGGTCATAGAATTTGCTACTTGTCAAAAAGCAAAATTTTGTGTGGAACACCTTTCACTTACACGATAATGTGTCATTATTTTGATCCATTCAACCTGGGTAAATAACAATTTTACATGCCATAAAAATTTTGATCTATACACACAGCATTCATTGGATTGAGGTGACATTTTTCAGGATTAGGAAGAACAGGCGTCTTAATAGCTTGTTATTTGGTGTATTCTTTGAGGGTAAATGCCAATGATGCCATCAGATACGTTAGGTATAGAAGACCTGGTTCAGTACAAACTCGTGGACAAATACTTTGTGTTCGCTACTTCGCACAGTTCATTCTTCCACTAACAACGACATATTTTATAAGGTGGTGTATAGTATATGACCATAATTGTGACATTCAATGAAAATGAGTGATCTGTTTCAGGGAAAATGCAAGCAAAGATAAATACATGGTAGAATTTACATTATCAAAGTTTTTGAGAAATCAAAAGATTGTCTTGCATGGATATGATGAAAGAAAGTTCAAATATTTACCAAAGGTAAAGTAGGTCGCTTTCTATCTGTTTACATCTATAGTTTTCAAACTGATCAGCTCAAGATATTAATTTCTTAATGACCTCATTTCTAACTTGTATGTTGTAGATAATTCACGTAATTTGCGAAAGGATACTCCAGTTATGTGGCTGCTGGACACAAGAATTCATCAATTCAACTCAACCGTATACAAACAACTTCCTAACAGCCAGAACACATGCAAATATACCAAGACATGAGAGCACTTACAGTATCAGCAGCGGTAGGTAACACTCAAATCCAGATTCCTCTTGAAAAAAAAGCATTCCTCATTTCAGCCTCCTCACTCGATGAGAACAAGTTGTACCCCCCCGACGAATTGCGTGCCATCAGTCCAAGCACTAGCACTGGGTCGTGTTCGGATCTAAGCACTTTGGATGGTGAAGACGGCGATGAAACTGCTCTCTTCGAGAACAAGTGCTTTCAGGAGCTCGAAACACAAAKGCAATTGAACAGGAAGCAAAGCTTAACAGAGCAGAGTAGCTATAGAATGGACGACGTGGTTAATGCGATGCTTATTGAGACTTCTCAGCTAGATGGACATGTGCGGAAATGGGTGTGTGATCTCCAAAACGAGATAAACACTTCAAACATGGGATGGCTCAAGCTCAGCAAGGAGACCGACTTGTGCGTGTTGGTGGCAATGCTTTATGAGTGGCTGGAATGCCTGAAAGCACCTGTACTCAAGCTGGAGCATTTGGAGTACATAGTGGTTCACTATAAGCAGCCTGAATTGTGTTTTGAGAAGTTTGACCTGGTGAGTTAGCAATTTTAAGGAAACGAACACAAATTTCTATACAAAGATCTCTCATTTTTCATGATTGTTTAGTTTTTCATTAAACAGACATAATGTCTATAAATGCTTCATTTTCCTTATGCTCTTGGCTAAGGGCAATGAACAGGGTATCCCACCTCAGCGTGTTTTTTTTTACAAAACTCCTCTATATTCCGAATTCGAAAAAAGTAGTAATAATAAAAGCCTATATTTTAATCCTAATACATGTGACTAGTATTTTTTTAATACCTTGTATAATCAAATTGTTTTTAGGAAGATGCCTTTCTAGTGGAATACCTATTAAACTTCCTTTCTAAAATTCGGCCAGTATCAGAAGAAAACCTTGTGAATTTGCTAAAGAGGTGTATAGCGGCGCTAGCTCATAGGGGGGTAACAATAGGTGACAGAACAATATATGCAGGTAAGTATTTAGGTAGGGCTCATCAAAATTCAAGTACATATTCCAAATTTTATATGTATGTATATTACGATATTTTCACCAGACAGAAACTTGAAACGGCTTCAGGATGGTACACTCCACTGCACAATTATGTGCTTTCAAAACCTGCTGGATATGGTTTATCAACATCACAGTCAGGATGTTGTAACGTAAGGAAGTAATACATGTTCCATAATGTGTTCAACCTTCCAAATATCCTTGTTCCATTAAAATATGTCTGTCCATGTTTGTTTTATGGAATTTGCTTGGCTTTCAAATAAATTATTTTTAATCAAGCAACTGTTTATTATTGTCATTGTAACAGGAATCGACTTAATAAAAGTGTTACACAAGCTTCAATAGTGTTTTCTTTACATGCGTTATTAAAAGGTTTGGAAGTCCACTTTATTTCAGGTTCCACTTGAGGATTTTCTATCACGTTTGTAAATAGTAGTGCTTATCTTGCATAAAAAATATTAATATGTTTGCAGACTTTTATCAAAGATAAATTAAAAGGATATTTATGTTTATTGATGTAATAGACTTCATTGTTATTATTGTTACAAGTCTATCAATTAATTATGGTTGAAATTACCTTTAAATCTGGTATTTTTGTCTGTATATATGTATAATACCAAAATTAGTAAAAATAAATCAAATATACTTTTCAACCTCTGTAAAGCCAACTATGGTTCCAATTAAAAAAATGCAAGTTTGTATTATATCTAAAAATGTAACCCCAAAAAAATTCTGAGTACGCCACTGGATTCAAAATAAAAATATCCATAAGAAATGTCCAAGCAAGATATTGAAAACTGAAGAAATGTTACATTATTCAAAAGTGGGATATAACTTTCAAACAAAAGACGTTATAAAATGGCAATGGATGAGCTCAAGTCACAATAACTCGGTTTACTGAGATACCCTACAATTACAACGATAATGMGACACCCTGTAATGAGTAATACTGGAAAATCTTGACAATTGCAAAAGCAATGACAATTCTGCAACAAGACAAAAGAAAATTCGTTAAATGTCACTCATGGCTAGCGTAATGTGATTATTTGAAATTTAAAAAAACGCAATTTTCTCAAATATGTGTTAGTGGTGGATACCAACAACTTTATAGCAGCAACTAAAAAGGAATTTGATACTGTGAGAAAAGATATGGTGTTTAGACAGAAAAAAACAATTACAATAATATTTTTTATTGAAGTACAAAGAATACATAAAATCACCTATACAATTGTTTAACAATTTAATTGCATGCATTAATTTTCTATTGCTAAACTTTAACATAAGGGTCATTCATTCGGAAGTGTTTCATCATTTCCCATGACATATAGTCTGGTGGCATAACCAGATCACATGTGTAGTATTTAGCAAGGTCATCATTTTCAAGGCTTCCACTCTCAAGCATTAACTGAAGGAAGATGCAACAAGATTTCGAAACATCTGAAATACACAAACAAAGTTTTGGCGTATGGCAGGGAAACTTCTTTATGCGCTGGCACACACTGAACAATTTGTCTTGAATTTCGAGAGGATAAAATTCCTCGTTTTCCAAGTAATACTCTCGAAGTTCCAAAACATCTAGTATCAAGCCTGCGCCCCATTCCCAGTTCTCGACATGCTCTCTTTTCTCCTCTAGTTTCATCAAAAGATCGGACGCAAACTTATACTGATGACTTATAATCAAATCGGGGATTAATTGTTCTAGGAGTAAATTATGGGCGGTCTTGTAATCGCATGCGATGAGTGAATTTTCGTACTGGGCAAAATAATTTTCCTCCAGCCTGCACTTGCATGCCAACACTGAATGGATCCACTCGAGTGGCACACGTAAATCATTGACCAAAAAACTATCATAGGGTGCATCACCCTCCAAATAGTCTGATGGCATGTTTCTGTGCAAGATACTCATGATTAAGTTCTTTTTTACTGTGGCGTCCTTCATGAACAACAACACGAATATCGCAAATTCCCAGTGTCCCATGTGCTCCAGTTGCAGGGCGAAGTTGGTGTGAGAGTGGTTTTTACCATTCTCCGATATTTTGCCAATGTTCAAGGCTGACATCGCTTGCATTAACAGCCAACTAAGACGGTAGTCGGTCATATCATTTGTGTATGTCGTTGGGTTCGTTACTTGGTTCAATACCAGTTCCCGATTGCTATACAACAACATCATGTGATATAGCACACTGTATGATGAACAATTGGATGTGTACGGTGGATCAGGTCTGCATGCATACCGATTCTCCCTGAAGAAAGCATTCGAGTACAATTCCACCGCATTTGTCAGGTTCAAGTGGTAATCAGACATGTACCAAAGGTGGAGAGCCAATGTCTGCAACCACGTCAATCCTTTACAAACGTTTATGTTCTCGCATAATGGCAAACCGGCTATCAGCATGTAAATCTTGACCATATCCTCATCCAAGAAACGCAACGCACTCATTTCTGTCCACTGATGAAGTTGCTTCTGAATGAAGGATTTTGCATTTGAAGCCGAACACTGGCTTATCAGCAGGCTTAACTGGGGAAAACCCCTCGCGATCGCTAGTTCCGAGGCTTCCTTTATTTTGTGACCCGTTAGTTTCACGAATATGTTGTTCATGGTGGACAGAACATTTTCCACGTCGTCGAATATGATGTTCTTCTCCACATCTGGCTGCACCACTTGCTCCAGCCTGTTATAATAAAAACAAAATTTTGAATAAAGCTGAACAAATTCAAAAAAATTAAACAAAATTAAAACACTCAGACTAAATCTCTTTGTTTGCTTCAAATGTTCAAAATCTTCCTAAAAGTAAAAAAATAAGCTTACCAATTGCTAAACAGCTTTCTTCGACTGGAAGGACTATTATCGTCAGGTCCCCAGAGGGCGATGAAAAGATTCCAAACGTGCTTGAAAAACTGGTTCTGAGCGTTAGTGGGATCTTCACTGGCAATCCGATCGGCCAACTTTTGCTGTTCGATTGCGAAATGCAACGGATTGATTAAATAGAGTGACGGACATCCATCAGCATCTATTTCTACATCACACTGTTGTTGCATCAACACCAATGATTGGATGATGCTCTGGAGGATGAACGTGTTATTGCAAGTGTTAGCGTTCGAATAGAGGATCATTACCTCTTCTGGTTGAATTTCGCTCTCACGATCCTCGTAATCGAACTGCATCAGTTGAACTTTGTAGGGTGCTGGGAGGCCACCGTAGTGTTCTCCTGGAATAAACTCAGCATGTGTTGTTATGAAAGTTTTGCCTCTCATCCACCCGACTTTGAAAGATTTGGCTTTGAAAACTGCTGCCTCCATGGAATTCCTGGCATACATCAACGGAATATCTAAAAATTTGAATTTTCTTCCATTTTGTTCCCTGCCCAGACGTTATTATTAGTATCCAACTGTTAGTTGCAAGACTTCTACTGAACCACACATAACAAATGTGACAAATTCTGGTGCACGTTCTTGAAATTATGATGAAAAGTTTATATAAATATGAGATTGGAAACAACCCCACTGTTGCAGATGTGGATTTTCTTTTTCAAGGAAAAACCCTACTGTCCCTGCTTTAGATGCCATACTATTGACCATTGCAGTCTTTGAAAATTAGCAAAGATAAAAAAATTACAGGCTCATGTCTGGTTTTTTTATAATTTCACTTCATGAACATGGACTAGAATTTTATCTCATCGATACCGTATGTATAATAGGCTGTAGATAAAACTGAACCACCGTCGAATTTTTTAGTTTTTCAGTCATGCAACATGCACTTTTAGATTTGCAGGCTGTCCCTTGCATTGTGGTAAAAGCGATAAATATGGCTAGGTATGGGCGCAAGTATTTTGTGATAGTTTTTTTTTATTTCAAGTAAAGATAAAGATTCGGGAGAGACATTTCATCTTATGAATGACTTTATAAGCTCTATTTAAATTAAGGGCGATAGTTTTTAAGTCACAATATTCCCAATGAACGGCTACTATGGACGAAAGACAGATTTACATTGTTCAATTTTATCTGCAAGCGAATGCGCTTTTATACCTTTTTTGATGTGCTGTTTGGAAGTATCCCTCTTATTAGTTTACAGAATTACACTTTCACAACAGATTAACACATGCACAACGAAATACTGCAAAATATCAAATGTACACGTGGTGTCAAAATTAATGAAACAGTCAAAGGTATTAAATCACCTTTAGAAAATCATTCCCAACAGTATTTTACCTTTACGAATCAAAAATTTTTAACAGATCAGTTATCAAGTGCAGACATTTTATTAGTTCTGACACCAAGTTAAATAAGCAACAGAAACAATTTAGAGTAGGTATAGCTCGTTCAAAATCTCATGGTGGTTGACTTTGTGCATCATGCAACATCTATAATTTCAAATACTGGTCACTGACCTGAGATGTTTAGAATTTTAAAAAAATTATCAGTTGAGAAAAAGTACTAAAAGACCTCCCATGATATATGAACATGAACCAATGTTTTCAGTTTGGATGATTTTTTCCGCCATGAAATTTTGAATAGGCTATAATTACTCTTTAGCTTTAGTAACTGATTATTCATTTTCTTTTCTGTTTTTCATTTATTTATTATTATGAAAGATTGAAAAATAGCAATTACAACAACATCTTATCGTAAAGCAAACATTACTGAAACATAACCGATGTCAACAAGCAAATCACTATATTCTTTCAACAGCTTGACCATTTTCCATAAACACCAAACAAACAATTCCATATTACCATGGCAAGGACTGATAATGTTGAATTCCTTCACCGATGACGAGGGGCCTGCTTCAGCTTCTTGTTCATCAGACTCGTCAATCATGCAAACTGGACTGCTGTGGATAGACGAGTCGTCATAGTCATCCATGAAGTCATCCCGTTTGAAAAGCGTTATCGTGTCAGTGAAGAAGCAAGCTTTCATTAGTTGGATGTTCTTGGAATACGAACGTGGACTGATAGTCACTCTCTCTCGTGGCATAGGTCTCTGTCTTAAACGATGGATGGTGGTCACTAGAGTATCATCCTCTGACTCCACGATGGAATGTATTGTCGAAGAGACCGACAGTACATCCTGGGGTTCATCAGTATCAGAGCGATCATCTCCATGAGCCTGAAATCGAATGACATGGAAACCTTTATGACCCAATACTAAAAAGAAATGCTTACATGAGCGTGTTGTTTGATGCTTTCGTATGCAATTTTTTGTTTTATCTTGGACTCTTCACCCTCTATTGTCTTGAGTGCTTCTGAGCTAATTGGCGATAATCCGTTCAACTTTTCTAGCTCGATTGTTGTATCTCCTTCGCACAATCCGTATTTAGTGAAGTGATCTACCATAAACACCCACGATCCGCTTACTGGACGATATTCGACAAATTTGGCACCCATTTTGTCTGTCAATTTCTGTAGATGTTCAGAGAAGTTCAACGCAATTATTTCAGTGGGTTCTATTATCAGCTTGTTGTCTTCCTTGTTCCTTGGCCATATCCTATCCAAAGTCACCTGTCAAATCACGTCAAAAATTGAAAATATTCTGTCCATGCAGTAATGGACCACCCTGTGGTGACCAAATATCCTGATACGCAGTGGCATACAATCAAACTACCATGAGGGGTTAAATGAGGTAATTAAGAAATTTAGAAGAACAACATTCCTTGTTTTACAGACAAGTTCACAATAATCTGCTATTAAAAGTACTGACCWGTGCGGGACGATTCAGCTTTTCTCCCACAGGTGGCTTGTTACTGTCATCCGGATATATAGTCAGTTCCMTGTGTCGGAAGTGGACGTCCTCGTCGAGGTTAATGTTGGACACGTCGAACTTGTCAGGGAAATACACATTGCCATAGCCGACTCTGCCCACAGTAAAGCCTTCTATAATGCAACGGCCCTCCTTATCGAGATACTGTTCGAGTTCTTCCAGGGGTGGGATGGTGTAATACTCGGGTCTCGTAAGTTTCACTCCACAATAATCTTTAACTTCCTCAGACTCAGTTCGGAAGTAGTTCTCTTTGTCTTCGTCGTCAAGAGTTGAATCTGCTCTTGAACGCTCTATTTGTGATATCGACAGTCTTCCACGAATTTGTAATGGAGTACAGTCAATGTTTACAGACTTAGAGCTGTCGTTTCCAGTTTTGTCATAAAGCGAGATGGATTCTGGGGGGGAAATGTTCAAATAAAAATGTATACTTCACAGTCGATATAGAATTAGACTTATTGAACCATGAAATTATATCCTAAACACACCACACTGTACAGTTGGTGACAAAAGTAATGAAACACCGCCAGTTTATAGAATCAACTTCGTGCTTGTCGGTTGGGTCTAATTTGCTACAGATGATTTAAAACCAATGACTGTTTCATTAATTTTGCCACCGACAATCAACTTTTGGAGAAAGAATTCTCTTCTTCTGAACTCAGTTGCCACCAGCTATAGTTAAAAATGTAGTCAATATTTATCTAGAAAATTAATTTGGGCACACTTTATTCATTACTTTTTCCTAATAGCAGATGGTTGTGTAACATATAAAAACAATCATCAAAGATTGGGACTTGCCTTCATTGCAGCTTAACTTCTCCAGAACAGGATACAAAGTGTTTCTACCCGACCCATCCTTACTTGGTGTACTTGTGGAGGCAATAACAGTTTTTGACCTATTATCTTGCAGAAGAATAACTGGTGAAAGAACATCTGTTTGGTCCAACCGTCCGCTCAGAGATACATGCAATGAACTCTGACTGGCTACGGAACCATCATCTTTGTTCTTGATCAGTAACCGTTTGCGAGATTTCCGTAGGCTGACGTTTTCCTCGCACATCACGGGATCCGTAATGCTGTCAAAAATACTCATCTGAAAGAAGACTGTTAGTTATATACCATGTCAACTGCGGACTGTAACATACTTTCTTTGCTGACAGAGGCATGACCTTGACTTTTTCCATATTCCCTGTTTGGACTTTTACCGAAGGAGTTTCGTTCAGTAGCACTTCGATATCTTTTGGATTTGTTGTACGAAGATTGTAATCAGGCTTAATGGGTGCCAAGCCATCCAGTACGGGTAAGTGGCCCAAATGGTCACCCACATTCATGAGAGACCGCAGCTCTTGATTTCCTATTTGTGGAGGAGGCTGCCTGCAAAGAAGTACAAAAAACTGCAGCTATGAAATTATGCAAAAAAATGCACAATATTAATAATAATAATAAAATTGAAGTTAACAATTATAGACCCATTTCAGTGATAACAACCTTAGCAAAAATTACCGCAAAAATACTAAAAAATACACTCATATTTTTTTTTACCAAACCACAAGAAGCAATTGAACAATTAATAACAAAAATACATAGGGATGTACTATGTATTCCAATATTGTGTAAAAAAAGGTTTATAAAAAAAGTTTGATTATCCTACAAATGCAATATATACTGAATTTAAATTATTAGGTTTACAAAAATATTGTGTGCTGCAAGAATTAAAATAAATTATTATTACTATAATTAAACTAAAAAAAAAAAATTATCACGTCTAGGTACTTACATAGAAAGCTGTTGTTGTGGTTGCTGAGCGAAAGGTGTTGTCGTTGATYATAAGTTGAGACCGCCAAAAATGGAACTCCCTGTAGACGTGCTAGTGCCGGCAAACAAACCGCCCGGTTTATTGGCGCTCCCGAACAAAGTATTCTGCGGTAGCCCCAGCCCCCCTCCAAATGTGCTCTGCGTCGGCTGTCCGAAAGATGTGGCGGCCGGTTTCCCAAAGGTGTTACCGAAACTCAACTGAGAGGTCTGTCCAAAGCCAGTCGGCTGAGCAAAATTGGTTGACGTTTGCGTCTGTCCGAAATTAGGGAAAGTCGTGCTAGGCTTTGGAGGAGAAAAGAAGCTGGTACTCTGAGTAGCGGGAGTGGACATGAATGAAAAGCCACTGCCATTGAAGACGGACGGTTGCTGGGCGGGTTTCCCAAAAAGACCGCCGGTGTTCTGCAATAGACGCGTAATGAAATTAAGTTATATGTGGGTCTTTCTCTTAAAAAAATGTCCTTTTTTACATTCATACCACATTTCTCGGTGAAAGGCGCCCCATCAGATTCAATCTTGAACTGGAATGCTAATAGAAATTAAAAAAAATTAATTTGAATCATGTTCATATAAAAAAATGATAAACCAATCTGAAATAAAGTGGGCATCTAGATGTAAAGTGCTCCAAAACACAAAATTAAAAATCTGTGAGCAAAACTGAAACAGTTTTGGAAAATACAAGTAAGATTGTTAAAAAAATTACTTCTTTTTACAAGTCAGGAAGGAATGAGGGAAAGGAAAACCTGTCTATAGTCAATCATCAAATGAAGTTCTGATGCAATAACGAGATCAAAGTAACTTTACCAATCTATTCTCAAAGTTTTACTATTTGACACTCATTTTAGTTTGCTTACAGACAAGAAATTTCAGCAGTCAAAAAAAGGATTCCTATTTTAGTGACCACTTGACTTTAAAGATGATTAAATGTATTAATAAGAAAGAGACTACACATATCATCTAAGGTATACAATTGCTGTTCCAAAAGTAATTAAAATATACAAAATTAATTGAATTACATAAGTCAATTGGATATCAACACATATAAGTCACAAGTAAGATTATACCACTGCAAAAATTACTTTAAATCCTTCACTACTTAAGTAGTATGCTTGGCCTATACTTTATATGAATTATGTAACTGGAATTTTTGTCACGATAGCTTCTGAACCTATTTTCTATTCGATAAGCTTGTTTTGTTCTGTACACTGTCTTTTTTAAATGGTTTATTTGCAGCTTGGTACACTTTGCATCTAGACGTAATACAGGTTGTCTCAAAAGTTCTGGTATTGTTTAAAGAGTCATAAAATCAATGCAAACTATCATTTTCATCATTTAAAACTATATCTACCTATATTTCATTTCATTACAACAACACAATGTCTGTATATTTTGAAAAATGTATAATATTCAAGTTGTTCACTGGTGTACTCAGAAATTATGTGCAGTGAACCTTTTGCAAGTAATTAATCTTAAACGAAAAACCGTACTGTAGGTATAGAACACAAATTTTGTCAAAACCAGTTTTGAATTAAATCTGTTGTTTGATAAGAGCAGTGAAAATATGGTATATAACTAATAGTTCTTTTTGACAGAACTAACTCAATATTGAGCAATTAATCAACTGGCAAATTATTTAAGTAATTTCCATATTGAAACAGAGTAACAATAAAAAAAACTTCACTTACTTGAGCAGTCTGCTGAGTAAACGTATTAGAACCAAAGACAGGTGTTTGGGTGGTGGTCATGCCAAATAATGAGGGAGTGGTCGGAGCACCAAAAGTTTTATTTACAGACGCTGCGCCAAATGGGCTCGATGTGGCAGTATTCGTGCCAAAACCAAAACTGCTGGCCGTCGTGGCTGTTCCGAAAGTCGACGTAGTCATCTTTCCAAACAGCCCTTGCGATGGCGCAGATTGTGTTGTCATTCCGAAGCCCGTTGAGGGGGTGCCAAAGCCAACGGGCTGTCCGAAAGCAGGTTTGTTCTCTGGTTGGCCAAATATCGACGTCTGGCCAGTACTCTGAAACGGCATTGCGCCAAATCCGGCCTGCTGTTGCGGACCTTTGCGTCCGGCCTGATAGTCTTCCCACCTGAGCTCCTCTAGAGATTTTGCTTCGTACTCCTTCATGCAGGTGATGCAGTGATGTTTGGTGTTGATGGCGCTAGTTATTCCACCTTTTTGCATTGTATCGGTACCGGTCAAAGGCACAAATTTGACCACACCGGTACCAGTCTGTGTCCCCCCAAAGGTGCTCGTTCCTGCACCAAACACACTCGAGGCTGCCGGAGATTGAAATAATGATGAGGTCTGTTGTGCGGGAGGTTGCGGTTGTCCGAATATGCTCGTCTGCTGTACCGAAGACCCAAATCCAAAGCCTGCGGGTTTGTTTTGTTGTCCGAACGCATTTGAACCAAAAAGCCCGCTGCTGGAGGGCTGCTGCTGTGGGGTTGATCCGAACAAAGTTGTGGTGCCGAAGCCGCTAGGGGCAGTGCTGGTTGTCCCGAAAGACGGAGCCGCGGGTGTTTGAAACAGTCCAACATTTTGGGGCTGGGAAGCAGCAAATAAGGTGGACCCCGATGGCTGTCCGAAAGCTGGCGTGGCACCGAACGTTGAAGCTGCGGGTTTTCCAAACAGCTGCGACTGCCCAAAGGGATTCTGGTTTGTATTGGCACCAAAGCCTAAACAAAAACCATAAGCATACTGAAATTCGATTGTTTTTAAACCCACCAAAGCCCGTATTCGTAGCCGTCGTCCCAAACGCGGGTTTGTTGAGGTTATTAAACATTGTGTACCGATGAGAACTTTAGGGTCATCCCAGGTACAGTTGAGAATGTTGAGTCTTTATGGCTAACATTACAATTAAACAAAATACAAAATAAAAGTACTTATAAAACAGGCACATAAATCCACAACGCACTCGTCTTCGTTTTTGTTGCATACGATCCTGTTCTATGCGCATACGTTGAAATCAGGCAATTATGCTAATCCACAGTTGCCAAACGAAATATACTAATTCAAAAGTTAGCATCACATGCTGACATTAAATCACTATTKACTTAATTACACAGATAAAGTAAACGACACTTGAGTGAAAAAAATATAGGGCAAGACTCTTTATATTACGTTTGTAAATATTCTACTTACTAGGCGAAAACCGACCCATTAAAACTCTGGTTCCAATTGACTAGATTTAAATATCAATATACAAACTGGGCAATTGTGAAGAAAATCGACACAAAATGTATGTAGTAGTGTAGTCAGAGGTACTGTCCGAGAGGATCACCTGAAATTAACATTTTTATTTCATTTTCGCCCCCTAAGCMTACGTGTAGTCATTGAATGATATTGTATAATACAGTCGTTAATAAGACTTCAATGATGACGATAATTTTGGGAAATTAGACAAAGAACGATGAATTGTGCTAAAAAAAACCTTCATAACCTGTATAAATGATGGAATTCCATTGCAATGTTTCACACTTAAGAAGACAGCTAATACGTGTAATTTCTTACCTATTAAATGAGTGAAACTTGATTATTTTTCTGTTATATCACCCAAAGAATCAACTTTAATCCAATTAAATTTGCACTAACAATTTAGTTTACTTTTAGCAGTTACACACGCATCAAAAACTGACGTTTGACTAATGTTTTATAGGTTAGGGTGCCAAACTTTAACAATCGGTTGATAGATGGCGATCAAACTACTGCGTCCCGCGGTTGACCTATTTTCAAAATGTACTTTCACTTTTAACTGAAAAATATTTCTTCAGGTTATAAATACAATTACAAAATCTGCCCTCCGCTTATTTTGATCAATAATTCAGCCTTGTTTAAATTATTAAACTGGAAGGTAAGTAAAGAAATCAATGCAATACCAAATTTAAATAGATCTGGCAACACCGGTAATCATTGTTTATAACCTCAATATAATTATTGTAAAAGAGTTGTTTTGTTTTGGTTTCATTTAATTTCAAGTTTCTATTAATTTTATATGTAAACGTGTTTGTAATTTTTTAATAAAAATGACTGCGGAAGATGATTTTTGGAATACAAGTTCGTCTTCTGGATTTAATTTTGATGACGATGAGGTAAAGTCACCCTATTAATTAAGGATTTATCGATCTTCCAATTTTTAGGATAATGCAAATGTACAGTTAAAATCGCCTGGATCTTCTGATATATTTTTTGCTTCACATGCCGATAAAAGTAGTAGCCTATCGATACATTCCATTATATCTAAAAGAGATTTATGTTTAAGTACGATCAACATTTTCAAAGGAATGTGCCCCTAAATACTTAGAGAATTTATTAGTTTTAGGTGATACTGATCTCAAACATCGTCATAAAGTTGTCCCTCCAGTGGAAGAAACCATCCAAAATATGGTCTTTGGTAGAAAATATGTACTGACTGAGTATCGCAGCTTAGAATATAAAATTGAACTCCTAGATCGAAGTATTTTGACTGGAGACGGCAATGTTATATTGACAGTGAGTTATTTTTTGTGAGGTTTCTTAATACTGTATTAGGCCTTCTGAGAATGATGAAATTTTGCTAAAAATCTTGTTATTTGAAAAAGCAGTCAGTTTCAAAAGCTTTATCTCTGAAATTATAGATTTTACAAAAACGATTCTGGTGTTCAAATTGTATTTACTAGCTCTTCTGGGTCCAAATCGACCAAAACTGAAAAAAGCCAAAAATTTTTAGCTTTTCTTGATTTTTGACAATAATATCGTTTGTTGAGGTCGAAAACTTGGATTTAGCATTCCCTTTCCATCATAAACCACATATCAAAGAAATACCTGCCCTTTTTTATGTCAAATTTGCCAGAACTAGAAGGAAATTTACAGTATGGTTGAGCATGCACCTTTGTTATTTATTCTAGGTAGTTTTGTACTTGGCTAAAACACTTGGGAGGTCAGTATTTATAAACATCTTATCTAAAAGGGAATCTGCCATCAGGCATTATAGCTCTTATTTAATATTCCATAATCGTTTGCAAGATTTGGCAGATTTATATATGTAAGTATTAAACTTGTGGTTTAATACAATATTCTATTATTTTTTTTCTAGGGCTACTGGCTATAATTCAAATTGGGTATTAGTTTAGCTATCATGTTTTTGTGCACCCACTCATGTTAGTTAAATTTTAGAAAGTGCTCTTATTTTTAATTCTGAAAAATGCTCCTCATAACGAAGCTGTTTTGCAAAGGCTTGATAAAAACCTGACTTATCTCCAAAGTGGTGCTAACTGGAAGGACACTGTAGCTGAACTGAATGATTACAAATGTTTTCTGAGTTAGTTCACAAAGCTTCCATCTTATTTTATTTAATATTCTCTTTGTGTCAGAGTGGCAGATAGACAAAAGGTCTAAAGCTGATTCGCCCGTACAAGAACTTGCCGTCCTGTGCCGAGATAATTTTGATAGTAACAAGGATAATGGCGTCAACACTTTTCGACAGCTAATGAAGTTGTCTGACTTTCAGTTTGAATGGATACAGCTCAACACTTTGGCCATGCTGCAGCAGTGGAAAAAGTTGATGAATGTTTTTATCTCAGAAGTAAGACTTTTGCTTGTCTTGTTATCTGAACTAAGTTGTGCTTTGTAGAACTGGTTGACAAAGAAGAAGACATTGAAGACTTGTTTAAGAGGAGAACTTTTTATTTCTAATTTACATAAACACGGTGCACCCATAAATGTTTTGCAAGAATTCCTAACAAGTAATGCTTTTGATCAAGAGACAAGTTTAATGTTTGCCAAAAAGATGCACTGTCACAGATTTGTTATTGATTATTATATTTCACAGAAGGATCGTTTGGCCTTGCTGGCTTATAAGAGCAACCTTGCAAGTCAGTCCGAGGATTTCTTTTATTTGGAAAATGCCTTGTATTCATCGGTATGATTTTGTGTAGTACTTCAAGCTAAATTTACTCATCATTTTGTTTTGCAGGATAAAAGTTGGAAGAATTGATACTGTATTAATGTTATATAATAAAACAGTTTTGTAAATTAAAATAAAAGTTTGTTTTTATTCATGACAAAATAATAATACTGATACTTTTATGTGCCTTGAATACATAAAACAACTAATTACAATATAAAATTTTACTATCGCTAACAAACATCAATAAATTAACTAAAATAATTTTAAGGTTCATGTACAAAATATGTGAAACACATGCATTTGATAATACTTTCCTTTCCAAGAGGAGGATTCAAGCAAGAGAGGATTTTATTAATTACAAACATCAGCCAAAGAATCTTATGGCTAAAGTTATGTAATGGGTGTGTTTTTTTGATGGTTGCTAGAACCTCTCTTTGCTGGGGCTACTGACTAATAAGTAACATAAAATATATATACAAGGTTTCTCAACAGCTGGTACCAATTTGACACCGAAAATATGAATAACTATGTTCCCAAAATATTTTTGGTACTTGTGCAGTATAAATCTGGTAAATATATAAATCATTGAAATTCAGTTGGATGTAAGTTGCAACTGCAAGAAAATTGTGACGATTAAAATGTAAATAAAAGGTGACAAGACGGACAAATCTCTTTAGAAGGTTATTGATTCAATTTTGAAAGTTATCTCAGAGAACTGGTGCAATTTTATTATCTTTTTCATAATATTTAATTCCAAGCTGCTGAGACACCCTGTACATTCACAATGTAACATTTGCACCTACTTTCAGGAACTTCTATATAATAATTGTAAAACAATCACATTTATCCTTCGTGAAAAGTTAATAGCTATTTACAAGATATTTGTTGTACGGGTATAGATACAAAATGTAACACGAACATGCTGTTTGCTTCTCTTGATTGATCTCTCAATGAAACGTCTTAACTAATAAATAAGTGACAGAGTGTTCTTCATAAACTTTATGAACAAAAAACACTACAGTCCTTTTAATTTACGCTAGTATTATACTCTGCCACCTGCTATCAGGTCAATATGTTTACAATAATTATCACATTGCTCACACTTTGCCATTTTAATACCAAAGCACATTCTAATACTTATTGCAAGGAACCATGATGTGTATGACTGCCTATTTTAATGTCATATTTCATATCAGCCACTCAACTAGGTAATTAATTGAACACATCTTGTAGGAATATTTCGGTAGCTCTACATGTTCATTAATTATGCAGTTCTTCAGGGTTTTCTGCTAAAATGCGTATCTAATATTTCTTATTCTGTCACCCTCTATTATCTACGATCACATAACTTCTGATTGAACAGTAGGTATGGTGTTTTATGTTGGAATTCCAAATATTGTCTTGTGAATATATTTACTGGTTATTGTGTAACTCTCATTCCTATTTCCCTTAAGGTGCCTGAAAGTATTGCCTAAGCACAGCACTATCCCTATCCCTATCCCTATCATCACGAATTATTGTAATTCTAGGTACATGTCCAAAACCTCATAAATGAGCTATAGGATGTTAAACTTTTTATTAAACCAGATATTTTTCTGAAATTTTTGCTAGTAAAAAAAACCACTTCAACAGTGGCATTTGTGCTGGTATGACAATAGATATTTCTAAAGAAAGAAGTGCTACTTCACTGGTTTTTCTCAATGCAAAAATGATTTTTAATATTCTTTTAATTGCTGGGATTTTGAAAGTACTTATATAAGAAACATTTATTTTAGAATTAAAAAAAAAACAGTGCAGCAGTTGCTGGAAAAATAGTGAGATACCTTTTTGTTTAAAAATTCATGAAAATGTGTCTTTATAATTAGTTGGCATGCACCAAATTTCAGCAAAATATCTACAAATACACATCATATAAATATGACATTGAAAAGAATTTTTTTGTTATTTTCAAGACTAATAATAATTTTTTCCATTTCATGCAACGAAGTAAATTGAAATGCTGCACTTAGGTTATCCTTTTAGTCATTTTGAGGCAAATGGCATGAATGTTACCAATCACTCCGTTGCCTTGGACCATCTTAGATAATATTCTGGCCATGTCCCTGGTTTTAGTTTTTCACTGTTGAATACTTTGTACAGTTGACACAAGAAATCATGCATCTCCTCAAAATCTTTACTTTAACTATATTTCATTCAATAGTTGGTTGTTATAGTTTTTACATAAATGTTAAGAACTACAGGATTGTTTTATCCTGCAGTCTTTAGTCATCCTTTTTATTATACTGGAAGGTGCATTATTTTTGTGGTCAGCTGTACATGGATGATTAAGTACAAATTAATTTTCTGGGTAATGTAAGGTGTTAGCCTTTTAATTTCCTTGGTATTTAATCAATTGTCATTTTAATATGGTAACTAAGTGATAAAGAGCAACAGTGTCTGAAATTCTTTAGATAAGATTCTATAACGAGGGCGCTTTATTACAATGAGCTACCTAAGTTTTGCTTTATCGAAATCACTATGGAATACTGGTCTTGTAGAGTTCACATGAAAAACTGAATGCATTTTATGCAGAGTGAACTTATTGGCCGCGCTAAAATGTCGCTAATACTTAACTTTGGTAATAATAAAAATTTTCAAATCAAATTCTATCTAAACAATCCGCTACCTAAAAAATAAATAATTACTAAACATTTAGGTTCGGTAGTATTGCACCTTTTCAATAATTTCTTCTCGTGACACTTTTACGGTGTATCCCTGTCAGCAGAGTCAGGTCTTCTTGGTGGTTGGTGACTGCGTTTTGGAGGCGGTTGCAGAGGGAACAGCCTGTGCTCAGCTGTCCAGTAACTCTGCCTCTCAACATCTTCCGCAGTCTGTATCGCAGTCAATGTGGGAACATACTGTTCCGGCATCCAGTCGAAGGAAAACGCGCTACCAGAGTGCGTGCTTGGGGTGGCAGTCGGCGTCGGGGGTGCGCTTCCTATGTAAGGGCTAAGCTCCTGATGGCACATGTCCGGAACCTTCTGCAGGGTATCTGACCACGGCGGACTGGGATTCCACTGGTCCATCAGTTCGCTAGGGTCGATTTTAAGCAGCGTCCTCGGACGCTCGGTGGTCATGTGTGAAACCACCAGAAGTCCGCTGTGGCCCCCTTCGCTGCTCGGTGCATCCACATCGGCGACTTCCAGCTCCAAGTTTTGAAGGTCTTTTGGTTTGTGCTTGTTGTAAGAGTAGTCTACTGGCTCCGAATCTGGCCGCCGGTGATGGTGGTGGTGCTGGTTGTGGTGTGCGTGCGTGGTGATGCTGTGGTGCGTCAAATGGGGCTGCAGGGCGCCGGGCATCGCCGCGYGGTGCGCGTAACTGGGGGGTTCGTGGGCGGCAACGAATTCTGGACCCTGGGTGTGTTCGGGATAGTACAGGAGACGTGTGGATGGCCCTACGTCGTAGGCCAAGCCGTACTGAAGCTTGTTCTGGACGGAATAGTAATGGTAGAGCCAGCTGTTCGTTCGCATTACCGCGGCTTCCGCTTCGCTGAGGACCTGCGAGAAGATAATTGAAGAATTATTTATTTAGCATGATAAATCACAAAAGTAGTCAAGGTAGCTTGAAAGGGTAAAAAGAGAGTAAAGTTAAAGATGAACGCTGCTCAGGAAGAGCGCTCCGGAAAGTATTGATTCTATCCATGATATCATTTTACAAAGATCGACGACTTGGGCTCACACAAATAGCAGAAACATTACACATTTACTACCAACGGTTTCTTTCATATTATTCGCCACGATTGTTATTTATATCATTGCGACTTTTTATTCAAGAATCTGAAGAAGACTGCGAAGGCCTGACCCACAAAATCTTCCAGCTCACAACCATTACATAATTTACCAATTACACCTACTGGACAATCTTATTTTCGACTTGAACCTGGTTTGGAAATTCTACAACTGAATATTGAAGGTATTTCTAAGGATAATTGTCAATATCTTGCCCGCCTTGCTCTAGAAATGAAGGTGGATGCCATTTTTTTATAAGAAACCCACGCATTCACAGAAAAAAGCTTACATCAAGAGGACATATTAATAATAATAATAATAAAAATCTTTATTCCAAAACTAGAATAGAACATGAAATAGGGAAAGTTAAAAATACACAATTAATATAAACATTAACAGATGGTTAAATGTCAATTAAATATTGAAGAACTCTTCTCATGCCTCAAAGTTACCACATTTTCTATAACTTTACGCAGTAGTCCATAATTGAATGGAATGATCTACAGTCTTTTAAGGAATAAAATGAGAAACGCTTTCGAAAAATCTAAGAGGGCTAGAATTGTTAGTTGCCCTAAGTATCAGCAAAACAAACAGTTAATGTTGTAAAACCTGGTTCGTGCAGACGATCACCGGCTGCTGGTTGCTCTCCGACGTCRCTTTGACCTGTAGCACGCAGTGCATCCAAATCCAGTCGCCGGACCTCCTTTGGATCTGAGCCAGCAGGATGCAGGAGCGCTCCMGCTCCGACTGGGTAACTGGAAAGGAAGGGTTCGTTGAAGAGGGGAAGTTCGTTTAATGTCAGTGACGTACTCAGCCTGTGTTTCGTTTGGGCCTCTCTGGTGGATTCCCAGTGTAGGAGCCTGTACCAGGAGACCCCCTGCAGTTCGGCACGCGGGAAGCCCAGATAGAATTCGCCGCTGCAACACAAGTGTAACAGTCAGTGTGATTTATGGCATCCAGTGTCACCGAGTCTCCCGCGACCCGGTGACCTGGACCGCCTCGCCCCGCTCACGGAGCGGGGCTGATTTATCGCAATGCTAAACAAAGCCCCGCATACTTACTTGTTATCGATGTGGATGAAGCGCATATCCATGGAATGAATGGAGGTGAAGACGTTCGTGGCGCCCTGGACGACGCACTCCCTGGTCTCCGGCATCGCCACGGGGGTGCAGGTTGCTAAAAATACTGGCTCGTTGCGGCTGCACAGGGGCAGGAACGATAGGTAACGGCCCTGCACCAGCACCACCTGCGATCAGTAAGCCCATGAACTAGTGCCGTCAGAATTTGGGAACCGCCAAATAAACTTTGACTGAAGAAACCGCGTAACAACCCAAAAAAAAACGAAGGCGAACTGGCTGTGAATTTTGTTAAAAATAAAAACAAGAGGCGTCGAAAAGGAGAAATAATGATAAAAACGTTACTGCCTAGAAATTAGTTGCATGGACTATTAGAATACAACGGCAAAATGAGACATATTAACATTAACTGAACAAAACACAAGAAACAACTATGGCAAAAATATCTGTGTACCCAAAAACCAAGAGAATTATGACAAATACAAAGCACAAAGAAAATGTTATGTAAAAATTTCACTTGTTACACAACGCGACGGCAGCTAGTTGTTCGGTTAGAGCGGGGTCGTGGATTTTAATATGATTTCTTAAGGGCGCCACCAATTTTACACAGACACTAAAAATTGGAAATCAGAGTGCAGACAAAATAAGGCGATCGCCGGTCCGGTTGAAATAAGTATTTTATTTACGGTGTTACTACAGCTGTGATAACTATTTAGGTAAATTTGTATTATAAGAACAAAAGCGGTATCCCTATCAAAGCTTTGAACGGGCTAACATTCATTCACAGTAAAACCAAAGTATCTGATAAAAGATGGTTAAGTACTGACCGCTATGATGTAACTATACAAATGGAACTTAGCTGTTTCCTGTCCAGATATTGGAGTTCACAATTGATATTCCAGGTGATAAGTGTTTGATAGAAAATTTGTACTGGATACTGGCGCTAGGCCTCCACCAAAACACCCTAATACATTTTGGAAATAGATTACACAGTAACAATGATTTCACACAAGGTTACCTCACTTGTTGAAGGTCTTTCTCCCAAAATATAACAATTTGCAAGATATTGTTATTTGTTAAATGGCGTGTATGACGAATGCTCTTAACAATTTTATGATCTTAACATATGGATCACAATTTGGATTATTCAAATCACGTCTTAATAAATGTGTGCTCCGTCTTTCGATGCCAGTCACAGAATGCTGGTTTTTGTGGAAAGCATGGCCAAGTGAAAAGGTGATAATGAAAGGAAGATATTCAATTTTAAACCTCACGCAGGCAACCCAGGTTACTCATACAGGTAAGTAATTATTTTACAACATGAAGTAATAATAACATTTCATTTCAGGAAAGACAGCAAATAGTGTTAGTTTGAGTACGAATAATGTATGCATGTATAGTATTTGTTTCCTTCAATTTGTTGATTATGTAAAATGATAAAATAAATGTTATAAAAAATACAGTAAAAGATGTCTGGGAACGAACACAGGAAAATGGAGAAAGATAGGAAACACAATCAAAAACTTCTTTATAAACTACTAAAGGATTTAAGAAAGAGTAAAGAAGCAGAAATAATGAAAAGATGGCGCAAATTTTTTGAACAATTATTAATATCGATAAAGCTTCAGAGCACGACTTAGTTTCATCAAAAATGATTTAAAATTTGGGAGATTTTGATAGGAAGTGGCTGCTACAGTTGTACAACAAAGCTTGGACTACAGGCAGTATCCCTAACTACTGGGAAATAGGAGAAATCCTGCCAATATTAATGAATTGTGATTGTAAAAACTGTCAGAACTATAGAGGAATATAACATAATAATGAGCGAGTATTGGGGAACTAACGATTACAGGAAGAACAAAATGCAAAAAGAAAAATGTTGGAAACCCTTAGCAAATGGTCTGTAACTATGTACGAACAAACAACCATCCCTCAACTGTTCACATTAGAATGAACTAAGTAATAAGGGAAGCACAAAACCAAACGAAGACACTGTATGTTGACCATTTCAAAATTTATCAATCTTTGAAACTCCGAAACTGTCCATTTTTTCCACAAAACTGCTCTATAACTGCCGGCTACTGTTAATTTAAGTTTAAAATTTTGAACGAATATTCGTTCTGCCGTATTCGAATAACGAATACATTCGATACGAATAGATAGCACTACTATAAACAGTGGCACTTTGGTATTCCAATGAGAAGTCATTTCCATAAGCTCGCTATGGTCCGTGTGGGCGTCATAACATACGCCACTACTACTCGGCTCTAGCACCTACTTTACATGTTACCCATATAAATATACTGGGCATGTGGATCGCGATTCGCGAACCCATAAAAAATAAAAATCGGAAACTGCGGTTGGTCTCTTTCGCTACTCCTGCTGCTACTTTCGATACCCTCGCGGTCACCTCCCGATTGATAAACGCACGGCCACTTRTTATTCCCCCAGATACCATCACGACCTTTTACKACTGTACCCACCACCGTTTAGCTAAGCATCTTATTAGTTTCGGGATTGCTAGCGCCGTAAAGCTTTTTCTTGGACTGCTCGAAAGTTCATGGTAGGGAATTGCAATAACAGTCGCGTACATAGCCAAAATTGTTTACAGAGCCATTAATTAATATATTATGAGAGTCTTGTGCCTACTCATGGTACACCTACATCCTCAAATAATAAGTCATATCACCAAACTCATAATTTGCACAATCCCTATTAAAGTTAACAGTATTTCTCGAAGTTTTTAAAGCTTCTTTTATTAGACGTTTGTGTAATATTTTTCTGAACAAACGTTTTTGTTTTATCAAAGTCTGGCTTATTTTTTGGTCTGACCTATGTGACTTTCTAAATTTTCTAATATAAAGTAAAATGTTATCTAAATCACATTTTCTAAGTATCCCCTTTATTTTTTTCGAAAGGGCTTGTACATCAGGTAAGCGCAACCTTAGTTTACTTCGTGGTGACTGAGCTGCTTGGTTTGTACAACTAAACTTTTGTGTATACAGGGTCCTCCATAAAAAATTAACGCGCAAAAATGTTTCTTTTTATACGTTTTGAAAATCGAATTGTTAGAGTACCAATATAAATATTTTTAGAGCAACTCAAGCAGTGCTCAGTTAGTACATTTGTTTATTTTACCTAATGTTTTCCGTCGCATTTTTTTCGGTTAGAATATTAGTTTCCAAGTTGTGTGCATTTTGTATGAAAAAAAGTTTTCTCAAAATAGCTTAGGAACTAGGAATATAATATAATTAATGGATTATGCTACATTTGTGGAATCCTAAAGACAAGTAGAATTCAACGGCTCAGCCTGTACGGGGTTTTCTATTTGAAATAAGGATTATACTGGAAGTATGCTAAAAGTGGTGATTTTAAAATCAAGATTGACGTACCCGATCGTTTAAAAAATGATTTTATTCTATGTCTTGTGAGCACACGGTATAGGATGCCATAAGTTTGCAGAATAATTGTAGTATCGACCTTTGGTCTTGCACGGGAACTAAAGCATTTCTGTTGAAGATGAAACTACGTCATTGCATGCATTATTAATGCGTTTTTTTCTTTGGAACGAGCTTTATACAGTTTAATCTTGTAATTTCCCATCTTCCACACTTTCCAGCATCCAAAGGCGCAGATGCGGAAGAAGATGAAGATATTCAGAAAGTGTGGAGGGTATCGCCGGCGTTTTTTCAGGGCCACGGTAACATTCCTGCAAAAATACTTACAATTATGCTCTCGAGTAACGATAGCGCCAATAAACTGCTACGTGTTGCATTGTAAATGTGTAAATCGCTTTACCAGTTAGATTCCTATGGTAACTATGCTAGGTGTGGGTGGAATCAGTGCTGCTGTTACCTCGCGACCCGCTGAGGTTACTGCATAGTGAAAGGCAGATCCGGCATTCGTACATTCAACAACATAAAACATCCGCGTATAACCCGCCGTCGAGAAAAAAATGTTTTAATAAACGAGACAGACTCAAACAATGCAAAATGCTCGGGCTCTGCCCGATTTTTTGGCGGGTGTCGCCACCTCTCTTCCCTCATTCCTGGCTTTCATCAACAGATTCCATAAACCACAGTGGGGACTGGAGTAAATTGTTCCCACTCTCACCTATTTTCATGTATATAGATTAGACCGATCTTGTGCTGGACAAGACTTAAGCATATCTGCATCCATCCAAATGAATTTTTCTCATTTAAAGTAGCGATATAAGTATCCAAGTATTAACTAACAGATGTGACGAACCATCTCCGTTTGTCACGAAACAAGAATCTGATATACATATATGCTAGTGAACATTGGCGGTATTTCGAGCACATTTTCTACTTAATTTTACCTTTTGGTCTCCGAAACGCATTTGTCGCCTTGCATTCCTCGACACGTTCATCCTACAGAGAAACAGTCTTATCTCATCCTGGGGATTGGTAGTTCCACCAGAATTTACAGGACGCCCCAATTCACATTGTATGGCCTGGTGGTCCTGTTTGTCTATTATGTCGTATACACTATCGCCATGAATGAGGAGGTCCTCCTGAAAAGTTAATTAGAAGGTTCATTAGTGATATCAAACAGATAAAGATAAAATATAAGATATTTTCCACATACCAATAGGAAATTTGAGACTGACAACGATTCAATACTGGTAAACAAAGTGCTTCAAAAATGTAAAAAAATAAGGCAAGCCTAATGCTATATATTCAAAGCCAATTAATCAGGGTAATTAATTATTTAAAAGCAAATGTCCCTGTAGGGTAGACTGTTTAATTAAGTAATTAATTAATTAAATGCAACCGGAAAACTTCCAATGGTAAATATCGGTACCTAATTTAAAATTTAGCCAAAATAGCAAAAAAGTATCTCAAGATATACAAGAGCTTATCAGATAATTATAATGCCTATAACTTTGACCATAACAAMGAGTATTTAGCATTTTTTTGCCTATCCAAAGCTTTTTTGGTATTAGAGGAATTGCATTAGATTTATTTGGAAATTYTTTAAATATGTAACAGACACATAGTATGTTATACCACAAAGAAAAGTGCTAGGATTATTACTTTTTACTATATATCCTAACGATATTTTTCCTATTAAACAACTGAAAAAWTAACGTCATCGTAATATTATACAGTGAAAAATGAATGAAAAATAAGTCTGTTATTGTCACTAAAAATTTTAATTTGTTGTGTAAGATGAACAGTGACTTGCTTTCTTATCCGAAAGAAGGCAAATTTCACACGGTCCACCCTTAAGGTATTTGGCCATTCGAAGGGACCCGTTTTAGAGGCCTTTTGAGAGGCACGGAAGCGCGCCTCAACAACAGCTTTAGAGAACGCGTTGTCCTTACGGTTGGAAGCAACGATCATTAAGGACTTTACTCTAATTGAATAATGCGAGGAGTATCTACGATATTTTTTACTGTCATTACATTTTGTGCTAAGAGTACAAAAGCGGTGGTCGGTGGGTGGAGTGGCTAACATATTAATAAGGAGAAAAATGCTGCATCATTGACTTTGATGGCTGAAGTTTGTCGGTCGTAACCCATTGCTAATACTGAAAATATAAAATCCGGAACAAGACATGAATGAGGACCGAGTGCCAACTCACCGGTATGAGTGCACAACAAAGGAGCGTGTGCGTTTAATATACTACTAATTAATAATTCTCACATTATGTAACCTGTCAGAGTCGAACTAACGCTGCTTTCAAGGTGCATTCCGTATTTCGTAGAGATATGTCGTTATTTCATGCACATTCACGGAAATCTTAAGTTACAGCAATACGTCAGTTGGTGTTACGTCACAATAAAGAAAGTCAAACATTTGGATGTTAATAATAGTGTTCTTTAAAAATTCAAATCAAAGTTTCTATCTGCTATATATTGAGAAAGCGTTTTTTGGTATCTAAGTGACAAATTTATACATTTAAAAATGATTTATAGTAAAAATGTTAGCTAACGAAGAATTGGTTCTAACAGTATCTGTATAATTCAGATACACTTACTAGGAGACCTAAGAGGATATAYAATTTAATTCGGAAAATTGTTATTATAAGCAATTTGGAGAATTTTTCAAAATATATTTAAAAAAGCCCGTGGAAAAGTTAACTAAATAAGATTGATTATGTAAAGTTAATAAATCTATACAGAATCTGATTGCTAACTTCTGTTTCATAATTGCAATTTATAGAAGCATGTAAAGAGTTTATAAATGTAAGAAAATTATTTAGATCGCCTAAATTTTATGTAAATAGACAGCAAAGGTTTTGCAATATGCATTTAGGTTCCTTTTGTAAGTTTAAACTAATTTATTAGCATTGGTCTTTCACAGGTAAGAACAATATCGTTTACGTAGGTGCACCTTGAGAGAAATTTCTGCATTCCCCGCCTCTACGTCAAATTGTAGCGCGATAGCTTGTCAGATAGCCCTCCATTATCCGGGCTTTTACATTATTTATGAAATGTTAAATAATCGCTACAGCAGGAGACGGACAAGACGTGTTAGCCAGTATTTCATAGCTGTTTTCGCAGCATATTTAATGGCATGTCTACCATTAAAAGCGCTAGGTGGAGTGAAGCCAACCACTTATAAGATACCGTGATTTACAGGCTCCAAATTTGCTCTCATGAATAACTGTTAAAAGTTCGATCTGGAGTGACGACTGTGCATACTGATAAGGTTTATTAATGCCTTTCGATATTAAAGAAAAGTATTGTTGGCTAACTTATAATAACATGATTATTTGTTTAGTTGACTCGTCAAATATAATCMGTCAAAAGATAGGCACATACTTAAAAAATTATCTGTTATTTTTACGCTATATATTACTTGAATGAAAGTTTAACAGTAATGATAATTTGGAAATAAATTGATAAAAAATATCTTGCAAGCATTAATTTCTTCATTTTCTGCGGTTCAATGAAGGGTTGCTTTCCGGGTGTTACTGTGGTCGTTATAAGAAACTTCTGAAGAAGCTGACAACATGAAACCACATTGTTAGTTAGTTGATTTACTTCTGACGTATGTGGAGCGAAATTTAACTACTCCACTAGAACATTTGTTGTAGGTAAGACGGTAATATGTAAAATATAAATATATTTGTAATAAATAAGTAACTTTATGTATCTATTGTACACCTAGCAGTTGCTTATAGTAGTGTACCTTAGAACGACTATGATATTGACTTTTAAGCTCACTCTCAAGCCCAGAAGCTCAAAAAGTTCGCTCACCTTTAAAACACTCACCATGGAATGGCCCAGGTACTCAGCAGCATTATCAGAAATGTACAATAGCTTCCCGTTTTGTGTCATCATCATTAAAAACCCGCTTAATGCCTGCAAAACAAAAAGAAAAACGAGTCAGTCTTTTAACACAGAATACATTTCGGTGAATTTCAATGAGATAAAAGGCGAACACAGTTGTCCAACAAGCAGGAATGCGTGGCTGGTTTTGGAACAGTACAGAGAACGCGGGTATGTCCATTTTGAAACCACCCGCTGATGCAAAACAGATAAGGATCTATTATTCATTGGGAAATCGATTTAGATGTTTGTTTAGATGCCTTAAATAATTTTACGGCCGGTCTTTATCTTAATGTTATACATCGGCGGCGCGCGTTATTACTTTCAGCTTTTCAGTCGCTGTAAGTGTCGTGTTATCTCTTGGACCGATAGTAAATGCTGTCAAGCACGTGCCTATATTTTATTAGCTCGTAGAAAATCCGGAATATATACAGTTCATCTGACGTTTGGTACATTGAATAGCAATACATATTTCTATAGTTCTTGGAAGCAAGAGATGATTTTAAATGCACTAGAAGTAGCTGGAAAGCGATACTAGTCTATGTTTATCCACATTTAAAACTGTGTAAAACTGTGCTAATTAGATTTAAGTTTTGTTTTTGATGTTCAGGGTGATAAAGAGACATGTGTTCTTTGGAATTCATTGGAGACTGTAAAATTAGAAATCCCTAGATATCTCTCTTAGACGTCTTTGAAATAGTTAATTTACATCGTGCTTTTTAAATACTTTATACTTCAGTACATTAAGACTGAAGGTATTCTTAACTTTTATGTACTTGTACTATTTCAAATCGGTCGTAGAAGCTAGAAAGAGATGCTGTTTTCATAGTTTCTTAATTAAAATGGATGAATATCATAAAATAAAGGAAAATGAATGTGATAAGCCTAGTCTCGTTTAAAAGCTATACGTAATAAAATCAAAAAGCAAGAAAATAGCTTGGATCCAGTTTAAGAAAGTTGTTTTATGAAGTAAACATAAACATGTATCTGTAGAATTATCATGTTAAGTTAGTTATAAAGAGAACTGACATAATGGAATTCTAATAAATTCTAGTTTATTGTAATATAATCTCTATTTAATAAAAGCCGCTAGAGGATGCAGTAATAAATAATGCAGAGCATTCGTTGCTCATAAAAAAATACTAAAACGCTTATTTAACATCTACCAGAATATAAGTTACTGTAGTTAGCTTTTCTCCTTACAAATTAATTTCGACTTTATAACGTATACATGCTAACTGCAGTTACGTCTGTTTATAGGTACTTATTTTTCCTTCATGGGGTGCACATGTTATTACACAACCATTACTGGGTTTAGTGCCGATTATACGTGAACTTCAAAGCAGTAAATAAAGTCGAGCATTTAACGCTATTGTTTAATGAACAATCTTTTGTAAAATCTTGTATCATGAAAACAACTAGTGCCCTATACGTCATCGTTTGTTTGACACATTTATTACTGGTTACCATCTTCAAGATAATGAAAGCTGTCCATTGCATTAGAGGAAACACTTTAAGACTATGCTTTCACAAAACATGCCAGATTTCGGGCTTATTTTTATCAGAGAAAGTGACAAAAAATATTGGGACCAAACTTACTCTACTGTTTTGCATCAAACTATATAACTTCGTCGGATAATACATAAACATTATGTTTTTGTATATCCTTAGTACTATCTCCCCAACAGTGTTATTCTTTATCCTCCTTAAAACACCAATTTTTTCATAATTTAACTAGTCATTTACAGCCTTTAGTTCCCATTTAAAATGTTTATGTCTGAATCAAGATTGCTGTTTTATTAGTACTGTGTTTTCTTCAAAATGATTCGTAGCTTTCTCAAATATCATTATATACTATATTATTAGATTATTAGATCTCAGATCGCTAGGTTCAACAGCCTATATATAATATATAATCAAATTCGTATAAGGAATTACTTATACTTTAGGGTAAAGAGGGAAGGCCCAAATGTACGAGAAACTATATTGGTTTATTGGTTTTTAATGCAGAGTAGTCCTCTTGAGATAAGTACCTCATCTTTTTGCAACCTGTTTTCAAACTAGCGTATGTTTTGGATCAAACTGATTGCAATTGTATTTATATTGTATTGATTTTATCTACATTGATATTACAAAAGCTAATGTGTATCTGCTACTTCATAAGCTAGAATTCATGGATGTTTAGTGGAAATAAAAAATATACAGAGCAAATTTAGTGTTGCCTTAATAGCATGCAGGGCAAATCGCCCATAAATAAAAGTGCCAAAAAATTAGGTCCTATTTCTATCATTTCTGCAGGAAAAGTCCGGTACTGGAGGAATGCGGATTGTCCGGAGCTATTTTCATGTTCTTCGTGTAATATGAAAGTATTACGGCGAAGATCTGGCCATAAAATTATTACCGTAACCCGCGGCGTTCTCCGGCAGATAATCCCACCAGCTCCATCCTAGTACATTTAAGGCATCTTGTAATGTCTTCAGCTAAACGCAAAACAATGGCAATCGCATGAATAATGTGCGATCTGTTATCTGCATTAGATTAATGAAAGGACGAACGGCAAATCGTTTCGGCTACTAATTTGTGAGCGTCCATTAAACAGGCCGATTAAAATATGTGCGTCCATTTTCGAATTCGGTAAAGACAAATGGCCCTTATCTCGAGACATGGGCATATTTCGTAAATTGTTTTTTAGATAGCGAAACCGTGTCGCAACGCCGGGATATATAGAGACATCGAGAGAGGGACTCGTTACAATTTTTAGTGAAGCAAACGCTGTGCTTGCGCGTCCTCCGCAGGTCTTCGTTGTCTTATAGGTGTAGCACAAGGAAGTGAAGGCCTTAGAAGCCGTTGAGATAAGCTGTTCAGAATTACGAAATTGTTGTTTAGGTGTTAATTATGGCTGTTGTTACACCTTGAACCGCAATAATTTATTAGCTCACTGCAACAAATGGCTTTTGAAAAGTGGAGTAACGTTACGCAACTTTTTACTATCTTAATGACTCGATTTAAATTTAGTGTGATGAAAAGAAATACATTTTTTGATTGTTGCACTTTAAAAAAATATATTTTCCCCCAAAAAGAGCTATGGGCATTTCGAAAGTGGCACTCCTATAATGATAACAGTTTGACTAATGCAAAAATTTACTTAGGTGATGCAGCTTACTTAATTCTTTATTTGTCCTTTTTTTCCCATTGTTTATTAATAAACTTGCCCCCTAACACTTTTGGAAACACTTTCCTCTCGCAAATTTCCAATATCTTTTTTTCCCAATGTCCATAGTTTACTTGCAAAAGTCACTATAGGTTTAACTACTGTTGTGTATAACTCTATTTTTAGTGGTCTTGGAATTAATTAATTCAGTGCCACCAATCGGTTTTGTATCTCTTCTATTATATCAGACTTTGTCGTGAATATTGTTCCAAGATACACAAATCTGTTCACTTCCTCAAAGCTGTATCTTTTCCTCTCTTTTGATGTCAATTCTATTGTCTGTGTTTTCACATTCTCTTTATCTGTCCATCTCATATTGTATGGGACATAATGTTGCCTCTGACCATTCCCTAGGTGGTATCTCAAGGTTGTTCTGTTACTTGTACTTATTCTTCTACTACTCCCCATTACAAGTCAAAAAATTTTCATCAAATGTTGTTCCTAATTCTTTAACGCTAGATCTACATTATTAATATGGTAATTAAACATTAATATCAGCCAATGAGATACTGCATCTAATACTATTTAGCCTTTTATATAACAATGTTTCAAATCGCTAAGTACGACAACTAGTCTATAATTAATTTCATGGGGCATGGAAAGAATGCCAGCACAGTCCTTCAAGAGGAAGCCTCCAGAGGTAAATGAATTTTTTGAACACTTAAAGTCTTAAAAACTTCGTCCTCAGAATAGTGTGAAACATGAACGACAATCGAAAACATAATTTTATGGTCAAGAATACTCTAGGATTGGTTCAACATACACGATTTATAGGAGGGGTTCAATATTCATGTTCCCCCATCTTCATTGTTCCAGGAATTCGTGTAATACCTCTTGTATTCTGCACAAAAAACTATAATTATCTAAACAAGCTTTTATAAACAATGAATATTTTCTAAAAATGAAGTTCTTGCTGTTGTTGTTGACTTCGGCCGTAGTGCGATCGCGAAATTCTCGCTAACAGCCGTGAGATTCTAACCCGCTTTCCAGTGTACCGTGCTAATTTTGCAAAATGATAATTGAAGAGATTCGCACATACAATAATGCAAGCGTTAGGCCGCTTTTTAACGGAACGGGGGAAACCTTAGCGGTTTTAACAAATGTAAATCATTTTATATACGCGGAAATATTTTTTCCGTTATTTCGACGACTGCAGCTGTGGTGGCCGTGTTTCTTGGTTGCTTTCTCATCACGTAACCTTTAGGATCTCCATTATTTAAATGAAACTTTTGTTGGACGTTTGGAAGAACCAAGCCTTCATGATATTACAATCCGGACGTTATTAGAAATGGAAAGAGATAACGCCCGGGGCCGAGCTGTGTAAACTATTTCGAATGGGGGTCTTGACAATTTAAAATATTCAGCCGCGCGTTGAGATGCTCTAGACAGTCGTTTTTCTTTTCTCTCGTGTCCCTGTTTAAAATGTAATGCCTAGATCAGCGCTTTAATCTTGGGCTGTCGTATTTTTGTTTCATCGCCGGTAAAATCTTGCGGACTGACAAAACTGTTATGTTTTAATATGTTCATATGCATGCACAACTGCTCTTACTGCTATTGTGGCCAGTATAAACTTACATAGCGACTGGAAGCACTGAACTGAATTTTTTTATAGAGTCGTTGCTTTCTTGTCAGCTACTTGCATCTGCACATTTTAAAAGCACTAATTTAGGCACCTTGTAGTGTATAAGTATGACAATATAATAGACCGTCGGATAGTGATAGATTTAGGTTCCTCATTTTCGCATGCAAGTCTCGAAAAGAATTGATAGATACATCGGTTTAGCGTATATTTATGAGTGGACCCTGGAAATAACAAAATTGATTTTCCTTAACACAAGTAAAAAGTATTACCTCTTGTCTATATTTTAATTAATTGGCTTCGAAACATCAGAGGCTTGAGTGTTGTAGGTGGCTAAATTTTAAGAAAAATCTACCTTTGACTAACAACTTTTCCACACAAAGTATGAACGCCTACATTGTCACTAGTCCGAAAAAGTCACTTCTCTACTATTTTTTTTTGTTTTACCAGCGTTGTTTGTCTAAGCACTGTACCGTTTATCTTAAAAATAAGGCATCCTTTGCAAAACCCCACTTCACACTAGATATTGAGAAGGATTTTGATTTGATCTTTTTTATGGCTGCCGTTTCGTTTTATAATTTTCAATGACTTTGCCTCTATTAATTGTCGACCTAGGCAAATTATTAATTTGAAGCTTACAAGTTAGGAGCATTTGCGTTACAATAATCAAGGTGTTAGAGCGGTAACGAAAATTGATCTTAACACAGCTCTGTTCGATAGAGTCGTTAATTTTCCTTTGTGTAAAAAGTGTATTGTTGAATGCTAGAGAGCAAGGTGTGTTTTGTCTATAGATCATTGTAAGGCAATACACCTCCTTTTATGTAACAAATTGCCGTGTTCCGAACGATACTTATAAAAGGCACCGTCCTAAGAATATTAATCAAAAGTTAAAAGGCAACAAAATTAAATAACTCACCCGGTGCCCTTGACTAGCCGAGTAAAAAATCGACACACCCTTTTTTTAGACGGCAAACCCACTAGGATCATTCCGTAAAAGCACAACCGTACTTTTTAATTTATTATTTATCTTATAAAAAGTTTAAGACTCGGTTCTACTCTTAAGATCTCGCTGCCCGATAGAAGATCATTATAGAATATATTACGACCTGGGAGCATTACTTTGCGCTGGCTCCGCTCGCCTTGGTGCTTTACAGCACCTTACATTATACCCAAGTCAAGCCAATTTCTTTCATACCTCACAGTAAATTAAGATTTCTAATCAGTTTTTGGAATTTTGTGCTGCTCTTATTCTTTGCGTTCGCCAGGTGATTTATCGCGTTTAAAGCTGTACACAAGCTCGGCCCCTTGCAGCCTCGTTATGTACGGTCTTTAGCATACCTTATCTCTTATGTAATCTAACTTATTATTTTATCTGCGGCGATTGCACAAGCGCTCGTAACTCTCGGACGTGTAAACCTGGTCGCATCAAACGCAAATAAACGCAAACGCTGCGTTTTCCCATATTTTCCGCAAATACTGTTTGTCCCGCGATGGAAATTTTAAATTGACAGATATGCTGTCGTAACAAACAAAGACAAAGACAAAATTTCATTATTACGAGTATAAACGAACTTACGAGACTTCTTCGCAAATAATTTATTTGCTTTATTAGTACTGACAGTATAACTCAATTAAGTACACGATTATTTACTATAATTGGGACGTGGAATTTTTCTTTGTACATTTTTTTACTAAACAGGCACCAAACGATTTCACATGACAATCGACTACATTAAAATTAAGAGAATTACAAAGTTGTATTATAGAACCAACTAAGATCAAATCCTGAAGAGCAATTAAAGATTGTGTGGTCTTGGATAATACGCGATAATTTTTCCCTTGATTTATAATGAGTAGGTTATTTGTGAACTACTGTATACAATATACACAAAGACTGTATAAGACTGTCTAAAGTAGCTGCCCTAAATAGCACAGGGTAATCATCTGAATAAGATCGTATATGTGGATGATAACTAAAAGAGGTCCAGTTTCATTCCAATAAAATTCATTTTTAAAAAATATGTTCGGAAATGCTTTATATAAAGAGACATTACGAAAGCTGTTTTTAGGGTCATAGAAAATACACTTTATATCAATTGTATCTTGAATCTCAAGCAACTGTAGATTCATGGATTTCTTATTAATGGCACATATTTTATTATCATACTTCTTATTTGATATTAAATTCGACACTACTTTAATTAAATAATCCTGCGGAGTTCCACCTATTTGAATATCAAATCTTTTTAATAACTTTCCATGTCTTTTTTCAGATTCGTTTGTGAAATTGCAGTATTCTTGTTTTCTTACATTTACTAATAATCCATTATATAACTGTCAAAAAGTCATTATCTAAATCAGCTGCTTAATTTCTAAACTTATCAGTTTTCAGTGACACGATGCCTATATTGTTTGCGGCTTGAGCTAATAGTCGTCACAGTAAAAACATCCATAGGAATATAATGTATGTTTACGTGAAGATAATACAACTGTTGCTTCACAAATGCTTGTACTCAATTACAGTCTTGCTGTGCAAAATCTCAAATTTGCAAACTTATTGCTATTTAAAAAACTTTTTTCTAAATGCCCCAAATGCCACCATTTTCGCTCAACCTACTTCAATGAACAGTGCCAACAACGAATCCTACAGATACCAGCTTTACTCATCATATGTCGTTTAATTGGTACATCAAGTCCATGCTGACGACGATAGAGACCTATAGGAATGCAAGAAAATGAGCAAGCTCGGGAAGATATAAATCACAAGTCTTTGTCATGTTTAATTAGCTCTAGGAAGTGTTACACTGGTATAATTTGAATTCCAAGCTCGACATTTTCGTAGCATAATTATTACGAGACTGCAGAAAACCGATGAATTATTGCTTTATGAACTGCTCGAAGAATGATTCTTGAGCTTGACACTCAGTTGGCCACAACATACAATGAAATGATTATTAGATGTAACACATGATTATAAATGCAAAACAAATGTTAGTTGCTGCGTATGAAATGGTAAAAAGAATTAACGTTTTTAAGCTTGTAGCAGACTCTCATGTATAATACTTAATTACAGCCATTGCAACCAGTAATTCAAAAGCGTTTATCTCTTGATGTACCGTTACAGCCTATTTTTTTAGGACCGCCACAAATTATATAATTTTTGTGAAGAATGAATCATAGCATCAAACTGTACTATATATTTTAGAGTGCTTTTTCCAATGCAAAGCGATAAAATATTACCAATAACCCATGGTCTTCTCTGATAATAGATTGCTGAAAGTTTCTGGGCAAAAATCGGTTAAATACAAATCACAAGAAAATTACACAAATTAAACGGCGTTTTTGGCTAGTTTACAAACTATCAACCGCTGTTGGATAAAGTGGAGACGTAGTATTGCTAGTAATACTAAACTAAAGCTAACGAAATATCTCTATGTACGATCTTAAATGATGTTCCAATATGTGGAACCGAAAATATAGTCGAAAACTTTGTAAAATATTTCTCGTTTGAGAATTTGTGCAATCTTAACGATATGAAAAAAAGTCAAGTAATATGTTTTAGTAAAAAATATCTCCTTCTATTCCCCTTTACTTACAGAAGAATAAATCTCTAGCTATAGCGGAAGTTGTAAAAGATTTGGGAATATTTTTACATGGTACCTAAATTGTCTTTCCATATTCACTACGATTTTATTATTGGCAAAAGTAGAAAACTGTTAGGTTGGTTGAAAAGGTGGACTTCTGATTTTAAGGACATTAGAGCGATCTTAGTACTTTACAACTCTCCTATTTGCTCCATATTGAATATAATTTCATCACCTGGTCGCCCGTTGCTAGAATTAAATCAGTTCAACATGATTTTTTAAAAATTCGTTAAATTTAAGTTAGAAAAAAGCAATGCTTATTTAAACGATATTGATTTTGTAAGCCAGGTATGTGTGGCTCTCTCCACTGCAAAATCTTGGAGATTTTTGCAAATTATGTGTTATATTCTGTTAATGATATGATTCTTGTTGGCAAAGTAGTTTTTAATGTTCCTATTTGTAATTTACGTCATAACGATTTTTTGTATGTGCCGTTTCGCAAAATATTTGGTAAATTCAACTTCATTGGTGTTTCTTATGCGCAATTCAGACGGGACTACAAAAAAGTACTATATATTGAGTTGTTCTATAATGGAATTTATTTGCAATCTCTGTATATAGTCTATGTATTGCCCACAATTAGTATTGGCGTAATAAACTAAGTAATAAACTATATAGGCATAGATATTCCGGACCTGGGGCTTACGCTTGCGGTTAAATTAGAGCATTTCGTTCGGAAGACGAACTTTTTGGGAAAAATGGGCAATGTTTTCTTTTCCCTTCGGAGAAGTTCGAAAATTCTGAGGTTTTTTCAATACCACTCAGTTAGCGAAGCTGCAAACTGGGTTTTACACTAGGGGTATTGGTATCCATCCTAACAACATTCCAAAAAAAATTAAAGGAAGTATTGATGTGTCTTTTCAAACAGGAAAGCGTTTTGATCTTATGGGTGATGCCTACGTAAATTGAATATATATGTTCTGGTTGCAGTACCATTCAGCCTCCTAGAGAAATTATCGACGCACCCTACTTGTTCGCGGTCCGTGGCAGTTGTCGCCCCGTGTTTTGCATATCGCATGGTTTGGGAACGCGGCCTCTGAACTATCGTTCCGCGCACGTTTCCCTAACTTATTAAATGTGTTTACACCGCGTTGCTTAATCGATACAGTTGTGCATGTATCTGGATTGCTTCACTACATATTGCCATATTTAATGACAGGCTAGAGTACTCAGATGAAGAGCGGTAGATATAGCGGGCGGGTCCGTGGGAAAGTAGCCGTGTACCCCTCAGCTTGAGGTCACGAGCTGACCCCGCTCTCCGCACCTCCCGACCCCCTTTGCTATCCAACAGCCGTACCGATACAGATCCACCTATGTGCCCTGAACTAGCCCCGGTGCCAGTGGCGGCACGCCGCGGTCCACATCCGGGGTACCATGGCGATATTGCACTTAAAGTGACCCGAAATTTTGCCCCTTTCGTGGACCTCATGAATTGTGATCGAAAGCTGCCTGAACAGCTCATGGCGACACTCTAAAGTAGGCAAAATTTCGAGTTGAGGCGTGGTTTTTGACTAAGTAAATGCCTTGATAGGGACCTAAACCTAAGTAGTACAACTGAACTAGGAACAGCAGTTTTTTTGATTCTGTTCGTTAAACAATGTGGTGTACTTGATGTCAAGAGAAAAGTTATAGACTGTTTATTCGTAATTTCATTATTTCAGCAATACCTGCTGAAGTATCGTTTAAAACAGGCTCATTAAATAAATGATAAAGATTACAGGCGCAATCGAAGTGTCAGATTAATAATATTTTTCCAGCGTTTTATAACGATCCATCCCAAAACATATTATCTAACATTATGGAAGCTGAAAGAATTCACCCTCGTATACGAAGATTCTACGGAGAGTACATCCTAGGAATATGTACCAAATTTTCTTAACATTAAAAACACACAAACACACACAAGTCAAACAAACTTATGCTTCAAACTAAATTTGCCGTAATTAGGGAACGCATACACAACACACGTAGGTTTCTTAGATGAAGACATAAACACAACATTGCAAATTGTATTKCATAACCTTTTTTTTATCGAGATMTTGAAGATTTTTGAATCCATAATAAAGAGTACCTCAGATGCTGCTGTAAGTAAATATTTTAGCGAAAGGGATAAACTTTGCTGCAACGCCACGGATAATTCCAAAGGTAGAGATAATGTCAGTTGTGGAATCTTCAACAAGACTGCTTCCGAAAGATCAAGCGGATAAGATTAGGATGGATGTATGCTACGCCATTAAAAATGCACGCACTCCCAAACCTAATGTGACATCTGAGGAGATGAAGGCTTATAATTATTATTAAATGAAGATACATACCAAAATAATCCCTAGAGCCTACTTCAGAAACTGTACGGTTTGCTCAAAATTCATAAAACTAACGTCTCGCTAAAACCATAGTCAATACGATTGGCAGTCTTTGTTACAGATTGGCAAAATTTTGTGCTAACTATCTAAAACCTTATGTACGAAAAAGCAGTAGTTTCATCAAGAATTCTTCAAACTTTATTGACGTTGCAAAAGGTTTAAGTATTCCAGAAGATTATGTTTTAGTTAGTTTTAACGTGGTTCTTCATTTAATAAAGTACCCATACTTAAAACGATAGATATCATCAAATCCAAACCTAACAGAGATCTCCTATGGAACGGAAATTTTTATGAACAAAAATTAGGTTGTTCATTGAGTTCACCTCTAAATCCTATAGTAGCCAATTTATTCATAAAAAAATTTGAAGACGTAGCAATCAACAGTTTTCAGTTTTAAGTCCTGTACAGATATGTAAATGATTTATTAGGCCCCACTGTAAAGAAGAGTTAAGTAGGTCTCTAAATCATTTGAGCAGTCAAAATTATGGAATAGAATTAGAATTGAATATCCAAATTTACACAGTAAACACTAAACACTTAGAACACAACATTTACAGAAAACCACACACACAGACAGGTATTTACATGCCACATCTTATTTGTTAGAACACAAAAAATCTCAGACCAAAGTTTTGTACAAAAAGGAATATATAATCTTAAATCAACGCTAGTGAGAAATAGTTATAGCAATTAGAATACTTAATCAATTTTTAATAAAAGTGTTCGTCCAAATCAAGTAAATTTTCAGCCAGGACAGAGTAAATTAAAGTTGAGTTTGCCTTATATGTACAAGGCCTTTCGGGAAAATTGAAAAGGATACCTAGAAAACATGATATTTTAGTTTAGTTTAGTTCTACTAAAGATAAGGTATATTTAGAAAGTGAAGGTGTTTACAAAATTACTTGTTTTTGCGGCAAGTATTACATAGGTCAAACTAAAATAAAGGTATATAGGTACGTGTTTGAAAGAACATATACGTGCTACTAGGCTGCAACAGATAGATAAATCTTCTGTAGCTGAACATTCATATTTGGCTAAACACATGATTGACTTTGACAAAACAAAAATTTCACATAGAGAAAAATATTACTGCAAACGTCTAATAAAAGAAGCTACAGAAATTTCTAAAATTCTCAAKTCGGGGTAGTTTGATGCAATTTTGCATATTTTTTTAATTTGCGAGCTGTGTTTTTGTGTGCAGGAATTTTAACATTACCCTCGTAGAAGGTGGCTTATATACAGGTATTATGTGCATAGTTTGATCACCCAAACTTAGGATCAGTGATAGTTATTTTACTACAGAAATTCAACATCTAAATTATTTTCGTTCTCTGACTTAATGATGACAAAACCTACTTAGTTTGGGGGATATACGAGACAATTTTAACATTTTCAGGATAACGGTCGTACGAAAAAATGGCATAAGTTTCTTGATACTTAATACTATTACGTTTGTTGTATAAAAGCGCGTTGGGAATAAAAATTCAAGTCATGGCTAAACATGCAAATTTTATGAGCTGCAGGTAGGGGCATTAACTGCCCAAAATTAACAAATCCTTCCTGTTCCGAGTTCGTGTTCGCATCTCAGTCCGAAAATCTCAGCGGCGAGATTACGTCGCTCCTCTGTACAGTTATGGTTAGCGAAGGCCCCACAATCAAATTTAACAGCGCGTCCTCGCGGCCATTATTGTATTTAGCTGTCATGTCGCAGTCAGGAGAACCGAAATTCGGACGGGCGTCCTCCTGCGAAACTTCTCTCTAATCCCTATCGCGATACGATCGGAAATTTCTTGCAGCAAAGAATGAAAGTATAACAGATTGAACTTTAGAAAATATAAAAGTTGAGGTCAGACGAATTGCTCGGACCATCTTTATCTGCGCAACGAGAGCAAAGGCACGATAGACCACCGGAGCGTCGAACAGAGGTGGATCGAGGAACTCGCGGGGCATAAATATCATGAAGAAATGCAAGAAGGAAATTGGCTATTTGGTGGTTGAGGTATCCCAAAACGCAAATTCTTCAGGGTCAAACAAAATCTTGATTGGTTTTGGGCTCTCGTTTATTTTAAATTATTAATCAGAATCTTAAAAAAATTGAGGCGCGTAAAGCTTTTAAAACGCGTACTGATAATCTTAATAAACATAATTTTCGGTCGTCTCCAATATCTAATGCTACCTACCTGTGGTATAAATAAATAACTAAAAATATACATCTCTACCTATCCACTATGAGATGTGTTAGATAAATCAGTGTTATCTACATGAATTATAAGCTGATCTAGAATATCGTACTACTACTGGAGAACCGAGAGCTATTTTTGTGGCCTAATTGAGAAAAATCTTTCTTCAAATTTCAGAAAAGCACATCAAATCTTTGAAAGATTATCACAACATTAATTCAGGAAAATTCAATTAAAATAGACATTTTACATAGTGTGAGTCAACACAAAACTACAGAGGAAAAGATATGTAGTGGATATATAGATATATGTAGTATTATGCAATGGCCATGGTCATTTAATTAGTTAATATAATCCAGTTGAACATGTATGGGCAATTGCCAAAAATTACTACGACCAAAATATGTTTTATGTGCATTAGAATCATTAGTGTATGCTGCATAAGTTATTCGGAATTTGCCTTTAATGATTTCATTTATTATTAGGGATGCCAGCTTCATACAGGTAATGCATCCGACCATATTGGAAACAACGATACAAGTTATTTGCATTTTAATTGGATATACATCATGATTACTTTACAAATTTAAGTTTAAGTTTGTAATGAATGCCGGAAGACTTCTGCTACTGTCCCCCTGACACCACAATGCTCACGAATAGCAGTGCAGAAAGTCCTCTCGAAATCAAGAAAAACTGAAAGACATTTTTTATTTCTATCTAAACTACTTTTCAATTGACCAGTGACATGCACACATGCATCTGCTGTGTTTCCTCCATCACGAAAACCAAACTGTTGGTTACTTAAAACATTACTGCAAGCAAGATGATTGAATACACTTTTCTTGAGGCATTTTTGCAGTATTTTGCAAAAATTTGTTATAGGGATTACCGATCTATAGTTAGAAACATCATCCTCTGAAGTTTCGCCCTCTTTTATAGCGCATGAACATCATGTTAACAGTTTGAAGTTAGTTGGCAGTACCGTATCGTTATTGTTATTATTATTAAGTCGTTTTTGGCAAGTCCCTTGATGGCTGGTGCGTTAAACTGGAGGAGTGTGAAATATCAGCGGCATTTTTTCAGGGCAAGCGTGTGAAAACGTAAGCGACGGCCTTCTGAAATATGAATTTTATGGAGTTATGGCAAAACAAAACCAAACGGCTTGCGAGGAGGTTTCAATAATGTGATGCGAGCACGCAAGTGGGTAATTGTTTCATTTAAGTACCGAACTGAGAATTCCCACGATGGGCTCCTCTCTGGACGTACCGGGCAAATAGCAATTACTCTAACCGCTGAATACATAATTCTAGAAGAAGGGGGCAAATAACGATTCCGCAGCGCCGGAGCTGCCTCACATGTACGAAATCCAAAAGCTAACAGTCGCGTTTGCCGCATTCTCGTATTATTAGCGTTAATCTGCGGCCAGACCGGTCGTTTAGCTGACTTTTGTGCCCGAGAAGTCAAAAATGTCGGAACATCTCCGCGAGACATATAATTTCAGGGGGGATCGTCCCGAGATATCAACGGCAGATTAAGCGCGTAACCTCCGACGGTCGCGCGCCTCGCCGCACAATCTATTGAAATTTTCGAATGTAATAGCGCCTCGTAGGATTGGGTTCGGTTTGTAATTTCTCGCCGTTGTTGTTAGAGAGTGKAACTGCCAGCGCATAACTCACCTTCGAGAATCCGATGTTGGGCGTTGGTGTTTGGTGCAATCCTACGTCGTGACATTTGAATGCTGCAACAAACAAAACAAGAATTATTACACTAAATTATCAAATAATACGTTTTATCTTTCGGTTATTACGTTACGCAAACGCGGGCATGGGCGGTTTCGAAAGACGACGCAATTAAAATTTCGATTCTCATGCGGACTCATTAGCTTTAGGTTAATCGGTGAGAAAGATAAAACAGAAAAGCTAAAAAGACCAGGGGGTTGGAACGGAAGAGACAAAAAGCTCCGGCAGAAGTACCGTTCAACGAGATAGTCAAAAGAAATATCAGAACTACCTATATAATGAAGCGCTATTAATAACTTGAAATTCACCTGAAAAGAAATTATTACAAACATGAAATATAAACGTAAGGCTCATCAGAAATATAAAGTAACCAAACTTCCTGCTAATTGGACAAATTCATAGGATCAAATCCAAAATTCTCATCATGACTATTTACCTAAAAACATAACTTCTCGCCAAAATACCTTGGAGTGACCCTAGATACCTCTCTAACGTACAAGAAACATCTAGAAAACGTCAGTAAAAAAATACAGACTAGAAATAACATTCTGCATAAGCTTGCTGGTACAAGTTGGGGTGCAAATGAGTACTGCTGTCCTGTTTGGAAAAACAGTCATCACACAGGAAAAATTGACACTCAGTTAAATACTGCAATGCGACTAATCACTGGAACAATTAAGTCAACTCCATTACCTTGGCTTCCGATTCTTTCAAACATTGCTCCTTCGGAGATTCGCAGACAGTTTGCTTCATATAAAGCTGAGCAAAAATATCAATCAGCTCCTAATGAGTTTCTGATTTCCCGAGATCTGCAAGAGCTACCTACAACTCGGCTTACTTCTAAAAAACCTCTGTGGACAGAAGATTTCCTTCGCGCTCCTTATACCATTGAAGATGGATGGTGTTCTGTTTGGCAACTCAAGAAACATGATATATTGAATCAGCAGCTTATAGACGATCCTACGGAAGAGGTAGCAGGAACTGACCTCCCAAGAAGGTCTTGGGTCACTCTGAATTGCCTTCGCTCTGGTCATGGGAAATGCAAGTTTTTTCTTAATAAATAGGATTCATCTATCAACCCTTCTTGTGAATGTGGAGATCCCCTCCAAACAATTGGACATATGGTCAACAGATGCCCCAGTACAGCATGGCCTGGTGGTTTTGCGTCTATCCATCGTGTTGATGAAGGTGTTAAAGACTGACTTAAGATAATAGAGATCTGATTGGAGTTTTCTGTGGTTTTCTTCAATACTCTATCCAGAATAAATACATACATGTATGCATCTATTATGGATAAAGCGCAAATACGAGATCTCTTATCGTTGAATGAAAATATTTTTTTCCTTCAAGGCTTTTATAAAAGTCGACCGTAGTCGCATGAAATTAACAGTACTGTGGAATGTATTAATGATTTTTTTTATTGGAACTCCAAGGAAGGCCTCTCACAGTATCCTGATGTAATGGATTACGACTCCAAGAAACTTACTAACGCTGATACTATAACTGTACTATAACTGTCTGATTTTTCTATGTTACTCACTAACACGATCTAAAATGGAGTACTGCCAATTAATATGGTCTCCTACATATATATCAAATCCAAATTAGTTTGATAGCAGGCGAGTTTCTTAAATTCTTATCATTTCGTATAGATAATTTTTATACTCGTAGAGGTTTTAAATATAGCCTCCTGGTTAGATAGATTTAATTTTGTAACTCTGAAGACAAGAAGATTTCTTAGCGACGCAACGCAACCATATTCGAGACTGGTTTTCTTTTTAAAATCTATTTCAGATCGACCCATAAATGAATTTTACAGAAAAGTGTAAAGACTGCTTGACATGACAGTCCTTTCATGTTTTGTAAAATTCTGTCTTGCCCTAATCATTTTATAAGTTTTGAACACATCTTTATTTAAACAAATCTTGTTGTGTTACTCGTGCAAAAAGTTTATCTGTGGTTCTCAAATCCCGCAGGAAATTCTAAATCAAACGTTCAGCTCCATCGACATTATTGTGCAGGTCCGTTTTAACGTGTTTATGGCTCATTAGTGGTAGATAACTCAAACACAGTAGCGGAAGCATGTCTCTTTATCTTTACCTGCGGGATATTGGCGTGTTCGGTATATCGAGTTATTATTGCTACATTTGTCACCCACATATTAACGCGTTAAACCACAGCTCTGTGGCTTAAATCACTTCATTTTCACTTCAGCATACTTCACCATTGATTTCTGCTTTTAATTTAAGCCTGGTCTTTCGGTAACAATAAATATAACTAGTAAATATATGCTCTATAACATTATTTAAGAAAATTAAGATTTACGTCGTTTGCTTTGTCTGATATAAAGTACACATTTTTATTGCAATTAAGAAGTTGAAAAATACATGTAAACGGCTTATCAGTACGTGCAAACAATGTATCATCTACATGGTTAGTGCAGAATTAGACGTTTTCTTAATTTGGTTTAAACATAGGAGATAAATGTGAACCCATTAGCAGTCCTCTTAATAACTAAAAAGAACATTTAATAGTTCAGTTTTTTATGTTCGTTACTGAGGTAATTATTTGTTTTATTTTTGAGGAGCTTTAGAAAATTTTAATTGCATATGGATAGAAATACTTGCATGTTTAAATATAGTGATGTAGATATGCAATTCTACATATCAATCGTTGGCATCTCCTCCGTCCTCGGTTCACTATGTAATTTTGTCGATTTTTTACCAAGAATGAAATAGAAACAATAATTTTGGATGCAGCATACCATTTAACTTTATTTTGTCTGTTGCATAAATGGTGTTTGTTTGATATTTATTTAAAACCATTATTGTATATCTTTTTTGTATTTTCGATGGATACTTCCTACAACGATAACTCCGCATTTATACCAAATCTTTCAAATTCTATGTTGCAATATAGCAAATGTATATTTTATTTTAAGTTTTACTTAATAATTTCGTTTTCTACCTGCGTAACATTTGTATTAGGTGGTAAAATTGGATAAACGCGTATTAAATTTATATTCGATTGCTTATACGCAGATATTGTGATTTCTTAAATTGAGTGAGATATTGTTTATGAACTAATATTTGACCTTGTTGTAGATATCGTTGATATATACCAAAATTTTACTTATTTTACTTCCGGAAAAATAAGGAACGCGGACACAAAGCCGTATTGATAATGCTAAATACGAAATATCCATAGATGTAGAATGTATTTGCGAATACTAATACTAATCCCGATGCAATCTGGTTGGAGGTCAGATTGGAGCATCCCCAAATTAAGCAAAACGGAGTGTAGGTAAGAATGCTTTGGAGAAAGGATTGACCTTAGCAACCTTCACATTTTAGTGTGATATTTTCATTAGTTGTTAAAATGGGTTGCGTTCTAATCGACCAAAAATCATTACATTATAGAAAGGGGGCGTTCTTTCTTCTTGAGCCTCACAGTGAACCACGGTTCGCCAAATTTGATTTTTGTCCAAAAAATTTCCCAGCAGTGAAATATTCCTTTATGGGTGCTATTTATTAGAAAACGGAAATATTCTATGATATTTTACCAATGTTTTTGATTTTTACTTTTGTAAAGTAAGCAGCATATGTGTAGCCAATGCTTTTTTATCAATTTACTGATATGAAATAAAAAGAAAGCTGCAAATAGTTGCGTTTACTTTGGTTTAAAACGTCTGACTTTAGCAAATTGTTGTAGAAGAAATTTCCACTTAAGATAATTCTTTTCTACATACTTAAGAAATAAACTGTAGTAGTTATTACTTTTTGAATGTGTTGTAGATTCATTTACTGCCAAATAATATGTTAATTTTTGTATGTATGTTAAGAAACCAGAATATTTAACAATTTATAGTAATTTAAACACTAAAATATTACCATAGCAAAATCTTTGGTGTACTGTTGAAGAATTTATATCAAGCTAACAATAACTCATTTTTTAACAACAGTCATCATGAGGCACTTCGAGTCTTAATTGTACACAACAGTGCCCTGGCGGCTAATCTTAATGACTATAATTACACATAAACGTGTATGCATACGATTAAATACGGTTACGGTATACATCGACACAAACAAAAGCTCGCTGTGCGACACGCTTTAGTTCTAGCAGTATTTCAGAGTATTTTCAACAATTATCCGGCATTATTCTGGCTAATTAACCACCCACAGTTTGTCCGCGCTTTGGATGGTAAAAAAATGAAGTAGAGACCGTAACTTCGGCCATCATTAATATACACTACCACGATAATTATCAATTAATAAATTTATGACATATATGATGTACAAGAGTAATTTGTACGGCTCCGCAAACTAATGAATCACACTGGGTATATCTACTAACGGCTATTAATAATGACGAAAAGTGGTTCTCCGCCTGTGCCGTACATAACTTGGTTGCAGAAAAGCGTGAAGCTGCATCTACCCCACGAGCAAAATAAAATACCGATGAACCAAGCCGTCAGATCAAAACGAGCGTTTCTAATGTTTTGATACGTGCCACAACTGCTAATGATATGCTAACCAAAGCTTTTCATTCTCGGCCTGGGTATATGCAATGGGTGGCAGGGTCAAATTCTGATCACAAGCATCAAAAACAGGGCTCCTTTTTCTCAATGCTGGTATCAGTTCACATCTTGAAAATCTACTCATCAGAATAAGTCCACAGGTCGGCATGTGATCACATTAATGCAACAGATGCAATTTCTGTCTTGATCTATTGCAGGTCTGCCTGATCTTGGTAAGTCTTTTACAGATCATCAGCAAATTTGTCAATTAATTTGCTAATTATGAACTTCTGAAGAGGTCACCAACAAAATCTTAATGCCGAAAGATTGCAGTTTAAATCTTTTGATAGCTTTTCGCAAAAATATTTATATAAGTAATTATTATTGTATCTTTCTAGGGTAGAAAAGGAAAAAAGAATCATTCCTAAAGCTACAGTAAAAACAAGCGTAACAAAAGTTACAAGAATTGACATGTATAGAATTTTCAAGAATAAAATTATTATGTATTAATAACTTAGCCGTTGTGAGTTTGTATTATTATTAATAACTATATAGAGAAGGGTCGGACGTAAAATATTCAATTATAACAACCTAGGCTGCGCATAATAGACTGTGAAAAACAAAACGATGATATGTGTCTGTTTAATATAAGTTGTTATACTTCGATGCGTGTGTAATTTCAATTTCAAGAAGGAGAATTTTAGGTGAAATGAGTGAGACAGAAAAAAATTTAAGCATTATAAAAATGAAAGGGTGAAAATTTAGCGTCACACTTTCAAGAATTGTAGGATAAAATGGCACAACTAGTCAAAAATTAGGTAATATTAAATTTTACAGTGGTGACGAATATAAGATTTTTCTGAAGACAGGAGCTTTCAGTTCCTACTTTGAGCGGGACCTTGGATAATCTGCATGGCGTGACTTGTGCAGACTTTACCGTCCGTTAAACAGTCATAAGTGAGGTCAGGTCTTGTTTTCTTAATTAGAGCGGTGCCTACTCTTGCGGCCTGGCTAATTCCCTCCTAGCTGTTTTCTTGCGACCACAATATGTATTTTCCTTGGTTTGAGGCCGCTCGTTTTGTTATTTATTCCCGCTCCAAAAGCTCTTTTAATTTATGAATGCTTCGTGTCGGTTCTAATAGTACTTTAAGGGTAATTATTTAAATTACTTTCTTTGCAATCGTAATTCAATTTAAAGGTGTGGCCAAACGTTCTATAGTTTAGCAGAGGGCGTGGGGATCGATATGTTATAGCTGTTATTTAAGTTATTTCATTTGAGAATAAAAATGCTTAGTTAATACATTTAAAACCCAAAAGGGAAACCTTATACAGAGTGATTTTTTGAAAACTTCACACCTTAAATCACTTTAAATAGAAGAAAAAAAATTTTTTTGTTTGCAGGGGGACAACTTTTGAGATAAGTTTTTAATGGATAGCGCTTACCCTCTTAGCGGGGTAGATACCCCTTCAAAAATTTTAAATGAAACTTCCCATCTTACGATACATCATTTAAAAGCTTATTACACAAGGAGTCTTGCCATGTAATTAGTTTTACTATTTTTTACCCATTGACGGGGTAGTGGGTCAAAAAGTGCATTGTAGCAAGTGGCTTATAAAATGGAATATTTTGGACTTTTTTTAACAAAATTTATTGTCTTGCAGTTACAATAAAAATTGTCCTTACTTAAGCCTAAAGAAACTTGTTAAAAATAATTGTTACACCTAAGCAAAATGCCAAAAATACTTAAAATTTTCTTTCGACATTACTMTCTATGGGMTCATTTAAAATCTGTGGTTTACAAAACACAACCTACTAGCCTGGACGATCTGCGAGAAAGAATTATTAACGAGTGCAGGAGGATTCCACCTGAAACTTTGCCAAAAGTACAGCGGGAGTTCGAAAACCGTCTCTATTATTGTATGGAAAGAGGTGGTGCACATTTTGAGAATCTATTGTAAGGTTTGAATTTCTATGGTTTTGTTCACACTGTTTTTGGAGTTACAAATAAGTAATTTTTCTTTTTCGTAGACATGGACTTTCTAAAAAATTACATGATAAATACTTTAATGTTAATAATAATGTTAAAAGAAAATTTTCAGTATTCTGGGAGTTTTTTTTTAAGTGTCATATTTTTTACAAGTTGTTTGTTTAAATTTTGGGTTCTCGTAAGGACAAATTTTATTTCCGCTCTAAAATAAAATACATTTTGTTGAAAAGAGTCCAAAATATTCAATTTAATAAGCAACCTGTTTCGTAGGCACTATTAATCTATTACCCCGTCAATAAGTTAAACGTGGTAAAACTAATTACATGGCCAGATTCTTTGTGAAATAAGCTTTCAAATGATGTATCACAAGATGGATAGTTCCATTTAAAATTTTTAAAGGGGTGTCTACCCTACTCAGAGAGTAAGCGCTATCCATTAAAATCTTATCTCAAAAGTTGTCCCCCTGCAAACAAAAGCTTACCTGTTTTTGCAAATTTTTAAATTTTTGCTACATTTAAAGTTATTTAAGGCGTGAAGTTTTCAAAAAATCACCCTGTATATGTTTTAGGAGTAAAATAAAATCAGCCATACAAAAAAGAAATGCAGTTATTAAGTTTAAATGGAATACTTTTATAACTAATAAGATAACACGAGCAGTATCAGGCTATTGGAAAAAACTGTCTACTATATTACAGAAAGTCGGATGACACTAGAATACCTAAAACGATGAAATCAAACAGTGATAGCTACGATGATTCAACTAGTATGTAATATATGTAATGGTACCTTTTCGTTCCTACTAAGGCTTCTGGAGTCTACTTATATGACCTATGATTTTTTTAACTATAATTCTGAATGAACGATCTACACTTGTTCCTTAGTGAAGTATTTTATATAATTAAAAGTACATACTACTTGTTTAGAGTAGCATGATTTACTGAAACTGGAATAAAGGCTTCATTTTTCAAAATATCAATAAAATTTTCATACTCATATAGATTTGCTTGTCGATAACCCTTCCAACATTTTGGAAATAACAGGAATAAGATCAATTAGTCCAATATTTAAAGTTCTTGGAGTTGACCTTCTTAAGGAGAGGAATTACAAGTGAGGTTTTCCAGCTTTCAGAAAAGCATCCAGATTCGAGACACAAGTTTATGATGTAGTTTTCAATTAGGATCAATGTTTCTTGATAACGATTGTTGAATAAATTTGAGAAAAATTAATGTTTTTCGTCAAACCTCCCATACGACTGCGAAAAATTGATATCTGATTATTTCATTTTGCTGCTGACTGATAAAAAAGTATAACAGAGATTTGGCAAGATTATTAATGTTTCAAAAGCGATATCCTTGGCTTTGCGCAAGATGGGACAAAGGAGCAGTAGGTTCCTTTGGTAGATGGTGGCAGCGGCTGCACATAAACTCAATTATAAAATCCTTAAGCGTTTCCGTTTTGACACGACGTACTGCGCTGTTCGTCCCGTAAATCTAAATTTGAAAACAATCGCGCACTATCCGCGGCTTGTCACGATGGCGCTCCTAAATCACGTGCGTATATTTGGTGAAGTAAAACGCCTGAAATTACCCATTGTTTATTGAAATTGAACAGTGGAATATTAAGTCAATCAATGTCCATTTGGAGTTTTAGTGACAAAATCCTCCATTGATTGGACTGTCAATTAACTCTGCCCGGAGACATGTATACGTGCGTGCAAACGCTTTCTTATCTGATCAGTCCGTCACTGTTGGAGGCAACTGAAATGTTTATGGAACCCCCCGGTACATCCCGTCATTTCCTCGCTTTTCAAGCGAAGCGCTTCGCGAGATAGATAAACAGTGACTTACAAACCGCAGAAATTGAGAACCCTACGTTCGGAAAACTCATTTCAGCGATTTTTTTGCGAAATGGATGATGATGAATTGCAACAAAAGAAAGGTAGAAATCTTTGATAAAAAAAAATTGGATTTAAGGTACTCTAGTAAAAAAATAGAGATGATTGAAGGAATTGGATATCTTGCATGATCCTTAAACTTCAAAATAAGATGTGCAACCCAGACCATGTCTTATTGCTTACTGCTGCTTATTGCGGTTCTTATCCCAAACTGTTTAAAACTGTCAGTCCAATTTTGCCACGTGTGGATAGGTAGAGGTGCCCACCTCGTTCACCTGACCTAAGCCCTTTAGATTACTATCTGTGGGGGCACGTAAGCTAAAACGTAGTATACGGTAACTGATAGCAATTTATAAGCAATAACTATTAAATTGCAGTCACTTGTGTATCCTACAAACATATCGTTACATGCAAAAATATAATAAAATAAAGTTGTTGTCTTTATGATCATTTGACACCCTGTATCTAGACGGGGCCATATTTATATGAAAAAATCTTCTTATTTTTAATAATAGAATCCGTGGCCCGCTAATTTCAGAACACGCTGTATTGATGGTTGGCACTGCAAGAATAAATTACCTTCCTGGTGGCTACATATCTTCGCAATTTGTAATCATAACAAACAAGAAGCACATTTCAGAATCGTTGCCTCAAAAATTGCGTAGCAAAGGGCATTACGTTGGATTGCCTGATATTCCTAGCATTTATTAATCTCGCATAACTTCTTTGAGGATGATGCACCTGCCCTCAGAGGATATTTTGTGGTATTTTACTACGTCCAAACTATGGTTCTGGCAAACTAGTTTGCTATATCTATCTGTACCAGAAGTCTTTCAAATTCCGCTGCTAGAAATCCTTCCCGCGTCCCATAAAACACATAATAGAAACTGGAACGTGCAAATTTTTAATCGCGATTTCACTGTCCCCTATAATCCAAGCGCAAACAAAAACTGCGTTTTGTTTGCCGTGCGATACAAAAGACGTCCCATGGAAAGTATCTGAACATATGCTGTTAGCACCGAACTGCCAAACGGTTAGCGTTATGAGCCTTGCTATCATTAACAATTAGTGGGTAAATGTGTACTAAACATCCTTTGAGCCGCTCATTATACATTGTCGCAAAGATAGAAGCTCTCGTTGTCTGAACAATGACGTGTCAACAAATGATGCGCAAGAATTCTTGCGTTTCGTTTTCAGTTCTGCACACAGTTGTTTACTGCTAATAAGTCAGAAGCATTGCGGCAAGAAGAAGGTTTATTAAAACTCAAACTGTCTTGCATGTTGCTATATTCTAAAATATTCCGATTTATCGTTTTCAAAACCACGTTTGAATCTACATTTCGATTCACATTTAATTTGAAGATCTTTAAAAACAGATTTTAATCTTGGATTTGGACGTTTTCATAATTGACATATGTTGCATGTGCGAACAATTCAGACGACTATAATAACACTGACGACTACTGTCATACAGTCAGACAACAATTTGCTAAGGCGTTGTAAACCAAAGTACCTAAACAAAACTGTTTATACTTTTGTTATATTTTATATCAGTCGAAAGGAACGCTGAAATGATTTTCGCTTACTTTCTTCAATGCCAGACTACAGTTTTTTATGTTATTATAGTGTTACACGACWCACCCTGTAAGAAAAGATTTTTGTTTAAAAAAGGCGAAACTAAAAATACCAATCGTCGTGTTGCTCATTGATAKAGCAAAATAATATTAAAATATACGTKATGATTTTATTCACTCCTATTAAGWTATGCAAATGACATGAGAAAAACAATTAATTAAATGCCCATGTACTTTGCAGTTCGTTTAGTAATTTATTATTATTTATGGTATGATATTGTAAGCATACAAATAAGTTATAGATATTTTTAATGTATTAACTATATAGACAACGTCTTAACCTGATGAAAAAAGACAAAGGCATTCTGGATGGCGAATTATAAATGTACCACTCTTGGTACAACAAACAAGCAAGAAATTTACCTTATTTGAAGTTCTAGTATAATAATTAATGTGTATTATGTTTACTACAAGAATATGCTTTTTCTCTTTAGCAGTTTAATAGAAATGTATAAAGGAATACAGTTGAAAGAGTGTGTGGTATAGAAACATTTATTTTATGCTGCATTTTTCGATTCTGTTCAGTTATGATCTGATTGTCACATAAAAATGTTAAGTGTTTACTTGCTACCTAACTAAAGCAGCAAAACGTTTTCATATCACAGCTCACAAAATAATTTAGCCATCATTTTAATTAATTAATTCGATTAAATTTTGACTGTGTATTGAAATATTGTGCATATTGAGTTGGAAATATTATATAATGTACGAGAACGAGTAAAAAACATAACAATTGTGTGCAGTATTTTTTAGAATACCAAGTAATGTATGTAGCTCTTGTTAAATAAAAATATTTTATAGCGAATCGAAGAGAAAAGAGGCAAACATTAACTGTAGATGTGATTAGTAGCATTGATCACGTTTAATACAGCACTATTCAGCACTAAACTAGCACTGTTCGATTGTTTATGGTCATTTTCAAAGTTTTTGTTTAGTAATTGTCAAAACGATTAAGTATATTAATCTTTTTGGGAACAGTACGGTCAACATTTGTAAAATACTTATCGAGGAAAATCTAGTTTACTCATAATAATGTGGATCGCTCTATTAAGCTTGAGCTAGTTTTAAGACTTTTTTTAACAAATTATAAGTTGCATTTATAACTGTAAAAATTTATTTTCGTTATAACGGCAGGACGTTAACTATATGTAAATATAAGAAAAAAGTTCAACAGTTCTGGGGTTTACCATTATACTTCACGTTCTCACTCATACTGCAATGTTGATGAAACTCTATGTGATGTATAGGTTAACGCATGCGCGAATACATATATGAATATGACATGCACGTGAGCTACCGTAAATGCCGGTATGAATATAATTTGTACATCCAGCTGTTCCGTAAATAAATAAGGTGTKGGGAAACCAAATGTAATGTGTTTCATTTTGGCGACATTTGCATAGTGAGTGTTAAAAACACTACAACTGGCGACGAGGAAAAGAGTTAGTGGGAAAAACGCGGAAAGACAAGCAATAATGGCGACAGCGGCATCGGTTGGAATAGTGCGCGAGTTTGATCCAAAGATAAACAACTGGAAAATACACAAAAGACAATTGCATCAGTTTTTTCTTATAAACAATATAGTGGATGACAATAAGAAACGCGCGATTTTGTTAAATAACCTCAGTGAAAATGCTTTTAAATTGTTAACGGACTTAACAGTGCCAACTGCCCCAGAGCAAAAAGCCTATGAAGAATTAACGGACATATTCGACAAATATTTCGGTGATAACAAATCAGTATGGGGAGAGCGGATGTTATTTTACGCTGCACAACAAAAGAATGACGAAGTCATGCAAATGTGGGCTGCCCGCGTTCAACATCTTGCTGCTGACTGTGATTTTGGAGTTTCATTGGATATGTGTCTTCGTGACAAGTTTATATTCGGAATGAAGCGAAACACAAAAGCGTTCGAGAAGCTCCTGGCTGAAAATTACAAGACGCTAACGTTTGAAAAGAGCGTAAAGTTATCTGTAGAAACAGAAGCGTCTCGATGCTATCTCAACCAAAAAACTTCAAATGATGGAACTGATCACATCGTTATCAAGGAGGAAGGACAAGAAGTGTTCAAAGTCACGTGCGGAAAGAAGAGTTTTGGGGGCAGAGGTCGACCTGCACATGGCTCAGGGAACGGCGCTACGTCATCGACAACTACGTCATCCGTGACGCCGGCGCCGACATCGCGGAGCGGATGGACGCCAAGGGGGACTGAAGAATGTCACGTGTGCGGTAGGAACCATCCAAACCGACCATGCAGGTATCGTTTCTATTATTGTAAGAAATGTGGTAAAAAAGGACATCTTGCAGCTGTTTGTAGCCGGACAGATAGTAAACAAAGAGTAAATTATGTGGAACTTCCTTTGTTTCATTTAAGTAAGGATGTAAATTGTAGTCCAATATATTTTGATATTTTCATTGAAGGTAAGGAAATTAAAATGGAATTAGACACAGGCAGCGCTATCAGCGCTATGTCAAAGCAACTGTGGGAAACAAATTTCAGTTTCCTACCTATTATGACTACAGACACTGTATTATTCAGCTATTGGGAGAGTAGCTTACATCGCCCGTTAGGTGTAATAAATTGCGATGTAAAATATAAACATAAGACAAAGAATTTGGATATATTTGTTGTCGAAGGAGGTGGTCCTCCCATTCTCGGTAGAGATTTTATGCAAAAATTTAAGATAGTGGTTAAGGATAATCTGTATTTGCATATGCAGTATATCTCTGAATGTGAAAAAGAAAATGTGAGTGAAAAATTTGGCGAACTTTTCGAGGAAACCCTCGGAACATTCAATAAAGGCTGCATTAAACTTTATTTAAAAGAAAATGCAGTTCCCAAATTTTTCAAACCACGGCCTTTACCCATCGCATTAAAAGAAAAAGTAGAGAGCGAAATCGACAAATTGGTGAAATTAAACATTTTAAAACCAGTAAATTATAGTGAGTGGGGGACACCAATCGTGCCGGTATTAAAACCCGACGGAACAGTACGAATTTGCGCGGACTATAGACTGACAGTAAATCCATATATAAACACGGAAAAGTATCCATTGCCGCGTATCGAGGAACTGTTTTTAAAATTGCGAGGTGGAAAAACATTTTCTAAAATTGACCTTTCGATGGCATATCAACAAATATTGTTAAGCGACGAATCTAAACCTTTAACGACAATAAGTACTCATAAAGGGACATTTATGTACAATCGAGCTCCTTATGGCTTAGCAAATCTTCCGTCCTTGTTTCAAAAAATCATGGAAGGGGTGCTCCAGGGACTTCCCGGTGTAATTTCGTTTCTAGATGATATTTTGGTCACCGGCTCAACCCACGAGGAACACGTCCAACGATTGTATCAGTTACTGGAAAATTAAAGGAAAATGGTTTCAGAGTCAAAAAAGAAAAGTGTAAATTTTTTCAACCAAAAATTTCGTATCTGGGATACATCATAGACAGTGAAGGTTTGCATAAATCACCGGAAAAAATTAAAGCTATTGTAGAAGCACCAGCACCGACAAATGTGACAGAACTAAAATCTTTATTGGGCTTTATAAATTTCTATGAACGATTTATACCTGACAAAGCAACCTTGTTGCAACCACTTTATGATCTTTTAAAAAGTGGAAAACAATTTAATTGGTCTAGACAATGTGAAAAAGCTTTTGATCAAGTAAAAAGAGTAATCTCATCGGATAACGTCCTAGTTCATTACGACCAAAATTTACCTGTAAAATTATATTGTGATGCATCGGATTACGGGTTAGCAGCCGTTCTTGTTCACGTATATGACAATAAGATTGAAAAACCGATAAGTTTTTCATCACGTACCCTGAGTGACTGTGAAAGAAAGTATTCACAGATACAAAAAGAAGCACTCAGCTTAGTTTTTGGGGTAAAGAAATTCAACCATTATTTATACGGACGCCCGTTCACACTGGTTACGGATAATTTACCGCTGAAAGCAATTTTTTCTGAAAATAAAGGAATTCCTGTTATGGCGGCAAACAGATTACAGCGCTATGCCATATTTTTATCAGGGTATGATTTTAAATTAGAATTTGTACGATCAAATCGGAATATTGCAGATATGTTATCCAGGCTTCCGTTGAGGGAATCGACTGATGAAGATAATAGTATTTTTAGCTATATCAAATATATAGAAGATGGCAAATTACCAGTTAACGTACACAGAATCCGAGAAGAAACCAAACGAGACAGAATACTTCAAACAGTTATGAAATATATAGAAAATGGTTGGCCAAAGAAAGTTGAAGAAGAGTACCGAGCATTCGAGAGAAGGAAGCAGGAGTTGTATGTAGAAGAAGGGATATTGATGTGGGGTTTCCGCGTGGTAATTCCGGAAACTTTGACTAAAGCGGTGTTAGAACAACTACATCAGTCGCATATGGGAATTGTGAAAACGAAATCCTTGATGAGATCCTATGTGTGGTGGCCTCAGGCTGATCAAGATGTAGTGTACACCCTTAAGAATTGCGATTTCTGCGCAAAAGAAATGCCTTCGCCAGAAAAAGGTAAACTAATACCATGGAATTTTCCAGAGCAACCGTGGGAGCGAGMTCACCTGGATTTTTTCGGACCATTAGGAGGGAAGCACTATCTAATTATCATCGACGCTTTTTCTAAATGGGTAGAAGTATTTCTTATGACCAATATTACGACAAAACAGACATTACTGCGACTGAAAGAAACATTTGCAAGATTTGGGTTACCAAAAATAATAGTCACCGACAATGGAACGTCATTTACATCACAAGAATTCCAAGAATTTATAGCTAGGAATGGCATCGATCACAAAACAACCGCACCATATCATCCTGCAACCAATGGAGCGGCTGAAAATGCGGTAAAGACGTTGAAGAAGTTTATACTAAAGGTGGGTCCAACGAATCCAAACCTTCCGTCTCTAATCCAAGGATTTTTAATGGATTATCGGAACACAGAGCATTGTACAACTGGTGAGAAACCATCAGTGTTGTGCCTTGGAAGGACTCTTCGAACGAGATTCGACTTGATGTTACCCCCTAAATTGGTGGAAAACGAAAACACAAATTTAAGAAAGCATGTGTTAAACAATCAAGAAAGACAAACAAGGAATGCAGGAGGAAGAAGAAAAATTCAGTTTAAAAAAGGACAACTAGTGTGGGCAAAAGACTATCGAGAAGTGAAACCAAGGTGGAGTAAAGCATCCGTAGAAAAAAAAATCGGTCCAAGAACATTTTTAGTGCGTGTTAATGGGACAGATCTCGTGTGGAAACGCCACTTTAATCAATTACGTGAGTGCAATGGTGAATTAAACCAATGTGAAAATCCTGAAATAAAAACAAGTGAAAATACTTACCTTGATTTCGACTTAGCGATGGTAGGGCCTGTAAATCAAAACGATTCACGCAACCAAGATGAGATTCCTGGAAATGGTGATGATAGTTTTTTAAGTGCTATTGCTCGATTATTTGCTGAACCAAATCCAGGAACCACATCCGAAATGCAAATGCCAAAATTGCAAAGGCCAACACGACGAGTAAAAAAACCTGATAGATATCCTTGTAATTAAAGATTGTTGTATTTTTGTAAGGGGGGAGGTTACTGTGATGTATAGGTTAACGCATGCGCGAATACATATATMAATATGACATGCACGTGAGCTACCGTAAATGCCGGTATGAATATAATTTGTACATCCAGCTGTTCCGTAAATAAATAAGGTGTCGGGAAACCAAATGTAATGTGTTTCATTTTGGCGACATTTGCATAGTGAGTGTTAAAAACACTACACTCTATTAAACATGTTTTAGTTAGAAAAAAATAGCGATAGTGTTGTGAATTGTTTTGATTGTTTGAGCACCTGTATTTGCTTTATATATGGATATAATGATGTATAACTGATAGTAGCGAACAATAATAGGACCCTCAAACTATTAAGAAAGTGTAATAGTTAATTTTTTACATAGTCTGGCTAGTAGTTTTAACAACGTCCTCTGTAGTGAGCTTTGTACAAAAATGAACAGAACCAAGTATGCGGGGTCCGAGTTTTAGCAAACAATTTCACATAACTTTGAGAGTGACATAAATTATACGTCTTCTATCCGAATTAGAAGCGACCCGCTGATTATTGAGACAGTACGTATTCATTATCATCCACCGTAATTAACTGTAAATGGCCCATGCTGCGGTTTAATATTTGTATCAATAACCTAATGGACACCGAAGGCCCGAAGTGATTCATCAGCCTATCTGTGGGTGAGCATGCATTCTAAATTATGTGTAGACCCCAGGGGAAGCTAAAGGACGATTCAGTCACTTCATTATTATAAGGATGTGGTTTGTGCATGTTGTCGGCATGATCATGCAAACTATCCTGAATTATTGAAAATTACTTATAACTGAGGTAATACTTATAAATAATTGAAACAAGAAAAGAATAATTATAGTGCGCGGATTGTTTTCCGATATGTGATTAGTAATCGGAGTCGCCGTTTAATTTATATTACATGGAAGGCGCATTAGAATAATTACTAAATGATTAACATCGCTTCGGAATTATTGTTTTTAAATAGTTGTGTCTTAGCTTTAAACTTAACTGCGTGAAACGATAATTTCGCCATTTTTTATTGTATTTAATACACAATTTCTCAAATAGCACCCTCTACAGCTATTTAGATAAACCAATTTTGGAACAATTAATATTAAACTTCTTGAAACTCCCTCTAAAATGAGTCATTGAGGTTTATAGAAGATGTATCGAGCCCATTTTGCTTTGTAGTGACCTTACCATGGGAACCAGAGAAAAAAATATTGTAACGGATCCTTTAGATAATTAAACAGAGATTATAAAAATTCTATTGTCCATCTAGATTTTAACGGCAAATTTTGGATTGATTTGCGTTTATTTGTAACGTGATGTGAAGTACGTCTCCTATCATCAAATTTAGGTACTTTTTCTCTGGTACGCTTTTATGTTCTGTTTTTGAATAGATAAAATTAATTTGGATTGTTTATTTTAATTTAATATGCTCGTCTCATCAAAATTGTCCATTAATAACTCTGCCAAGAAAGGAGATAGTCGAGAACTCATAGACACACCATTTTTTGTGTGTGTTTGTTATTAAAAAGGAAATAACTTTGATTTAAGCATTCTTCATGCGTTTTTGTAAAATATCTTAATTTCACTAATTGGTATGGACACCAAATGAAAGTATTTTTGCGTTACTAGACAGGAAAATGTTTTTTTTAATTTTTGAGTAAGGTCTATTGAGTTTTTTTACTGAAAATGGAGGCCAAAAACCAATCAGTTCTGGCACTAAATCACAGAGTTTCTTGCAAACTTTGTAACCGGGTGCCTCAATATAAGAGACTACTGCTCTCATCGGTATACTATCTTTATACAAGCAGGTAACTGATATAGTAGAAAGCTTACGTGATGTGTGCCCTTCATATACCACTATTAAATACTTTCTAACTCCACTTGACAGAATGGATGGAGAAAGAATGAAAAAGAAGCTGCAAAATCCAGCAAAAAGGCAGTTCATTACAGACGAAAGTTGGACGTAATCAAGTGAAGAGGGGTTTGAAGAAAAAAAACTTAAACTATTAATATCAATAATCCTACCTTGCTGGAAATAATTCGCTTTCCTCACGTAGACACAAACCAGCGCCATCAGTTGCAGCTGTGACAACCTCTGCCTCGTAGATGGGGGCAGGGGTAACAGTTCCCTCAAATTAGCGATTTCTGCGTTAATCAGGTCCCTTCGTAGCTTGCTGGCTCCTTTAGTAGATTTGTTTGCGTCGAACCTTTAAAACAAAAACTCTCACTTCTCTGCCACGCTCCCAGCCCGTTTTTGCTTGCGGCTGGCCGAAAACAAAGCTGCCCAATTTCTGGACAAAAATAAATGACACCATATAATTGAATTGTATTAGAGGTAGGAAATTTTACCGCGTAAAAAATCTAAATGTTATTTTAAGGTAAGTCCATCGCTAACTCGATTTCACGATTAATTTATGGATTCGTTATAGTTCGGGACTTTTGTGTGGACGTTTTTACACGTTTCAGGATATATTTAAGTAAAAAAGGAAGATTAGATCGATCTTTTATTTTCTCATAGCACTTAAAACTCGGTTACGTGCGTCAGGGTTGTTGTACGAATTTTGACCGGCTTTTTTCCCCCTGCCGCGTCATTCACGAGTGTACGTCACATATTTATGAAAGAAATTTTCTCGTGTAAATCGATTATTCATCACGTACGCCTCGGAACCAATGAAAACGCTCCAGCAGATGCGAAACTGATAAATTTCACACCTAAGCTGCAGCCAATAATCTTTATTAAAACATCCCGGAGCATTGTTAAACTGAAAAACTCGACCGCCTTGGTTTACCACCGCACTAGTGTACAGAATCGTTTAATAAACAGTTCGTTTCACTATTACGTTTCTTAAAAATTGAAGCAGGTATATAATTTGCAACTAGTTGCAAATTATTTAAAATAGACACATAACTTGAACTAGAAGAAAGGTAGTAATGTTGATAGTTATACTGTACGGACCTAAAGAAAATCAAAAGCAACAGAGGGCTTTGCAGAAAGGAAAATATTCAAGTGTAGTATCAGATTTAGCGAAAAGATTGTTCTTAACAGGAGAAATGAAGAATGATTAAGCAGGAATGCTTAAAACGTTTTAAATCTAACAGGTATTTTCAATTTTCAGGGCTACAGATTGAATGGTGGTATAAACCTGTAAGGGATTAAAAATATTTCCTAATTATTCATAATTCTTTCATCTATTCATTTCCTTATACCCTTTTCATTCTTCAGTCTGAAACCTGTTGCAAACTGTTAAATAAATCGCCTTCTTCCGTCTGTCATTTTGCTTTTGTCATGCAGTTCTAAGCTATGTTTAAAGTTTCAAGTCTAGCTCATCAGGAAGTTTGTGGTTTAAAACCGATTGTAAAATTGTACTAAATAGACAAACAAAAAAGCCAGTTAATAAAAACTTTGTAAAAGTCCAAATATATAAACTCAGGTTGTAAACAGATGAAACAGAAATAGAGACGCTAAATATGGAAACCAGGGGTACAAAAATAATAAACATGTGAGGGAACACTCAATTAAACAAGAAGCTAAACGAGAGAAACAGAAATGGTAATCATATCTTAGCAACAGAAGTATAGAAAACGCAGTGTTTTAAGAGTAGTTGTTTAACAATTTCAAATAAACTGACTATAGCCATTTTAAGGGTGTATAAAATGGTAAAGAAGCATTTGTTGTAGCCCCGATTTTTGGTCACTTTGAACACCCAATTATATTTTTTTCCAGAATGAACATACATAGATTACTCTATATGTAGGATTGGGTAGATTTTTTTGAGAACTATGTAGATCTAGTTTAATGTTTAAACTAGCCGCAATATACGATAAATTACTTCACAAAATTCTCCTTTTCACTAAAAAAACAAAAAGAAATCTGGAGGACTCATGTCAGGGCTACACAGGGGATGTGGGATTATTTCATAGCAGTTCTTCTCGCAATTTCCTTTCATTGACACTGTTTTATGCGATCAAGCAAGAGGATTACGCCGCTGTCTTTCATATCTCGTCTACACTTTTCAATCATTCATTTAAATTTTCTACAAAGAATACAAATAGATTTGTCTTTTTGTATTTGTTTATTGCTTGTTTGCCCATGCGGTCTTCTTCCATTATTTTAGACATTATAGCAGCGAAAATGTTGTCGGTGGCAGTATAAGGTCTCCAACTTCTGTGGCCATTCTTACACTAATCCAACACTCCGGAACGCTTACTATCCCCATAAGACTCCTGGCAAGCTTCTTGTAACGCACTGTGAATTTCGGCAACCGTTTTTTCGCGCAGTGTTTGAATTTTGATATACGCACATTAATCTGCTACAGTGATTCCATTGCATCAAACTATCCCGATTAGAGATGCCCCAATGATGATGATGATGACTTTTATAATTTGACAGCACTTGTATTTTCACCATCGCCAGCTTGATATGTGCAGAAATTATGATATGACCACTATTATTAAATTGAATGTTGATCGGGTGATTTTAAAATGACTGAGGTTATACTGAAAAATGTAGATTGGTGGCACGAATTCGTCGAGATACTTCTCTCGAAGTTTTCGACGTCGTTCCTGGACCCAACCTTTGGGAGACGGGAAGACTTTTCCCCAATCTCTTCGTCCCACAACCTGATTCTGTTCCTGTATCTGTAACGGCATCTGGATATCGATGCCTGTMCGCCAACTTTCGCGTCCTCTGAGCCATAAAGTACTCGGAACGGAACCCAAAGCTCGTTCGACACACTTCCAAGAAACATCCTCTGCGTAAGTATACCATACGTTTTGAGATAACTAGGTTTGGAAAAAACGCGTAAGTAGTCTTTTTGCGTGGACGGTAACGAGTCCTGAAGGCGTTGCGAGCTCCTCTTTTTGCATCGGCACTGTGTCGTTTATAAAACTAGCTATAGAACATAAGTACCAAGTTGTGAACGTAAGGATACACGGCTGCAGTAATTAACAAGTGCGATTTATTGTGGTTGGGCCGGAGATCCACCACAACGTGTTCGGGCGTCCCTACCGTTACGGGAACACCTAAGTTAACAGGATTTGCTGGTCACGAAAACAGAGCCATAACAATCAGTTTCAGGCTCATGTGAGGAGAGGAACGTTGGCCACGTGGTCGCGGTGCGCGAGCTTTTTGATCAGACGCTTTGAGCTAATTAAGCGCACCGGAAACGGACGCACGCGTGGACTTGTACGTTGTCACAGTACCAAATGATCCGCTCGAAGACCCATAGATTACGCCGTAAATGAGCCTGACCCGGCACACCGGTGAACTTTCGGTTTAAAAAATCGGGTTCAACTCAGTATTCATAAACGCCGCGACCCCAGCCCCAGGCTGTAATTTACTCAACGGTAATATGTAATTTCAATCATTTATAAGGCGCACAACATTTAAATGTATTGGTTCTCATGAAGGTGCGCTGTTTTAGTTTAAATATTCGCGTCCATCTGGTAGCGTGCTAAAAGATTGCCAGATGTGACGTTATTCATTTATTACCCTAGGTGCCTAATATAAGTATAAAGCCTTTTTCCGCAAAAGAATCATGCTTTGTGGAAAGGAGACGTGCTTTTGAACCACCAACTGCACTGGATGAGGAACACTCATTGACTGTTTTGATTCTATTGATGTATCTATTTGCCAACTGTAGACAAAGAACTCTAAAAGAAAATAAACTGCATCATTTTAAAATTCATCTGCGATAACCGACAACTTGGCATGGTTGCTCAAGTAGCGGGAATTCTGCAAAATATCACGTGGTCTGACGAAACTCGATTCCAGTATAATGGTATAGTGATTAAACACAATTGTCATTATTCGTCCCAAAAGAATACACATTGGTTGAGAGAAACAAATTTAAAAATATTTGGGGTGTTAATGTGTGTTGTCGGATTATTAATGGATACATTATAGGGCGAAACTTTTATGAACATTTACTTGGAATTCTGAGAGAATATTTAGAAATAATTCTGCCGGCTATATCTCCTGACCTCACACTCTTAGATTTTTCTTTGAACTTAGCTAAAAGAGAGGGTGTATATGACACCCCCAACTGACGTAGACGTAGAAGACTTAAACAGTCAAACGTGTGTAAGAACGTAGACTTTGGCGGCCAGAGTTAGATTAAAATCTTAGTCTTCTTCTTTCAGAATAATGTTAACGTTTCGCCTGCACTTGTAAGGGGCATCATCAGGACATGAACAAGGAGCATGGAATATGGTGCAAACCTAACACGAGAAACTGAACCAAATCCCAAGGCTTTAAAGAAGAGAAACCTGACCTGAGACGATGCTAGAAGAATAGCAAAGGACAAGACTAAGTGGAATACTAACGCTTTATCGACCTTCTGGTGTTATTCACAACTTGCAAATTTTTTACTAAATTTTCTCACCTGCGTCAAAAATCTGCTCTTTAATTTTTCAATAACAAGGATCGTAGTGTTCCAAGAATTCCTCCAGACCATTTCTACGTTAGCATACCATCAAACAGCGCAATTAACTGAACTGGCAGCCGGTGTCAGTAGGCATTTTTCATTATTTTAATAAGCCTCCGAATGGCTAACAAAGTTTAATTCGTGTTACAAGCGCTCAATAGGCCGATATTTAAATGAACCCAAATGCGATTCGACTAAGAGGCTTAAACCTTCAATGCTGCTACTTAACCACATTGAAGACCGTCAAAAGCAAATAAATTTCAATGCGCATCACACGCTAACTGATTCTAAACTTTATAGACACATTTATCACTGGCCCGATCCAATGAATCACAGTAATTAACACATTTTAATGCCTGTCGTATTAAGTCGTCCGGAACGTTCTCTGAACATTGTTTTGTTTGACGATCATATTTCTCGGGTTGCAACAGATGTATTCCTTCAAAAAAAGAAAGGTCTGTTACGATGATGAAAAATTAACTGAAACACTGTTGCGGCATTTACTGTACTATAATGTTTCAGCGCATATTTACCATAAAACGTTAAACAGACTTTAAAATAAAATACAAGCTAGGTGGATTCAACCTAGATGGACCTAAATTTGAAGTCATTAAGGTATTTTTATTTCCTTGAATAAAGAACTATGCTAAAGCCCATGTTAATAAGAATGTTGCGATTAATTGATTATAAACCAATTTTTATTTGTATTTTTTCTGTGCACATTATACTCTATTTTATTGTTGCCCTTTCTCGACACCATTACATCTCATGGAAAAAAATATCATCGACGTAAAGCATCTATATACATCATTCGAAATCTGCATTGTTTGAACTAGTCAGATAGGGAATTCAATCGAGCGCGAAATTCGCGTAGTATAAATAATGCCGTTTTGTAAACATGACTCCACTTTAAGACATATAAGGGTACTAACGGATTTGTTGCTTAATCTATTTTGAGGTTTTACAATAGCCAGTCCTGCTCTAGAGATTCCGTTTCAGTTTTGCCATCATGATTTTTAAATGTTTTTTCCAAATTCGTTGTATAAATGCGAACTACGCTGCCAAAAATACAATTATACCAATTAAAAAAAACAATGAAGATGTTACTTGCTACACTTGAGAATGCATTTTCCCGCAAAGCAGCAACAACGTAACCTTTTCGGAAACAAAGAGAGCAATCGTTGTCATTGTTCATTTACAACGATGACGATAAACCAAAAGCACTCAACTTGTGCATCAAAATATTGTATTTCAGTGTATCTAAGCTCTTGATAAAGTCAGTGTAAATTATATCCATATTATCCTCTATCATGCAGAAGCTAAATTCGTTACAGTTGATTTTACGCTAAAGCCATGCTGATATGGAGTAATTCAGTGTGTCAGTTTGTCATATATATTTATTTTTTAAAGACTGATGCGAGAACTCAGGGGCATGGTGCATTATTATGTTCGTCTATTAAACTAATATAAACGATTTTAAACAGAAATGCAAACAAATCAACAAAGTCAAGTAAGGTCAGTCAGGTCGGTTTTTCTCTCAAGGAATGGCAAGAGTTAGCGAACATCTTTAAAGATCGCCCTTTCAGCGTTAATTATGGGGTATACAGATGATGTGTACGATTAATACGCGTAGAAGATATATTTCTTGTGAATTGAGGGTAGCCAACTATGTCATACTTTGCGAAGGCTTCAAGAAAAGTGCGGGGAATTCGCCTTATCAAAAACTGAGGTATTTGAATGGTGTATGAAGTTTAAGCAGATTCGTATAAAAATCGAAAATTTCATCCACGCAAACCATTTGACCTGATAAGCCGCCTCATTCTTGCTAGTAGAAGAATTTTGATTCCGCCTTGCTACAAACTTCACAAATCAATGTGGTAAGATGGAGAATCTCTTCCATTACCATATGCGGTACCGAAAAAATTGTCTGGATTGTTTTCGTAGTATATAGCGCCTGAAAACTTAAGGATTTTTACAGAAATGACGAACTATATCAGCGATTTTACAGGAAAACAAGGATACCTCCAAAACATCATCGGAAATTTATCATATCTCTTCAACTTTTCGTGACAAAAAATATGATTTCGAAAATAATTTTGGGATTATCGATATATAGTTGAAGCGTGTTAAAAACTATTTCAAGGGTACCAAAAGAGAAGATTAAACAGAGTAAATTTTGTAGAAATTAGGTTCAGATTAATTTGTTAAAGAGATTTTAAGGCACAAATTCATACATAAAAGTTGTGGATGGGCTGTATCTTAAATATACCAATATTTTAACGTGGGCTAATCTACTATGTTAACACCTTAAAGTATCGCAGTCACCTAGTATAATATTGATGCATGACTGTATTGAATAAAGTGCAGACTTAGTTCTAGGGATTTTATCCGCAGAATAAACTAAAAATTTCCTTGTAATTCTTGCTTCCAGTCTTCGGTCTAATAATCTTATACATTCCTAGCATTAGCCAAGGCTTATTACCGATCACAAGTATGGCAAGTAGTACGCGTTTTTAGTCCCTGAAACGTAATAACACTTTACTTGGCAGGCCTTTAACACTGATGAAGACGCCAATAATGAGGTGATGAATGCCGAAGACTGCATGAATGGCCGGGCTGCGCAACACATGGGCGTTTAAAAATTGTGGCGTTAATTATTGCATAAAGCAAACGCAATTAATGGACTAGGGGACGGCGATTTGCCAATACCGCGGGATCCATTTTAGATTTTGTACGTTGGGATAAAATAGAAATAGCCAAGACGAACAATACTGAAATGAATTTTTTGTAGTAATCTCTGGTCATTGTTTCTAAAAATGCTACAAACAGCACATTTTAATTAACCGAACCAGGCTTTTGTTTCATGTGTTTCCAGATATTTAGAACATAAACTGCTTAGCTATAGACTAAGTTACATAAAACCCTTAGAGGAATATAATAGAAATATAACCCTACATAAAGATATTAACAGCAATAAATTTTTTGATGGCAAAAATATGGAAATTAAAAGCACTACGATGAAATGTCATTACCGACACTTTACCATTACTTGGATTGTTATCGTTGCTAATAAATACAATACTGATTATATGCCCTCCAAAAACATAATGTGTTATATTTTCTAAAGACCTCTTTTCATGACCAAATATAATCAGCAGGAATACAGCAATTGGTTATTGCCTTAGATCGTAGGACCTAACACGTCCACCATTTTTTATAATAAATGATAAATGTGATAGAATATATGTGCCGGTGTTTAATAATAATAAAAGAAGGCTTCCTGGTGGTTAACTAGAAGATTTTACTTATAGGCCAACAAGATCAATATTCTTGAAGTAGCCAGTATCAAGGATTTGCGACACGTCAAAAAATCGAATTGAAAATCGCTCACGTTTACATTTGGACATAAAGCCCGCGCGTTTTCCGGTGCATTCAATGGATTAGCGTTATTTGTGAAGAAACTAGCCCAAAAGAAGAGCATAGCATCACGTCTATTGCCTTTCAGCAGTTGAAAGAAACGCACCCAATTCATCAAAACCGTGCCAAATCCAATTATACGGTTTTCAGATGAAATCCGGACACATCACAGACCGCGCGTGTATGCTCATGCATAGGAAATGTGCAAGTAAACAAATACTGCTCTTGTGTTTGGTGCAGCTGGTGGGGGGTAATGTCACGCCTCTAAGTGGTAAAGGTAAAACGCGAAGTAGGTGAGTTAAGCGAAACCACCACCGTGGCTTAATGCCAAGCAGGAGGAGGCCGTGCCATGCTGGTGCCGGTGAAGCACATGCCTGTTCTTTGTTACTCCCCCGCCTTGGTATCCGTAACAGCGCATAGCGCACTGCGCAGACTAGGTCACTACACGCGTACGGCGAGTAAGGCTCCTGGTGATCCTGCAGGTATCCTGCTTTTCCACCGCGTTGTCAACGGCGGAATTTCTTTCGCCAAAACAACTAGTCCGAAACCAGCGTCCCATCTACTACCGCGTTTGACCTTTGGCTCCAAGGGGAAGCGGAGTAGAGCGGGTCTCGTTCATTTAAAACGAAAAGTTTGTTAAAAAATTACGTGATTGTAGCTTTAACCGTTTGTTTTGAGGTTTCTTTGTGTTTTTGACTGCAAATTTGGATGGTACATACATTGTCTTTTCACTTCCATAAATTGCTTTTTTATCGAACTTTTATATAGTTCAGTGGCAGAGCAATAGAGGGTAAATCCGGAGACCCCAGACTCGCTGAGAGTCAAATTTGCCTCAGTACCCGCAAAATATACTATTTTGATTTATAAGTATATATATTATAATTCTCTAAAAATGTAACTGAAACTTACAGTTGATTCATTTTTTCTTTTAGTGGTAGATTTCTTTGTGATGAAATGGACTATACACATTTAGAGCAAAATCAAACATTTGTTCGGCACATTCTCCTTCTTTTTTAAAAACTATCTAGAATAATAGATAGGTTTCTGAACTGTCATAATTGCTTTTTATAATAGAGCGTAGCACAACACAAATCAATGTAGGTTATATTGGAGATATTGAAATGAATTGTGATTCTAGACCACTTCTGTGTCTTTTCCTTGATAGACTGTATATGTCATGGTTAAATCTTCTTAGTGTCCATTCTTTAATAGATTCAGGGCCTGCTTATAGATAAATAAGCTATCAAAATGATTGAAAACAGTTCACCTGAAAAAGTAACTCTTCAAATCCAACAGAAATGTAATTATTGGAGAGAATCTAGTATTAAACTGCATAAAAAGCTAATTCTTGGTACTTGAATTACAGTTTATTATTATTACAGTTTTTATATTAACGTCCGAACTTAAATAAATCCTAAACAATAAAATACWCCGACTCGAATATTGTAAAACGCATCTTAAACGAAACATCAACATTTGCCAGCTATAAAAATTGTTAATCATATCCTTAGATTGGTTTTAAATCGAACGAGTAGAAGCTTGTTCTATTAGAGGTTTGTAATAGTATTTTTCGCTATGTAAAATTTTTGTTTGGTCAAAACCAGTTAGATATGAATCTTCAATTAAAAATATTTATCTATTTTTTTGCAACCTAATAACATGTATGTTTTTCTTTTGGTCTAGCTCATATAACATTTGCCACAAGAACAAGCGGTTTTGTCTTTAGCAGAATACAACATTTTATCTAAATATGTACCTACTACAACAACTAAAATTGACAATATATTTCTATTACTAGCGATGATTTAAGATGATAAATTTCTTACTATAATGAGCTTTCGTCTTTCCGAAAATATAATGATCCATTTTCAGATGGTAATATACCGTCAAAAAAATTGACTGGTGATATTAAAAATGTTGTATAGATCTACCATCTTTATATTTGCAAGAAATGTTATGTCTTAAGTGTTAAGTTTTCTTAAGGTGTCCAAAAATTGCGCAATCGGGATTGACAATTAGCCAAACACATAAAAATTTCCTAAAAGCTCATCTATAAAAGAAGATATTTCAGAATATCTAATACAAATTTGAAAGCAAAAAAATGAAAGCATATTACGCCAGCTTCATTATAAAATATAATAGATATATTTAGAGTCCAATTACTGTTTGTCCTTTTTTTTTAAAAAAAGTAAGCATACATTGAAATTTTACAAGAGTGTTAGAAGTTACAGTACTCTTGACAGTTATGATCATCCTGGAGTAGGACTTCAGAAAAATAATTAAAGTCAATCTCCAAGTAAAGGTTATCAATGTAAAATAAGTGTGCAAATATGGCACTATCAATTTGTTTTGTCTTCTTCACAAAATGGACGAAATATGCCAAAAAGCTTGATTTCAATTTTGGTCCTTGCTTGATGATCCAATGAATGTTAGATTAATAATTAACGCTCTATTTCTATTTTAATAAATGAGACTATTATATTGAAAATGAAGGAGTTTTTTAAACTTTTTTTGTACAGGGTTCTTAATGTTTCATTCTTCCTATTGATCAATTACTACTGAAGTGTGGAATAAACGACTAAGTTATGTTACAGCTAGGCCAAAGGAGGCAGTACGAGCAAAGCAAAAGCACGGTCCTAATTTGCTTCAGCATCCGTGGCGTTATCTGTAGAAAGCCATTAAGGGGGAGAAGCGTTGTTGCATTCATTAATATTCTAAAAGCATCTCCTCGTTCAAATGCAAATGCTGGATATCGAAGACACTTAACGCGGAACAATTTTTGTTTTTGCAGTCATTAGTAGGAGCGATAGGCAAATTTTTGTTTCGGCCGAACGAAAAGCGACATGCATAAATATCTACGGAGCCCAGCATGCTTGTTAGTATTGTAATTTTAAATCAATAGGCCATACCATATTAGAGATGTCCCTATGCACCGCGCGGCCGTTCCTGCCATAAATTTGTCGTAAATAACGGTTGTGCGAGTCGATTTATTGTTACTTACTCCCTAACTTAATTGTATATGTTCAACCATACATTATTTACTTACATTCTGCTAGGTATAAACCGAACCGTGGTGGAAACGAAATTCGTTGATGTTACGGCATGTACTATACTGCATTATGAAGCATGACTGGTTTAAAGGCAGATCAAAGGATCCATTATCATTTTCGGCGCGTTTCACAAAATATTTCGCATCACGGCGCGCGGGTTCGTCGCCTACCGTCGCATCGAAATCTCCCAAGAATTCTGTTCGATTTCGGCGGCGGCAGCAGCGGCAAAGCGGATAAGGTGACAAAAATTGTTTACCGTGTGAACATTGTTGTTGATTTACACTTCGTTACTGCACACACATCGTAATCTTGTTGAGCGCGAGTGGAACCACGTGAACGCGCGCACTCTGGATCTATACGTACGCACGTTGTACCATGTATCAAGATTCTAAAAGGTACTCCGCTGGCTTAGCGCGCCAAGGCGCCCTACCATCCACTGGCGGACCCCTTCTATCCAATTGGATATAGATATGATGTGATTTTTGTGTACAGTGGGCACTGCCTCTTCGGGGAACGAATTTTCAACTATCGCCTTTTCGGCACGATTACTTCGTCAAATAGCGTGCTTAATGTATATTTTATATAGATATTACATAAATTTGTTGTCGGATCGCTTCCTCCTAGCCTATGATTTATGGGGCGATTATCGTTATTTATTTTAGTGTTATTTATAGTTTATAATGATCTGCTCATATCTCGATTTGTGGCTTGTAATTAAGAAATTTTTCATTCCGCTCGAGCCAGCTATTATTTCTTTATTTATTTATAACTTTACGCCGTTCACGTTATTTATCGCTCCTAATTTTCTAACATTGGCATCCTTGCTTACCGTTAAACAACTGATTACATCTCTTATGTCTATATACTATGTATTACAATAAAAATTGTATGGAGAAAGGACTTAATTGAAGGGAGAATGCAAGCAAAAATTAGACGTAGAAGTATCCATATAAAAGGGGATTTTCATACAGAATAATGGGGAACACCAAATTTAAGTAAATGAAGATAATTGCAAACCATCTTTATTTATCTTTTTTGGAATGTATAAATTTCCAAAAATATTTATGGTCATTAGATAACTGAAGTTCTGCCTGTGAATTATTGTTAGTTAGTATAATTCTAATTATTTTGCGGTTAAACCAACAGAATAAGTATGTCTCATTTTAGTGTTTAACGAAATGAACATATCTCTGACATCACGTAAACAGGAATAAAATAGTAACGGTGATTCATCAATGGACGAATAATTATTTAATAGTATTGGCCATATCGTATCAAACTTTAGTTGACCTCTTTATAATTGTTTGAAATCATATTACCATTCAACTATATTATAAAGGACACCATCGCTGTACAAATTGATTATTATTAATAATCACTAGAATTAATAATTATTATTCTCTACAAGCAAGAAGAGGAACTGTCAATAAGGTAGCTTTTATTTACAATCTTAGTCAAAATTTAAGGAAAAACTTCACCGAAAATGAAATTATGACAAATGGGCAAAACAAATCAATATGTTTAGCGAATTTTTCACTTCATCTATGCAGAAAAGTCTCTATTGTCCTCATTTTGTGCTGAATAAATTGATACGTAATGAGATCAAGCATTGTTACGTAACAAGATATTTTCTCGAGTTGCATTGCACCAAAAACTTTTGCAAAATTCGAGAAGATGCGCAAGCGACATTAATTTTTGCAAAGAAGAAGCAGAATTATAAAACAAAAGCTTAAAGTCCTATTCAGTGTGGATATGAAATTAACTGTTATGTAAAAATTAAAAAGAAATCATAATCTATATAGCGCCAAAATAGCCTGCCATCTAAAAATAATAGAAGATCGTAGTTATTCTAAAAGTATTAGAGATAAATCCGAATATATATTGATACATTTTGCTTCTTACGGGGCAAAAAGAAATAATCTGTACTATTAAAAAAGTTGTTTGCTACTTTATCTAATGAATTGCTAGAATCCTGTTGTTTAGTGCCTATTATTAACTGTCGTACCGATTGTTTATCTGTATCTCCAATGTTTCCCATTAGCCGGGATGCGTAAGAAGACTCGTGAATTGGCTGTGTAAATATTTGTACCTTGCAACTGTTTTAAATTTAATGTCTATTATTTTACGTCTTATAAATAATAATTATATCGGTGGTACTAATAAATACGTTTTAAACGCAAACAACTATAACTATTGTTGCGTTTATTGGCTATAACTGCGACGTTATCTTCCTATACACGACGAAAGCGCCAGTTTTATGGTTGTACGGCTTTTAAACCGTTTTATATTTTTTACACGCAAGGTCTTTAGTACCTGCTCTCACGCCCAGCTTATAAAATGTGCACTGTGATAAGATAGACACTTCGCGGTCTCCAGATCATTGAGTGGGTCTGAGATTTGAATTTGGGGAACGATGCAGTATGAAATCGAGCTGAAGTGACAAAAATTTCGTTTATTAATTAGTTGCGAACATGTTTTTCACATTGGTTCCTGTGGAACAGTACAAAGTTTGCAACGCGGGTTTGATAAAAATTGCTAGTCACATTTTTTTAGTTTTTGCTTTGTTTAAAGTATGACAAATTTGCCAAAAATAAAAGGCAGCTATAATTTTTTACCGTTAACTGTACTACAAAGTATAACTTTTAGCTTCAATGAATACAATGATACAAAATTTTATGACTGGATCATACCAGTACTAATGAATTCTTTCTGTAAGGGTGGGAGAAAGGAAAGTTAGTATGCTACAAAAACATATTTTTGAGAATAACTTGTTTCAAATTATTCAATTTATCTTGTAAATGAGTTTTTTTTTTACATTACAGCGAAGACAAAATGATGTTGCAGAGTAAAACACACAACAATTTTTTTGTCTTTATTTCATAAAAAAACTAAATTGAAAAATGTCACTTGACATTTAGCATTAGACAGGTAACTTCTATTTCCCCATTGTGTATCTGTAAAATAATTTTGTTGTAATTTAATATTTTGCTACTACTTTGATGTATATGTTACATTAAGAAATAAAATGAAATCGTTCCTGTTTTTGTAACCGCAAAGAACTTTCAATGCTTTGTCCATCAGTCTGTCACCATTGATTTATCGGTGTCTTACATTGTAAGCAAGCAATTTATAATGCGTGTGATGTTTTCTTACTTCTTTTTACACATGCTATCTTCATTTGAGATCATATAAAGAACAACGATAATAGATGTGGATCCAATTACAGGGATAGGTAAAAAACAAAACTGTTTCACTTCTTTAGCTTGTTTTCTATTGAAAATCATCAAAAAAATAGAGATACAATATTGGGTACTAAGAATTAGAAAGTAAGTGAAGCCCAGACGTAATATATTTATGTTATATAGCTTGGACTAACGTATAATAGAAGTAATATCATATAAAAAAGAACAAAATAATTAATTAATTATTGGAAGACTGCGTTTAAGTTATTAATATCTTTTCTTAGACCTACAGAGATATAAGTATAACATTTCTGACAATAAAGCCAACTTAATGTTAAAAAGTTAAACACTCTTACAATTGATCTTTAGTTTTTAATGACGTTAACATATTCGATGTTATTAGCTGGTGTGTTTTTCGATTATATTGCTGATCGTTCTTTAAGTGAAGTAATGCAAGTGTGTCTGCAGAAATGAATTTTTTGTACCAACCAATCACTGTTATTATGGTCTGTTCTATGTAGATTTAAATCTAAAAATGAGTTCTAGTTGTCATTTTCTTGTTTTGTAGTAAATATAGTAATTGAAAATAGCTGCAGTCGTGTAAAATTTATTAATTCATTGTGGTGAAATCTATAATACCATGCCAATTTTCAAGATATATAAGAGACACTGCAACGCCTGAAATCAAAACGAATTGTCTGGTAATAGAAATATATTATATTTATAAAAAAGCTGATATGAGATTAAATTATTTACTACAGAAAATTTAAATGTAGATGAACAATGAGTGGGAGCATTCATACAGGTCCAAGGGTATAAGTATAAATATCTGCCCTGTAAAATTGCGTTTAATTTAGGTACTAATGTATTTCTGCCATATAGTCAAAAATATATCATTCTTATAGACTATTGCTAACAGTTCCTTTTTGATAGTTAATATTTTTTCTCGTAATCATTTAAAAATATTGAGGCACTAGTTGCAGTTACTTGCGTCGGTAGTTAAATTGAATAACTTTTCAAAATCTCGTTAAGTAATTAATAAAGTTTTACACAATTCAAAGAATTTGACAAATTTCGTTTTAAATAACGTCGTTTTTATCCTTTTATTTGTCTTAATTTTTAGAACACTGATATTAGGACTGAGAAAATTATGATTTTGAATACCACGTACGTATTGTACAATACTCTTTTTCTGGATTATTCGTAATTTCTCTTTGTTGATAATTTAAGGTGAAATCAAGACAATGGTAAGAAACTTTTGGAATCCCAATTATTTAATTTCATCAAAAATCAGATTAACAACAGGATTATAGTGCCACTATTCTCACAGGTAAAGCTTATGAAAATCTTAAACACATTCTTAGCTTATGATAAAGATCTTTCTTGTTCATTGATGAAATATGTTCACAATTGGCGATGACTGTATTGCAAAAAGATTTAAATCTGCAAATAATGTACAAAATCTGTTTATTATTTTTGTCTTCTGTGTTTCTTTTATCCTTTCGCCCGAACCCGACGCGCCGTATCGCAATGGGTTCATTAGAAGCTAATGAAAACCGCGGGACCTTCGGAGCGAGAGCTGTAGTTTGGGAGTGCTCCATTTAGGTCATACAATGCAAGTAAGGTACGCGGGACAATGACCATGCTCCGTAATAACAGGTTTCGTCTAGGTGCGGGTGGATGCTGGCCTGGACCATGTTGAAATGCGACTATAACGTCCGAGAAATTGCTCTCATCCCTACGCCTACATATTTTTTCTTTGTCTAGCGGCCGTTCTCGCTCGGACCATCTACGTGCAGACGGTCAAGCGCTTCGAGAGCGGTACGTTCTCTTCGGATGCTGCTGCTGCTATGGGAACGAGATTAAATACGGATTTCGTGCCGTTTTCAGACGCCTTGGAAGATGCCAATGTAGAATTGGAGCAAAAATGGGATTTCATTTAGGTATAACAGTTACAGTCATCCAAATGTTTTGGCATTCCCACCTCTTTCTAAGCCTTACTTGATGAAACATCTCTTTTATTTTCCACGAAATCGATTTTGTATCGTCTGAATTTTAAAAATATAAAAAATCCATTAAAAAGCATCAGGTACAGATAGACAATATATGTGCGTATAAAATAATACAGACAAAGGCGGGCGAGTTTTGAAATTTTGGCCGGAAATTCTCTATTAATATTATTGTCAAAAAAGTACTCTTTTCAAGATAACGAAACAAACTCAGCTGTAATTCTATTTAAGACGATTTGACATAAACATTACCGTATTAGTAGAAATCAAGAGATTATGAACTGTTTTGAGAGTTTAGATCACGTTTAAAAGTTTTAATAAGCAACTCTAAAAATAAACACATAAATAACAAACAAAATGATGTATTTCTAAACAACAATAATTCCAGCGGTACTTTTTGAAAACTTGTATATTGTAAGTTAGGTGATAAATCTTTGCAGTAGCTAGATCTGTAGGTACTTGAAATTGCTAATTTATTTACTGTTCACTTTCAGTCAACTTATGTCAAACGTGTGCCATAACTGTGTAAAAAATGGATTTGAATATTGTTATTATTAGCCCCGAAGATATATGTAAAAAGTTATTCTTATCCTGTTGGTATAGCTCTCGTATTTTTTCGTTACTACGCTTCGGTTGTATCTAAGTCTCTTTCAATTTTTTTAATACTTTTTTGCGTATGGGTAGTTTTCCTGCATATTGAAACATAAGTTATTTTTTATATTTTGTTCCATACGTTTTGTAAAGGGTAGGTCCACATGATAATTTTAATTGTTTTTCCGAATTGTCTTCTAAACGTTCTTGAGCGTGTGACTGTGGATTCTGCGTATACTGATATCACTACAGCTTTTGATAGGATTAACATATCCCGCTTATTACGTAAGTTGCAAAATATTAGCGTTACTTCGTAAGGAATATGTTTTGTTTTTGCTGTTTATAAACGACAATATTCTTGCTCTCCGTTATTCTAAAATATTTCTTATTAAAGACGATTTAAAACTTTTTAGACTTGCTAACTCGGGACAGTATCCAAAATATTGTGCTAGAAAATTCTTTTGGATTTAGGTTTTATAATGAATAAGCTTCTTGAATTTATCGTGCACATTTTGAGATAGCAATGAAAGTTTATAGAAAGCTTGGCTTGTTTTCATGTTATGTGAGGGGTCATACTGCTTTTTATACCCCTTCATCCTATTAACTATGGTATCAATTCTCCTATTTGTCTGTGTCGCATTTTATGGAAAAGTATAGTGATCAGGATTTGTTTGTATCCTTTAATTCTTTTAACAATTAAAGCGTTGGAATAAAGGATTTTATAAAAATAGTTAATATTTGAATACAAACTGGCAAAGATATATGTAGTTACTGCATAATTGAAAACTAAGTCGTTTCTCTTTCAGTAGACTTATCTCAATAATACCTTGTACCAGATGTGAGCTGATGCTGAATGTTGATTCACAATCAAATTGATATGAATTCTTGTAAAATACAATGAGTACAAAGTTTAGGGTAAATTCTTATAGAGTAACCAACTGGTATTAGTTGTAGGTTCTAAAATTAGATCTGAACAATGCGGATTTTTTCAATTTGTGAACAAGTTGCTAAATTTACTTATGGTCTCAATGCATTTGTAATATTTAGATATACTATCTACTGTTTTAGTCCAGAAAAATTGGACAGCCCGTATTATTGTTTCATTGGCATGGTACCACACTGTTTTTAAGGACATTATCAGCTGTAGTCTTGTTTTTTAAAACTTAACACTCTGAAAGAACAGATTACGGGTATCATATTTTTTAGTAAAAAAGGTTTACTAAGTTTTCTCTAGAAGCACAGACGGAGACTTTCTTATACGTAAAGCAAATTTAATCTATGGCTTTCGTGAAAACTGTTTTATTTTTTAAGTACTGGAATGCCTAGAAGATAACAAAAACTATATTTTTTGTTTAGCTGGTAACATTTTTTTGGGTGCAGTAGTTTTAGAGCGTAAAACTTATTGTCCTGGAAATAGACACTAAACGAAAATTATAGCAAATTAAAAACCCAAATATTGTGCAGCAAAGTCGCAAATGCCAGTGGCATATAAAATATAATAACCATACGGAATACTAAACTGCGTAAAAGCCATGAAATAAATGCACCAACACAAGCCGTATATACGAATACATAAAATTGTTGTATGATCGGCGTTAACGCATATTAACAGAGTTAGTTAAGCCGTTACCTGCCGACTACAAAGGAATATTGTGACGGTCAAGCAAGACAATAGAGATATTGGCTTGTGAAAAGCGATTCTTTGTTGAGGAAATGCAAACTTATGTTTGTATAGAATGATATTTGCGATAGCCAGCGTAAAAAACTGTTTATATTATAGAATTGTCATAATATAACCTAAAGTTTGTTCTCTGGTATACGAAAAGTCAGACAGCGATCAATTTTATTTTATTAAATACCCATGGTTACCTCTTAAATCTCAAAGCTTTCTGGATATAATGTTGTTACTAAAATGTTGGATAGTATAGATTTAGACAAACACTGGTACAAGAATTTGGTCATAAAAAGTTAGGGGATTATTTTATCTAATTTGATTTGATTAAATTAAGAAGTCACATTCATAAAAATTTATGTAGACCACATTAGCTTGGCGGTAAAGGAAAATGCCAACTTTCTTAGAAGTATTCGCCGCAAGTGTGTTTTATAGATGTAAAAAAAATCAGTTTCCGCTCATTAACGTAGAAGAAAAGTCCGTAAGTAGTCAATAATTTGTTAGTTACTGGATCATGCTATAACTTCGAAGACTTATTTATCTAACAATACTAACATACTTAAGTTTTCCCCTATACAGTATGTGTGCAAATTGGATTTTTCTCTTGTAATATTCGTCAAATTGTCAAATCTATCCGCACTGATAATTTAATGTAATTTATTTCTGTAATCTATCTACTATCTATTTTTCCATCACCCCATGATTGGCTTAGGCTGTTAGCTGTTGCGCGCAAAAATGATATGATATGATAATGAAGGCGAATCGAGAAAAATAAGCCCACATTCTTTACGTTAATGTTATTTATTCCATGTCCGTACTTTTAACTTTTATAATCACAACAGTGCGGGTGTTACTGCCCGGATTTCTGCGCTCTTCTTCCTAGACGAGGCGTTTGGTTGTACGAGGAATACCACGCCTGCCTGCCGAGCCTTGGAGCGAATGGTGGGGACCTCTGTTGCATATACTCCCCAACTAAGTCGCTATCCTGCAACCAACGGTCGCTACCGCCATACGACTGCGATGGACTGTTGAGGGATTCTTCACCAGAGTCCCTTCCCAGTCGAGGGGTAAAATCGCGTTTCCCTTCTGAAAATTAAAAAAAACATCCATTAATGGGAAACGATGAATGGGTTCTTCGCTACCTTTAACAGCTACGATTGCCCAGGGAGAATCCTGTATTGCATCCATTATTTCCACCAGTTGTTCGCTCTCCAAAACTGGCGTCCTATACCCTCCCTCATCAGGCTTTGGGTTTCTCTTTCGCCTTCCAACTCTGGGGTCCATCCAGTAGGTAGTGGCCTTCCCCGATCCAGCTACAGCTAGATCTTTCTCCTCCTGAAGAAGGGGGCTTGTGGTAACGTGCTTAACAATATCTGCGACTTACGTTCTTTATATCCGCTTGGATGCGTACGAACAGCAGACTCAGTAGGAAAAGAATGGCACAACACACTCTGATGGTACGTTCCATTGTTCTGTTGTGCGTCTTGGTGCTGGTTCCCGGTTATATACGATCCAGAATACGTCAGTGTCCGCGGGGGGCTTTGCGATAACAACCCCCGCAGTTTGTGCAAATCCCCCGGTTAATCCTTTGACTGGCTTGACAAATCTTCCAGGGCAAATATTAAGGACGTCGATTTAATGAGTTTTCGCATGCAGAGCATGTAGTTCGTTCTGGGCGGCGTCGGACCAATCGAGCTTTTCCAATAAAAAGAAATAAAACTTCATAATCTACGTTACCTCAGTTGCTACTCGGCTTTTCATTTAATAACTGATATTCATTGCCTACCGTTACAGCATTTGGAGTAAACTATGATAATCTAAGCATGACAACTTGTTGGATAAAACATGCTTGCGCAAATGTGTTGATTTCTATAAAGAGGTGTCATTAGGCATGGAGTTAAACACACCAGTGTTGAAAGAATAAAACTGTTTCGAAATGGGCAATAAAAAACAGTTAAATATTCGAGAGACTTCCTTTCTAGCATTTACTATATATATTTAACTTCAGTAAATGTTAGCAAGCGTGCGATACACTACAAATGTATTTTGAGTTTCTGATGATTTTTTGCGTCTTGTTAGTTTTTTTGTTAGTAAATACGAGGTGTGCGGAGATGATGAGCAAAAATGAAGGGGTGATTCCAATCGAAAAGTCAACGCCACAAGTTTCTATACCATTTTTGTCAAAACTCAAAAGTAACGTGGATGCAAGGTGTCAAAATTATTTTTTCGATTAATTTTGTTAATAACTTTGTTGTCTGTATATCGATTATCTTCAAATTTTAAATTATCTCCTGWAGACTACATGGCTCGTGTAATGGGGCTGTCTAAAATCTCGTCTGAATAAAACGCTGGTTCATAATATTGAAGAGCTACGACTAAGAATTACTTACACGTTGGTTAGTAGCTACCAGTAATATGTGCGCTTATTATTGAATACCGTTAGTAGCACGGTAGCATCCTTGGATACGATTCTGATTTACTTTTATCTKCCAATTTGGGTTGTTATAACACATCAATTTCGTGTAGTAGATATAAATGGGTATTTACACAATAATTTAATTGTTTTGACCCCTGTTCCACCCTTTTGACCCTTTTTTTCTGATATCACTTTAGGGATTGATATAAAAGCACCCCTTTCAAGAAAGGTATTTTATTTATGGCAGAGCACAGTAAGCAGCTTTCAACTGGCACTCGTCTTAGTAAAATAAAACAATTAGAAAAAGAGAAAAAATATAATAATTTGGGGTGTCAACGCCATATCTTCTTTACTAGTAGATTTAGCACAAATATACTCGGAAAGCACGTAACAAGTAAAGAATTTTTAACGACCGCTGAAGAGAAAATTGTTTAAGAACCAAATCAGAGATTTTGTAACAGTTCTTTTCGATTTCTGCGGCACTTATTTATCATAGCTACCCGCTATATAACAGCCAGCACCAACCCCAGTGCAAATAAATTTCGGCATAAAAAATTTCGTCTTTCCCCCGTTAGAACTGGTGTGCGCCGAGCATAACCCGCACCTTATTTGAGTTATTAAGCCCTGCTATCTCGACAGAAACCAGAAGCCACGGCAATCAGCTAAGTACGTCTTGTTTAAGTACCCACCTACAGCATCCAACCTCGATTTCCTTGTATTTTAAGACATTTATCGAGGCAGCGGCGTGAATCCTCAATGATCCCGGGATTAAAAAGGTTCAGAAATAATTTGCTAGTGCTCGTGCCCCCTTTATCGTGTTGTGCCGCTCTTTCTGTGGAGTCTCAGAACGTGTTTTTAATATAACAACGTTCATGGTACACAGTTAGAAACAGATATTACAAATAAGGACACTAATAAGCTGTTAAAAAGTTTATGCTTGTATCTTGGTCAAAATTGACAGGTAGCCATTTTATTATATAACAGAAATAAATAAATAAATAATAAATTACTTGTAATAACAAATTTTTTGCGTAACAAAAATAAATTTTTGCCTTACAAAATTTTTAATTGGGGCTATAGCTACAAATAAAATTTGTTGACAATGCTAAAATCTAAGTAAATTCTTTCTTTCAGTGCATATTCTGGTGGCTAAATTCGTTAAATTCTTAGACCTTATAAATCCGTCTTACGGACGCGAAACTGATAAGGAACGTCCTCGATCKCCAAAGGTTAAGACCACCTTTTTTAGTTGTTTACATTKTTTGGTCTGGAGTTTCGCTAGTTGTTCACAAAAAATGTTTCCTCTCACATATTTCATCATAAGGACAAGAGTTCCTGTGAGAAACAGGTTAGAAAAAATACACAAACAAAATTTGTGTATCCTTTTATTGGCGTTACGCAAAAATAAGTATACAACTCCGTTGTCAACCATTTTTTTATTATAACTAAAAAAGTACCTGTAGTAACGGAGCTAGKTTTAAGTAAATTGTAAACCTCTTATGATTTTGTGGTATGGTTAGCTTTCAGTTCAAAAGAAAGGTCCTTCAGTGTATGCCGATGAATGCGTTAGAAAAAGACTAGTTCGCTTCATCGTGAAATTTCATCATGACGGCAAATATATTTTTTTGGCCAGACATGGCACTCAAACATTTGAGACTTTTCACCAAGAGCATATAAAATATACAACGCGTGTAGATAATATTCCTCAATTGAGATCGATTGAGAGATTTTGGATAAGAAAAAATATATCGTTAACAGGCCTTTCTCTAACTTTTCTTGCAGAATCTTGTAGCTTGCAGTAACCCTTAAGAGTACGGATTGACGGGGATAAATTAGCAAACAATCTAGATTCTAGAGGTTAAAGTGCACTAAACTTGTTTTAATGTCATGTCTTTTAATGTCCCGAACAGTAAAACTCCATTTTATTGCGGACGACTCTCATAATCGTTATTAGGTGTGGAAACAATTCTTCAGGCGGGGTGGTAGACGCTGGACCGGCGCAACCCCGAGAAAAGGGAGCACATAAATTTCAGTCTCACATTTTTCCACTGTCCACTGTCAGACCAGGATCTGAGCTGGCGCCACACATGCACATGGTTCGTAAAGAGGGTTCCCACATTCTGTACGTAGCCACTTGAAAATATCCTAGATAAAAAGTAATCCCGCTAAAAGCGTATCGCACGTCACTTGTCGTCCGTCTCGCTTTGGAACCTTCATTTCGGCGTTCGGCGTCGCATTCGTCGACTGGCAATTGGCTTCCAGGGAGAAATTAACTGCACAATTTATGACACCTATTACATTCCGATTAATTAACATGGATCATCTGGGAGATACATATGTAAATTGATTGTAATGCTCGGCAGTTTGCGTCACTCTTAAAAGCTGCCAGATTTATTGCCGTCATGCCAAAGTAGCGCCTCTGTGTAACCGCCAAAATCTAGCAATGATTTTGGTACAAAGATTTGGCAATCTAGACTAATAAAGGATGTAGGCTATTGTTTATATTTTGACACCATATATCCATATAATCTTTTAAAAAATTATGCAGACTGGAAGGAAGAGGAATTCTAAATTTTACCAGAAAACACCATATGGTAAAGATCTCACAGAAAACGGAATATAACAAAAAAACCTAGCTACAATGTTTAGACAGCTTAAATACGTATTTCGCCAGATAAGCTGTCATCTTCAGTAGAATAAGCGACTTCTGAAATAGGATTTTTGCAATAGTTTAAACACACAATCTGGCAAACATTTATTTACTTATTTATTTATTATTGTAGCCAATTAATAGTCTTAATTATAAAATGAAACATGCATTTGAAAAAGTAAAACGATAATTTAATTCCTTAGTTCTTTACGTTATTAATTTAATACTGTAATATAGCTTAATCATATATAGCTTATTTGATGAACAAGAAAAGCGTGGTATAATTTTGGACCTACAATATTTACAAGCTTCTGTGTGGTTTTGTMTCCAACCGCAGGTTTTTGTGCTGCACTTCTAGTGTTGAGTTGATGGCATATTACACTCTTATAATTTTTATATACAGATAGTAATTTGCTTTCCTGATAATGTAGTTGAGTTGAGTACCTTTTGTTTTCGAAGAGCATGATATTTATTATCATTTTTTCTGTAACACACCTTAATTCTATTCGCGATTTACTGCTAGCAGTTCCCCAAACTTTCATAGTTGACTATAGACTCAACTAAGGAGCCATCCTTAAAGTTTTTGTGTCTAAGATATGCATGCAATTTATAAACCAGTTTTCTTATTTTTTTATAATATATTTGATTTTTCCATTATAAAGTTTCATCAAGCTAAATTCCTGAATTATTCTAACCTGCTTTTTCTTTCGATTGTGTTTAAATATTCGCAACTGTCCTTTTCCATGTCGCAATCACAACTATGAATTTTGATGATTTCTGCCTGAACGTAGTCTTTGAGTTTTGTGCTCTCTGATAACTAATGGTTACTTTAGTAAAACAGTCGAAAACTTGATACATTTAGTATGGACCTACAATAATAGTCCATAAAATTGTTTGGTAATGGGGGCATTATGTCGTACTTTTATGGATCTGTACGGATTTCTTTATCCGATAGCGAATGTCCTACCTATAATACTTCTTTATATAGGAAATAACATTTTAACGAATTCAGCTTTAAATCGTAGGTATAATTGGCATCTTTAAAAAAAATTCAACAAATTGGAATTCTGATGTTTTAAGCTAGAACAAAAACAGATATTAAAATGCATGTTTATGCTGTGCTGTTTACAGCAGATAGATCTATTTCGCTGTCATTACAGCTCATCAGTGCAGTTTAGGTCTAGTGTAGACAACACGGCATAAAACTGGTTTTGCTTATAAAAGCTTCTGCTGATATTGCTATTTTTTGCTTGAAATATTTAAACCAAAAGTAAGTGTTTGGTACCTGACCTGACCTGCTTTAGTTGAGAATCCCTTAACACCTGATGAAATGAACTAGCAAGATCAAGTAGTGTTATACAGTTTTTTTGAACCTTGCCTGTAGATCGCATAGAATAAAACGCATATGTTACTTTTTATAAAAAGTTTAAAAAGTACAGAACAATTTCTGCCAACTTGACATTTAGCTAGTATATGGATTTTAACTTTGGAAAGAAAGCAGAAAAGGTAAGGTTTTCAGTATACGCTATTGAGTGAAAGAAAGCATAGCCTTATTTAGAATTAGTTTGTACTATATTTTATTGATTGCAAGGTTTAGCATGTAATAAAGGTTTCCCCCACATCTAGCTGTATTTGTTTTAATAAATCTATTTGGTGGCATTAAGTTCTTTACAACTAGATGATCTTTTCGAAATTCTTTCTTATGAATGAAAGCCTTTTGCAGTTGAACCAAAGCGACATGTGCGTCAAGTCTATTGAAAGGAAGTGTGCCATAAAATTGTAGCGCCCTTTTTCGAGGACAATGGAAGTTAACCGTGCGACATCAATCTCCGGCCCTAGGCCAGGGCTGACAAACCGGTAGGTGTCGGGTCGCCCTGTTTACCCATGTTACATCCCATATGTAAACGATACCAGGAGGCTCAGGCGCCACCATAGGTGGTGCTTCTCTAATATCTGACAACATAATTTTTGACAGCTACGCTTATAGGCTTTTAAAATGGGCCTATTATGCGTGTTACAGTTTCCAATTCTGTGAATTTTTTGCCGGACTTGTAAAGCGATACGAGAACAAGGACTTGTAGATTACAGCGAGGCGCCTACGAAGAAATAACTGTGTCTGATACTCCACTGACAAGATATCGGAATTCATCTCTTAATATTCACAATTTAGCAGAAGTAAAAAAGAACTAAACATGGTTCATTTCTTTGAAAACTTTGTAGGCGTTTACCTACTAAAAACAATATTTTTCTTGTGTACCACTCGATACTTTGGTACTCATTTGTTGCAACGACATTAATTTAAAATCAAGTTAATAGAAAATAATAAAAGCAAATTTCAAAAATATGTTGGGTAAAAACTATTTATCTGATATGAAGGGCAACATAAAAGAGGAAGAAAAAATTACATCAGAAATGTTAAAAAGTATTGGCCTAGAAAAAAGAAAGATTCTAGCAAAAGTATTTAATATATAGCCAAGCTTTGGCTAATTAATTTTGGTCTTCATTAAGGCTTACTACAAATAATAAATAAATAATAATAAGATGTTAAATAACATGTGTTTCATATTTAGTAGCTCTATTAGGGTAAGAATCTTTAACAAATTTAGGTAATATCAACTAATAGTAGTAATAGCACGAAGTAAAGCTTCAGTATTTAATTCAACGATTAGAAAAAATTAATGACATATATATCGTATGCAGAAAAAACACACAAACCAATTATCTTGAAATTTTGAACTTTGCAGAGTGTGCTTTCGTAACAAGATAGTTTTAACAAATTTATTGCAAAATATATTCAAGTTTATTCACAACTTTAGTACAGTTAAACGCAATTTAAGTTTTACAATAGCGTTTCAAAATTATTTCCTTCCGTGCCAATATACGAGTATAAATGAACTCTTCTAAGAACATTTTAATGAACTCTTGCTAATAGAGATATTAAACAGCTCCAAAAGAAAAAACCATAGGATTTCAATCAGGCGCTTTTGCAGGGCACTGTACATAACCTTCATGTCGTTTCTTAATTTATGTACTATATTTTCAATTTCTATATGGGCAATTTGTCGTAAATAGTTTTGCTATTAAATTTTTGTCATACAATTATAGAGTGATTTCTATAGTTTGCTTATAAAGAAATAAATTCGTTCTCATCTAAGTATGTGAGCTATAAAAAGCTGATATTTTCAAGGACATTCTCTTTGATATTCATAATAATTTTATCAATCGTGTTCAGTTTACTATTTTTATAATACATCGTCTGTATGATGATACTGATACTGATCCAATTCATTATGTTCCTTGGCGATTTTAAAACTATTACCTATGGTTGTCCAGCTCACATTCTAAACTTATTATGGAAGGATCTACAAATCAAAGAGCCTTCCACTAAATTTCATACAGAGGTCTCAAACGCGATCGGGAGGAGATTTAAAAGCCACCCCTTCAAATGCAGTGGAGCAATGGAAAAACTTAGAACACTTCCAAACACCTTATCCTTTGAACTAATCAAGAATTTACGGGATAAAAATACACATTCCTTTATGGATGATTCCCTAGTATTATGAGGGAGTTCCCTGCGGCGATCCCACCCAAACGCCGGGATGGAGCAAATGCGACGATATTAGTCCTGTCGCTCCGCCCCGTTTCGTACATCATCCAGAAATAAGACCACAGCTCCAGGACATCCGACAGTGAAACTGGCGGTCGCGGAGCATCAGTGAAACGTGCGCATCTCACCCGAATTTTCCCAACTCGCGAACTGCTGCTGGTGGATTGTTTCCTTCCAACGATGTCCTACGATAACTCGCCTACCGAAGCACAGGACAGCTACCAGTATAACTATGTTGTGCAGTCCAGTTATGGCCATCCATACCTCTCAGGTATGTATCAGTTCTTGTAACATCTTTCTTAAAGTTATCTTGTCTGCAAACCCACTTCCCAAGATCAATCAAAGAATAGAAACATAAATTGGTAATTTAAACAATGGAAATACTTACTTATATTTATTATAAATGCCGCTCAAATGTTGCCCATTATGCTGTAAACATCATACACATCTTGTAGAGATTGAGAGATAAATAAATATGTAGGCCTAAGACGTAGTTCTTCAAAAGCTCTCCTAGTGTCTGCATTAACAATATTTTTTATATATCCCCATAAAAAAATAATCCAAATTAGATAGATCTGGAGATATATGCGGACAGTGAACTGGACCATAAGTACCCACGCACTGATTTGAAAAGTATTAACTAAATCTGCTTTGTGGCAAGGTGCTCCATCTTGCTGGAAATAAATATCCCTCAACTTTGCAAGGGAAATATTGTCTAACAGTTCCAGGAGTCAGGTATTTAATACATCTAAGTTTTCCACCCAAAACAAAACATGATACACTGAAGCTAAATCTTCCTTTGCGTTGTCGCTCTATAGTAACATACTGATTCTCATCTGATCAATGATGGACCTTATTAAGATTGAAAATACCATCACAACTTGTGTGGAACTCGTCAGACTTAATAATGTTTCTTCCAAAATTCTGATGATTGCGAGTATTTTGAAATACCAATTGCAGATTGCGGTTCGTCTTTCAGAGTCACCAGGATGTAACTGATGTACTATCTTTGTTTTATATGGGATATATAGAAATTTTTAAACGCGTGTTTTTGACAGCTCAACAGATGTTTACTGGTTCGTCTCTACCTTTGTTAGAACATTTGTCAGATCTTGCAATAAAAAAAAACTACGAAAGAGTATAACGATAAATCTTCTAAAGAAAGCAAAAAAAGAAGTATAGGACATTTTGAATATTTCCATGAAAGTTAGCTAGTTATTTCGAGGTTCACGTGAACAGTTCAAACCAAATCTGAGAAGTGCATTTTCCTTCAAATTGCTCTACCGCAACTTGTAAACTAAGAGGAACATCCGTTTTGATTCCCTTGACAGCATTGCACCGGCTTATTCAGATGCTCAGCCACAATTATGAAAGTAATAACCTTAGAGCGTTTACATTACAAGCGGTTTGTTTATTTGCTCTATCACTATATTAAAAACTCATACCGTCTAACTAATATGCTCGTAGGACGGCCGGACGTGCAGTCGGTAAATTTGTGGCATCTGCGTGAAATTATGTGATATTTAGTAGTGTGTAGATGCTCTTCTTTAGATGAAATGTTAAGGTTGTTCGAAGCTAATCAAAACATTTGTTCGACAAATGTAGCGGAGCCTGATAAAAATCCAGCGAAAATAAACAAACGCTTTTAAAATGTCATCGAGGCCGCTTATATCGTTGCATTGTTGTCGTTTGTTACTGTTGTCTCGGTATCCGCCCACAGGATTAAGGATTTCAAAATGATTGTTTGCTGTTTTACTGAAAATTTTCAAACGGAAACCTCCAGTTATTTTGTTCCTGTTTTATGAAGACTAAAAATAAAGACATCTTTGCAAGCACATTTTCCATTTACATTTTCTTCATAAAGATTTAGTTACTTTCGTGTTTTTTTTACTGGACAATAAACATTAAACTGGATTGAGGATTGAAGTCACTCCCTTATAGAGTTAAATCTATTAGATACATATCCAATTACAAAAACTATTGGAAATTTTGTGTCAAAATTAAAACTCTTATTTGAATTTAAAGGCTCCATGTCACATTCTAATTCAACAGTTACGTTTTAGTTTAACTTAAAGAAGACATTAATTGTAAATTTTAAGTCAAGGGTAGACTATTACTTTGACTACGCCTTTCGGTCATATGTTATTTATTATTTAAAATTAAGTTAGGATTCGCAGTTTTTTTAATATATCCAAGAAATGAGGACATTTGGTTTCAAATTTATCCTGCTTGATTAATGAGCTATAACAACTACTAAAAAAGTCTATAAGGCTTCATTTGATTTTTTTAAAGATATTTGAGGGAATATAAAATCTTCGTAAATAAGAATTGTTAGCTGCATCATCATGAATTAATGTTTGAATTTGTTGTGATGTTAATACTTGTTTTTAAAATCATCATTTTTATTTTAATAACTTACACGTTTAATTGTACACATTGCAAATTAGTGTTTGTAAAATATTTTTCTTAACAGCATATACATCTCTAGATGTGAAAATATTTATCACTTTCATATAGAATACCTAAGCCATTGAAAAATTGGCATTTTCATATACACGAGTAGAAAAGTTATTGCCTTTACGTATTATTTATTGGAATCCAGAGCATTTAAATTCTTAAAACTCTTTAGATTAAGAAATCTAAATAGAGTGTGATGGTTTCGTTCTTTAAGTGTTTGGAAACTTATTGTAGAAGTAGTTACTGTATCGGCCCTGAGATGTGTTGTAGAATTGCTTTCCTGTGCTTTACAACGTGTTACAGGGGTCTGTTCTTGGTCCATTATCGTTATTCATCTTTAGCAAAGAATTAACAGCGATACTTGTCACAGAATGGTGTTATTAAACAACTGCGTCATTTTCTGTCGTGATTTGATGAAGCGTAAAATTAGCCAAGATAAAACGCAAACCGAGTTGAAATTCCACGGTTAATTCAGCGGATTTGACGTTCTAAGGTCAAATAGATAAATATGTAATTACTGGATTGGAAGTTGAATAAGCATGGTGCTTTCACCCCCTCATTGTTCCATATGCTTCGGGGATAGCCTGAAAAGCATATTTTCGCGTCCGCTCGTCTACGTTGCTGTAAAATCAAAGCCGCGGATGCACCATTTTATTATATACAAAGCACAGTTCATTAAATCCGAATATTTATTTAAGGCGTCGTAACGACCACATAAAAATAGAACAAATGAATGGAAACGTCAGGCAATAAAAATGATTATTAGCCTGTAGACGTATTTTCTGCTCTTCTTGCGCAGATGGCCAGGGAGACGAGTCCAACTTTTGGTCCAGCAGTCCCAGATCTGATTCGCCATCGCCCAGTATACCGGTACAAAGTCCCATGGTTGGCCCCTATCAGATATACACCCCCATCTCCTATAATTCCGCGGACCACAGGCATGTGGCCTACAGAACAGGTAAGCGAAACGGGATTCATCTTTGCAAAGGCTTATGCCAGCTCAGTTTCAGGCTATAGCATGAATTCCATGTCCGCGGAAGTCGACGGGAGACACATCGGTCCCCCTTACGTAAGGGTTGTCAAAAGAAGAACCACCGCCAACAAGAAGGAACGCCGTCGAACGCAGTCTATAAATAATGCGTACGCCGATCTCAGAGATTGCATACCCAACGTACCTGCTGATACGAAATTATCAAAAGTAAACGCGAATTGAAAGAGTGCTTGGCGAAATCTACCCTGTCTTTTTCTGTTTCAGATTAAAACCCTCAGGTTAGCGACGAGCTACATTCTCTATTTAATCGGGGTGCTAGAAACGGACGACCCAGCGGGTGGTTTTAGGGCCGAATTGGGGTCAATCAGTCGAAAATCTCCGAATAATTCCGTTGTGAACGACTGTAGTTCCACGCAACAGCAGCAAAAGAACGACGTTTCGGTAAGCATTACTTATAAACGCTACTGACTGGTAAATCTAGCTGTGCAGGTCTACAAATCCGAAATTCATACAAGACAAGCTATATGTCGTATCAAACACCCAACATTTTTAAAATCGCTTACAAAACTTTTCAAAAAAATTAACCGTCACAATTTTACCCCAATGAAAATAGATACCAGTGGTTACTTCTTGCTTACAAAACTTTATTGTTTGTATTGGCAGTATTAATTTCTTGTATTATGGTACTTGTGGGTTCATTTTTGTTTTTATCTGATAATGACCAATTTGAACAATCGGTCATCATATTAGCCGAGTTCTTATTCTAAGTTCTTCCAAATCGTCGGCATTGTTACTCTCCCTAGGGAATAATTTACCCTATTTTCCTTTTGCCCATCGACTTTTTCAAGAAGAAAAGTTAATCTTTACGTAGAGATGTAAATCTCCCTCTGTAAGCAGTTTGTTTTGCAAAAAACTTGGTAACTTATGATTTAAAAAGAGACGATTGGAACAGAGCACTGGCGATTATATGATGTAATCAATTTTTTATAGAACCTTTCCTATTATTTGTGTCTTTCGATTTTTCAATTATGTCTATTTTGATTGTTGATTTGGCATAAAAAACAATCAAAATGGACATAATTGAAAAAAGATCTATATATATGACATGCAATCCGTCAAATTGTAAATGGACTGCAAATTGAACATTTGGGTGTGTATTTTTTTCTAATTCTATATACCTTGTTAATTAATTAAGTTACTTGATGGTATTTATTTGTTTCCAATTTTTCCACGGGCCTGTTGTACTTTTTTGTAATCAAACTAAAATGAAAAACCTAACAGCAATGATTTAGAGAGTCAAAATACGTATTTCAGCATCTTCAGTAGATTGAAGGACTCCTTAAATTTCTGGGCGGTTTTTTCATTATAGATTGATTACAATAGAGATCAATACTCCGTCTTATTTTATTTAAATGTGTAATTTTTGTCGAATTCTTCCTGATGGTGCCTGAAGAAAAAAATTGTGTCGAAATATTATTTTAAAATGATTGATAGATTTCTATGGTATGACAATATCAGGGATTACTTTGAAACATTTTGTTGGTGCCCTGTATTCATTCCCTTTTTAATGTAATGCTTGATTTCCTCAACACATTAAAACACATATGTTTTTTGAGGATGAAATAAATAAATCCCAGTGGGTAACATTTGTCCATGAGAGTTGGATCATAAATTTATTCATAAAGTAGCTTCACTCTGCAGTATAATCATTTAATCTTCCTGTATCTATTTTTGCTAATTTTCTTCCGTTCTGTGTCAGATTGTTCTTCTACAGCGACATCTGTGCTGTGATGTCCCATGTAATTTTTGGTTTTCTGCGCTTTTTTTAACCCATTACTTTACCTCCACTTCCTTGTTATAATTTCAGGTATGGTTTGATTATGCTCTGCTAATTTTTTTCTTGTTATCTTTTTAATTTCCTTTCCCTGATTGTATTGAGAGCTCTACCGTTTCCGTGACCAATTTTGTCACTATTGTGGTCTGTTTCTTTAATACTTTATAGCATAGCATACCACGTCTGTTTACACTTTTTAATTTGCTGTTTTATGTTATGATTCCACCAACATATTTATTTCTTCCTTTTGTCTATTAAATTTTTTTTGCAAAATTCTATCGCTCCTGTCTAGTGCTTCTTTAAATTTTTCCGTTTTCTCTTTTGACCCTCTGTATGTTAAATTCCCCTTTACACTTTGTAGATGTTATTGCTTGTCTGTTAATCAAAGTTTTGGTTATTCGTTAGTTTTCTTCTTATAAAATGGATATATTCGCAATTATATATATAAAATTTAGACCTGCCCAGCTAAATATGCCATAGTGTACTTTCATTTAGCATAAGTTGTTCTGCGGGAATGGAAAACATAACAAAGCCCGTTCCCGTGGAGTCCATGCGACGTACAGCAAAAACCACTAACGCCTAATGAGTCCAAGTTATGTCGGGATACGCTTAAAATCGAATTAGGGGATGGAAGCGCGACGCGCAGCGTCGGTCGTTATTTCATCCCAGAGATAAGTGTTTATTGCGGGCGGCGTCTGGCAAACGTCGAACAATAGGATGGCTTTAACAACGTTAGAAGGTGCCGGCTGCGAATGAGGGGCTGCGGTGCTAATTCGATTACCCTTTAGTAATTTACTTCCGATGGGAGAGATTAAGTGTTCAAATTATGCCGCGCGCATTTACTAAATGACGCACCTAAATCGTATGTTAAAGAGTGCTTTGACCAAAACGAAATCTTACGGCGCTTATAGCAAATAATTGTGCACTATTTAAACTTTTTTTGTAAACACCAGCCTCCAAGGCGCATTTCCAAACGGACTGAAGACAGTTAATATTATTCCCTTCCACAAAAAAAGGTTCCAAAAGTATATTTATCTATATGGATATGTTAGTATTTTCAAAACAATAGAACTAGCAGTAAATAAGCAATTATTTGTTTAACTTCTAACAAATTAATATTTACGTACCAACATGACTTTATAATAAAAAATAGAATTTGAATACGATTGTTTTTCAGTTTTCAAATGAAATAGTATCGTTTCACGAAGGCAATTGACTGCGTAAATCATGAAACTTTATTGTTCAACATGCAGAAATACGTCTTCTAGGACTTGATTAAAGAAGTTCATTTGCATTTTTCGAAATATAGTCTCTGATCATTGGCTAGAGGTTCGTTTAAACTTGCGGTCGGTCCGGTTAGTCGTTAGTGGTTTTTTGCTCGCCTGACTTTTAGCGAATTAATCGGGATTGCTTGTTTACGTTTGCACTTGTAAACAGGAAGATATGAGCAACTGCAGGAGGGCGAAAGGGCGCACAGGTTGGCCCCAGCACGTGTGGGCTCTAGAACTGAAACAGGAGCACCCAAACGGGATGTAAATATTCTTTATAACCTGGAAGTGTATCTTTTACAGTCTTTTCATTTGTGGATGTTTCCTCAAATTGTATATAATATATCTATTTTAGTTTCACCCGAACACATGGCCCCTACTTCTGTATACAAACTCACCTACACCTTAAGAGATTTTATATATTATGATTATACTTCGTTTATAATTAGGTATTTACATTAACTTTAGTGTTTATGTTATTTTTGTATTTATAGACGAATAAATTGAGACTTCGAACTGTGAGGATTGTTTAATAATTCGTTTTTCAGTATAGAAACATCACATAAGGATTCGACAAGCGCTAATGATACGTTTGTCTCAAACAACATCGTATAAGTGGCTAACACTGACATACGATATTCATATATCGTAATCTCGGTTGGAAATTCAACCAAATCACGCCTACTGCCAACAATTAACAGCCATGTTTTTATTGCGCTTTGGTTAGATGCGGTGTAGGGTTACAGCCGCCCGGCAAAAAATATTTACACCGTCATCTATTGTAATTAAGTCCACATCACTTCTAGGCCTAATTAATGTGTAATTAGACGTATTTTGAGTTTATTCCTAAAATAAAACGCTATAAATTATGTGAGGCGGGGAAAGAATCTCTCCGGAGATCCCAAATTAACCGTTTTTTTTTGTAGAACTGTGACGACTTCGATTTCTTTGTCATAAAGGCGATAGTACTCGAATTTAGAAAGAGATGTGTAGACTTCTTTGGTTTACGTATTTTGCCTCCAGAAAACTGTAAAATACCGTTACCGACATCCTAGCTCATTTCTGATCAAATTTTTGGAATCTGCAGCTCAAAATACATCAGTATGCCGATTTTGAGCCAAAAATAATTTTCACCGAAAACGGCAAAACATCAAAGGCTAACCACTTTGTTCTTTTTGGACCTTAAAATTTTTGCACCTCCGATTTGTATAATTTCAAGCATATTTACTAACCTGGACCTCCTGAATTTCGGAATGGTATCCGTTTGTCGCTAGCTACAACGGTTCGATCTAAATGTGGCGTAAATTAGGCCGCCCGACGTCCTAGCTCATTTCTGATCAAATTTTTGGAATCTGCAGCTCAAAATACATCTGTGTGTCGATTTTGAGCTAAAATTAGTTTCCACCGAAAAATCACAAAACATCAAAGGCTAACCCCTTTGTTCTTTTTGGACCTTTAAATTTTTGCATCTCCGATTTGTATAATTTCAACAATATTTACTAACCTGGACCTCCTGAATTTCGGAATGGTATCCGTTTGTCGCTAGCTACAACGGTTCGATCTAAATGTGGCGTAAATTAGGCCGCCCGACGTCCTAGCTCATTTCTGATCAAATTTTTGGAATCTGCAGCTCAAAATACATCTGTGTGTCGATTTTGAGCTAAAATTAGTTTCCACCGAAAAATCACAAAACATCAAAGGCTAACCCCTTTGTTCTTTTTGGACCTTAAAATTTTTTGCATCTCCGATTTGTATAATTTCAAGCATATTTACTAACCTGGACCTCCTGAATTTCGGAATGGTATCCGTTTGTCGCTAGCTACAGCGGTTCGATCTAAATGTGGCGTAAATTAGGCCGCCCGACGTCCTAGCTCATTTCTGATCAAATTTTTGGAATCTGCAGCTCAAAATACATCTGTGTGTCGATTTTGAGCTAAAATTAGTTTCCACCGAAAAATCGCAAAACATCAAAGGCTAACCCCTTTGTTCTTTTTGGACCTTAAAATTTTTGCACCTCCGATTTGTATAATTTCAAGCATATTTACTAATCTGGACCTCCTGAATTTCGGAATGGTATCCGTTTGTTGCTAGCTACAACGGTTCGATCTAAAAGCGGAGTAAATTAGGCCGCCCGAAATCCTAGCTCATTTCTGATCAAATTTTTGGAATCTGCAGCTCAAAATACATCTGTGTGTCGATTTTGAGCTAAAATTAGTTTCCACCGGAAAGCTGCTGAAACCTTTGCACGAATTATATTGATGTTGTTGACTCCGAAATACAAAATACGGCTCAATGTAGCCACAAACATCTGTTAGTTAGTAGAAGGTTCGTGGATATCTGAGAGACTGCAGCAAGTGTAAGTATTTTTTTCTAGTGTATTAGCAATAATCCATTATCTTTAATCTATCTATTCAGTTATTATAAATTTTGTTCTGATAGACCATTGCAATACTAGATTCAGATTTTATCAAACGCAAACAAGTTCAGAGGTGTATAAAATCAAATTCAGTTATAGACTGATTACTGATTAATAATAATAATGTCTTTATTATTGCAACAACAATACCGGGCGAAGTCTAGCTTTCGCTACTTAATATTTAATCCTAATAACAGTAAAACAAATTGTTTTATCAAGTAATAGTACTAACCCTAGTGAAATTATATATAATATGTATAGTAAGTATATAATATGACAATAACATTTTGTATATAAAGAAACAATTATTAAATTATTAAAGTACTGAAATCAACCGCGCAGATTTCTGAAACAAGGCAGTGTACAAAAGTGGCAGCGACAAAGAATTAACATCCCTGACATCGACACTATGCATGCCGCTTCTCGGAATAAATTTATTGCACAAGATGGCGTAGAGGATGTTAATATCAAATGTACGAAAGCTAACAACAAAAAGGTATAAAATGAGTATGTTTTTAACCATTGCAGTTGTTTAAAATGTGCTGTTAAGTGATCATGTGAGAATTAAAAAAAAAGTACCTATATTATTGAGAAAACATAACTTTATATATATGTACCTATTTTGCAAGAATTGAAATAATTTCGTTTTAAGAATAATTATAGGCCTTATTTCAAGATTATATTATTTGCCGGTGAATAAAATCTTTTCAACCTTCTTTAAAATTAAAGTAAATAAACTCTGATCAGGTTGGAGTAACAGATTGACCAGTTGCGGCAAATTTACAAATTACAATACGGCAACAGTTACTAAAAGATGTCAGAGTAAGCTTCAATTACAGTGCCTTTTATACCAAATTAATTTTATTTCGTGTAGATGATAAGAGATGACAGACCATCAGTTACAGTTGGTTTCAATACCGACGATAATTTAGTTTGACTAAACGAAACAAGATGGCTGTATGATAGATTCTATTCCTACAATCTTGACACTGGTTCAGTTCTTGCTTACGCTATTCCATATATCTTTACATAGGTATTTTAAATACATAATAATTTTTTCATTAAATTAAGCATTGATAGCTGAAACTAATCACTAAGTCCCTCCTATTATCATAAACTTTTGCTTACGTCATCAGTAACAGAGGAACAGTATTTTAATGCTATTTAGCAGCTGGGGGACCACAGCCATAACATGTTTTGGAGTTGTCCTTTTCACTGAAGAACTTCCTGATTTTGTAAAGGCTGCCTCAAAAAATGAAAAATTTTAACATTTCAAATATCGATACTGATGTGGTTTTTGCCATTTTCTCTGTTATCAGATCAGATATTTGAAACCATGTCTATAACGTCTGCACCTGACGACACAGGTCTTTAAAAATCGCCAGCCTGGCAGATAAATGAACATTCTTTTTAATTCTTTAACCGCAAGTCGCTGAAATTAACCGTAATTTTGTTACGATTTTTTAAAATAGACATTTACTAACACGCGATCTGATTGGGACCATTTCTGAAGCGAAACTTTGCACCTAACGACCAACTGATAGCAAATATCGCTTTAGGAGGTCAAAATTAGTGAAGAAGTATATATTTATCTTAATCGGAGGCAAATTTTCTTTTTCTACATTTTGGTGGAGGCGCCGGGTCATTTATTATTGCAGATCGGGCTCAAAAAGTAAAGAAAGAGCTGTACGTACAAATATTTATTTGGTCATATTCTACACCAAAGGAATCACATTGTTCAATAAATCAATCCTGAAACAGACATAACAACTTACACATAGGAGTACAATAATCTACGTGCTAATAAAGTTCTCTATTTACAAGTTCCATTACAATAATCTGTATACGCCGGTAAGTATAAATGGGAAGTGGAGGTCATCTATGGTTTTTACACATATAAACATGTAGACATCTACCTCAAATTTAGCTGTGATAATTATAGAGGATATGATATTTTATTGTAAACTGTAGGTCCAGATGAGCCTGATGTAGAAAATACTCAAGGAAATTGCACACAGGAAAGCAAGGGAAACATTTTTGTATGTTTGAATGCTTCGTTCAAGTTTTATAGGCGGGGACAACAATGAAAAAGTCTTATCCTATGTCCATTTATACTGCTATCTACAATTAGTACAGAATAAAAATGGTGTGTCACATCACATTTTTGGAAAGTTGGAAATTACACTAGATAAGATTTATACAGCATGTATTTATCGTAATTACATATTATCCCTTGCTTTATCCTTGCTATCTGTAACAATTTGTTATAACCGTCTTAAATAATAACAAATTTAACAACTTAGACCTTATGGACATATATACATTTTTAACAGATAAATATACTACTCATGTGCCATATAAACAGTTAGTTTTTGCAACTAATTCGATATTTTAGTTAATGGTCTTTGAGATATTGTCAAAATAATTAAGATCTTTTGGCGTCTGATTGATTTTTATCCCCATCAAACGGAACCTGTTCAATAAGTCCTTTGTCGAGCTTCGGATAATATCCGGTAGATGGTGCACACATGCAGGCGCTATATTGAATTCAAATTAAAAATGGCAAGCTCGTTGCTTTATACAGAGTGATATGCACGTTACTTCTTTCTAGTTTATGTTCACTTTGATACCGCCTATTTCCGTGTTCGATCAATATTCACAAATATTTCACTAGCCTTCATTTAGTGGTACGTGTAACAAACATTTATGACAAATAGCCTAGTCCAGCTAGAGTTTAATTATCACGCAACTAAACTAATCGTTATTGATTACAGGTTGTTGGCAATGCGTAAATCTGATTTATTACCTCTGCTCTGTGGTTTCTGATACCATAAATTCAAGTAAATAAGTGTATTTTAGTACAACATCAACGTAAAAACTACTTAACCATACCCAGAAATTTGCTCCTTTATCCTGATTGGTGATTTATTAAATTAATGGCGCGAATTCTGTAATAGCATTACGACTGTTGTTGTTGTTGTTGTGGAAAATCTGTTCTCAGTTATTTTATTTAACATATGACAACTGAAAAAATATTTTATGTAGGGAATTTCAAAACCGGTGACAACAGTTTCAATCTGCTACCTTATAACAAAAAACTGTGTCGTGATTGTTCATAAACATGGATCATGCGAACAAAGAGCCGCAATAAAATATCTCAATGACACCAACTCAAATTCACGAAGACATTGAGGCAAATATTGGGGTGTAGAGATGTTAAATGAGGAAGAACATGCCATGAAAACCAATATGCATGTGGTCCTCCCATAACTGTAACGTTTTTTGGAAAGGTAACAAGCAAATAAAGAGAACGTTCTTAGTTGGTATGTGACCATGGGTGAACCACTATGATCCCGAGACCAAAGCGCAAAGTAAAGGGTATAAACATCGTGGTTCTCCCCCTCCATGCAAATTCAAAGCAAAGCGCTGAGGAACGATAAATGAAAGGTGTTGTTTCATCAGCAGGTTAATGTCATCTTGTAGTGTCATGACTGCTATACACTAAGCAGGCTTTGAACCTGAGGATCACCCACCATATTCGTCAGATCTCGCCCCAGGTGATTAGAGGTTGTTCCTCTGGAACTGGATGGTAACACCCTCGTAGATAATTTGGCAATACAAAAAACACCCCAACACCTCTCAAATCAAATTAAGAGAAATCAAAGCACTGTACTTGGCACAACAAAATGTAGAACTGTGAGAGAAAGAAATAGCAAAACGTAAAATGTTAATAAATACGAGCAAGGCTAAAACAATGGTCAAAGGAAAGGAGAACAAAAGGACAGACATAAGAATGAATGGGAAACAAATAGAACAGGTTACAAAGCAATGAAAGTATGGATGAAGAAATAAACGAAAGAACCACTAGTGAAACAAAGGGGCAGTACTCACAAAATAGGATGTTAATAGGTAAAAAAAATAAGTGAGAAGACAAAAATGACGGTATACAAGACCATTTATAGACCAATATTGACATATGGTAGTGAAAGTAGGGTGTTACGTGATAAGACTTTTAAGTAGACTGGAAGCGACAGATGTGACTAAAATGGACAGAATAAGAAACGACAGAAGCAGATAAGAACTGGAAATAGAGTCGACTAAACAAACTATGGAAGAAAATAAACTAAAGTGGTTCGAGCACCTGGTGAGAATGAATGAGGAGAGGCCAGCAAAACTAGTATGGGAGGCAAAAGTACTAAGAAAGACAAGAAGAGGAAGACCGCAGAAGACATGGAACATAGCAGTGACCGAGGCGTTGAAGAAGAGAAACCACACTTGGGACGAAACTAGAAGAATAGCAAAGGATAGGACCAAGTGGAAGAAAATAGTACAGTAAACGAGTGAGAGACATACCTTTAAACCCAATTGGTAAAAATGGAAACTGGTTATATTTATATAAGTGAACTGACATGTTGAAGTGTATAAATGTTGATATGTTATTTGTTATTAATTGATTTTTTAGAATGAAAAAGCATCATCGTCGCTGTGTTAATTCACCTAATAATTTTGTTACATTTGTGGTTTATATGTTACAAAAACACAGAAAAATTATAAGATCCGTCCGTGAAAGTGTTAATTGGTCGTGATCTGGGCGACGTTTCATCCACTGCTGTGGTAAGCATCTTCAGAGCTTACCTCAGCAATAGCGAGCGAAACGTCGCGACCATAGCAGCACCAAAAAACGTCACTCTGTACAAAGCTCCTCGAAATCAGAATAAATCCAAGTCTACATAATATTTACACATTACACATCACCTCGTTGATATCGATCGGCTGTAAGACGGAGATTCACCTCTCGAATACAAAGCACTGCAACAGGAACATGAGCAACAAATCTATCGTCCAGCAAATGGCCGTGCTGCTGTTGTTTCCGTGCTGCATCGCAGCCGGTTGTTCACCGTTGAGGACGTGGACCAGCACGCTGGCGGAGGTGCTCGCTGATGGGGAGCACGTGTAGTTGCCGCTGTCGCTCGGCAGCGCCCTGGAGATCAGCAGTTTGCTGGTGCGGGTCTGCTTCTCGGTGACGACGCTGATCCCACCGCGCTGGGAGTAGTTGATGACGTTGGGGCCGTGATACCAGTAGATGAAACTAGGTGGGTCGGGGGTCTCGAGGACGACGCACGTCAGGTTGATGTCGCTTCCGCTCTTGATGAACAGCTCGGAATTGCCGACGATCTTTGCCTTTGAAACTGCAAAATTCGTTAAGTTAGTGACAGCTTAACTTACACCTTGGCATGCCACCCCAAAAATATCGCATAGTGATGGTTTACTGCACTACAAATTATCGTTCTACAATGACAAATACTACGATTTTTAAGTCAAAACATTACTTTCTTGTCCGCAGAACAAGATAAATAATTCAAATAGCTCATCCCTTCACAACCCTGTAAATTTTGCAAATAAAAGTCTCATTTGACAGTTACATGTAAACTGAAACTTATATTGCTTGATTAAAACGTATAAATAAACCGGTTAAGTTATTTAATTTTGTTTAATGTTCATTGTCAATTTTGGTGGAGGCGCCGGGTGCACCGTATTATTTTAATATCACCGATCTGATTTTTTTTTTAATCCAGGATGTGAAAGGGTGTCAAATTTGATTTTTTTTGTATATAATAAGTAAAAATTGCATGACAAATTACAGGTCGAAATTGAACTTTAAAATCCTATGGATATGTAAACAAAAAATCCGCACATATCTTTTTATGTGAAAACCTGTCATTCGGATTGAAGGTTGAGACATTTCTCATGTCAGTTTGAGCTACTTCAAAACCCACACAATATCGCGAAGTAGGACGAAAACCAGTTGAAAGAAACATGAAGATATTCCACAAGGAAAAGTTTTTTTATTAATGCACGCGTTATTTGTACGTTTTTTGGCATTTGTTGGACATTAGTTCTGATAGTACCTGCTACGGAGATTTACAGCTTATTGAAAAATTTGTCAGTGAAAGGAACATGAAGAAAAATCAAATCCTTTTAGCAAAGAAAAGTGTCAAAAATGGTGTTATTGGAATTCGAATTAAACAGTAAATTGACAAACTGTACTGTTATCCAAGATAATCGAAATGGTGGCGATAGAAAACAAAAAACGCATCGCATTTAGAACTTTCCAGTTTGATTTTTGCAAAGCAGTTTTTTGCTAGTAAACGATAGTATTCATATTCAAAGCGTCCTTTCTCGTAAGGATCAACTAGTTGCTACAATAAATTCGTCTATTTGTAGGCGATTTGGAATACTACCAGCACATTACCTTAAAATTTATACTTATAGCCATTTAGAAAAATACTGAAGATATCATTGCGTTCTATTAATATGTGTCATTTAATAATGACTACCTATCAGATAAGGGGGCATTATCATTACAAGAATTTAACTCGAATTAACTAGAAGTCATTTTGTTCCTACAGATTTTACTCGCTAAACCAACATTGACAAGACACGCTGACAAGGAAAATGTTGCAGGTAACGGACGGGTTACATCTTTTATTGGGTCTCGGAAATAACGCACACTGGATGACATAATTGGAACACGGAACAGATGCTGCAGTCAGTGACACGGTAATCAAAGGATCGAAACCCGTCGCAGGATGCAATTTGTGATAGATTAGTGTAGTTTGATTTGAAGCCGTCCACCGGTTCGCTAAATAATTCTAACATTGGAAATGTTTAAAAAACGTGCTGTAGGTGGACACAATAAGTCACGAAGTTGTGGTGTTGATTGAATGAAAAACTGGGAAGTTATTACAAAAAGAACATTGCGTCTATGCTATGCATGGTCTTCCCTATGATCTCGAGGAAATTCGACATAATTCCTATCGGACGTCCTTCTTTTATGCCTCTGTTTTTCTGTTTCGTTGGTGTGGTTTGTTCGAACAACTGAACTGTAGTATTCTCATGTAGGCAAGCCCTTTGTCACTGAGGATTTGTGGCACTACCTCATCTCCGAAATCATCGATTTTGGAGCGAGATAAGTTGGATTACATCGTCATATTTGAGCCTCAAGAATTTGTTATAGCATTTTTCCTACACTCTGTATATGCAGGGCATGAATTATCTTTATTGCTTCAGTCTGCCGTGGTAGAGCGGCCCGAGGCCTCTGTATTTCTTGTGTAATTCATCCGATGTGTCAAAACTTTGCTCGTTGACGAATTCTATATTTTCTGTTTTTCGTTCTCAGCTTGTAGAACGATAAGCTTACTAAATTGTTCGTTTTACGAATACTCCAACATTCGCTAGAAGGAGGCGCTGCGCCTGATTGGGGCCGACACAGCTGATTGTGTTCAAAACAATGCCTTAATCTGCTCATCGATTCAGGCACTACATCATTCGCGACAAAGGAGCTGAACGACAACTTTGGGAAACAATGGCGACGATGCTGGGCACGAATAAATATAATTTATTACGAGCTCGACGTCAAGAAACAAGGAAAAACGCTGTAAATTTTATTAAAGACTTATGATTACAGGTCCGACTGAAGTGCCATGATTATTTTTTTAAGGAAGTCGGCCGGCGGAACGAAAAGAAAACTCCTAACGAAGGGAAATGTTGTTCCGCGCTCATAAAGCCGAAGGCTGCCGTGAAATTTACGTCGGCGAGAAGGAAAAAACGACGATAAACAACGAATTCTTTAACGTTTGTTGCGCGAGACAAATGTCACGTACGTATTTATAGTCAGCATAATGTCGACATCTCATATTTTTATGTGCGACCTGGGAATTATAATGAGAACGATTTCAAGCGTTACGCCGGGTGGGGGGTGAACGGTCGTTAAAAAGTCCCTGCGACATATGCTCGACCCCGGTGTAAACACGGGACTCCAGCTTCTTCACCCTAATTTCTATGAAGATTGCTTAGATTTGCTGTTTTTCTTAGCTCCACTCTCGTTGTTCAATTATTACCCATTTTATGGTCCAATCAAAATAGGCATTGCAGGTTTCTACAGTTCACATATAATTAAAATTTGGTACAGGTCTTAAGTACATTACTACTAATAAAATATAAAAATTCCCACAAATCCTACGTCTGATAAAAGAATTTATTCTGACTGATCATCTTCAAAATGTCATCTAAAAAAAAATCTTCGATTTCTTCTTGCTAGATAACTTCAGTCTAACGACACTTGAATTTGATAGTATGCTCGTTTGCTGCACTCTCGTTCCGTGTACTTTTTAAGAAACCTAATCATCTGTACAATTACGACAAAAAATCGATACACTTTACCTTTGACTATGAATGATTTTTTAGCGAACGTGTGAATTTTATTTGTATCAGTAAAATTTGTGATTGTAATAATTAAAAAAGGGAAGCAAGGGGAAAGGTTGTCCTGGCAGTTTTGAAAGTAATTTTACAAAAACAGCACCCAAAAAGTTGTATCGAAGAAGCAAAAATGACACCATTTTTGATGAAAACAAATATTGTGCTGCTTAACTCTAAAAAAAAGCAAACACATCATCAACAAAAATTGAATCGTATAAGGAATAGACAGGATACGAAGAAAACTACACAACTTGCCACCAAGAAAATAAACCTAAACATACCTAAAGCAGTCTTATAGAACAAAAAGTTATGGGAATAGATAAACATACAAATTGTATGATCGACATCTTTAGAAAATGCTCAACAAATTGGCAATATTTTGATAATGACTTGCACATGTTATCTTTTTGTAAGTTTGGAAAACTCGTGGTTACTTTTTAGTAGTATTATCTTTTATTAGAGGTCTAGAAACTAAAAACACGTCGATACTCCACAGTTAGATTTGTTAACTTACCCACGACGTTGAGCTTGAATCCAAGGCTTATCTTCGGTTCCGTGCTAACTTGACATTCGTAGGTACCACTATCTCTAGTTTGGGACGATGCTACCTTTAGAGTCCATTCATCGGAACCATCCGTATGTAACGATTGGAACCTCTGGTCATTGGTGTACGTCAGTATACCCACCGTTAGAATATGTAAATCTCTCTTGCGAATCCAGGATACCTAAGATGAATATTATGTTAGTTTTTTTAGAAGTTTTTAGAAGCGTTAATTAAAATAATAATGTAGGTTGCTTTTTGTTGTATTTATTTGCAAAAGCGCGGCTGATAATGACTATACGTTCGTTGAATATTTTAAAACCAAATTATTTACTGTACTATTTACGTTTACTCTGCATATGAAATACAGTCAAAGTGAAGGAGTTCAACAGTAGCCCTATACTTTATCAGAGGTTTAATCGAAAATGAGGACTTCTTCTTGTATACCAAGTCAAGATATTTAATCCAGCTTCTGAACATATTTTCATTACATTGAAAAAAATCTTTTGATCTTTGACCTTTTGTATCACTTTAAACATTTTTTGCGACGCGAGCCCATTACCAAGCACCTTTAATAACCTTGAAACTCCACAGATATCAAGGCCAGTACTTACAACCAATCTAAAAAGTAATTGTTTGCTTTCATAATACCTACCAATTTTAAATAAGCAGTTAACCTTATTTTTGACACATCAAGATGTAAATCAATTGAACTTAAGTAGCAAAATTTATCCCTAAAATTATCAAATAATTTAATTTTGATTATACGAAAAGTTAATATACAACAACAAAAACTAAACGTCTAAACACTAAACGCTGGACAACTTAAAATTCGTTACATTTGTGTAATAAATGACTCAATTAATTTGGGTATTTATAAAATTATTAGTGATCAAAATTTTACTATTCAAAATATTAATATTACGTTTTTATTGCTGGCATGTGGGTTACTTTTTGGTCTGAAGTCTAGTTTGTTTGTTTCTGTATTTTTGACAGCTAAAAATTTGTGAAAATTCCTTTTTTTCTTTCAATGTTCTATCCAACTTGATGAAACAAGAACTATTGAAGAGGTATACTTTTTTTATAAGTTAATAAAAAAATACCACTGCGGCACTCATTTCATCAATATTTTTGTCATTTTTGTGTGCAAGACAAGTGTTTAACTGAAAAACTATAAACAACTGGCGCTCTGGGAATGTCGGTGAAACTCCCAATCTCGATGTCTCGAAATTCTAAACCTGCACGCGACTAGTAGTCGCAAAATGGTGCAATTTCACATTCAATTACATACAAGTTGGAAGAGAGCACTACTACGTACAGGATCTGGCTCAAAGTTCTCCATTAAAGCGGCCGTTTTTTCCCGTCCGACTAAAACACCGCGGCGGCGGTATCAAGTTCGCAAAACTTTTACGTACTTGCAAGACGACCCGAAATTGCAGCAACTGCGTCCAAACCCATTCCGGAATCACCTTCTAAGATACAAGCGGTTTCTGATTATGCAAAGTCGATACGCGCGCTTAAAGTTTCCATCCGCTTTGCCGGGACACATAATATGTTTCTGCATTCGGCAAATGCAAAAGCCAATAACAAAACACGGTGGAGCCTCGTGAAAGCGCACGATTCCACCTCCGGTGACTTGGGAGGGTTGGAAATATCTTTTTGCCACCGAACGGGTAATGGAAGGCATGAATGCACGGAWAATAGCTCCAGAAACGTACTGATATACTGCTGCAGGACGAATGTTGAAAATGATCTCATATGAACGGAAAAAGGAAGGAGCGCTGCGAATCCTGATTAGAATAATAAGGATGGTGGTCTCTTACTCAAAATATAATGGTTTGACATGATGTTAGTAGCGCTTAGTAGCTGTGATTTTTGAATCTTTTTATACCACTTGTTTCCCTAACAAATAATTTTATTTTTCATTCTCCATTAAAAAGTTATTGACGAATATTTAAATTTTTAAAAGGCCGACATTATTTGTAACTGTCTTCTACAATATTATTACAATATTAACATGCGCGTACCCAGCTTTTGGTCTAGAGGGGCAAAGCAGGAACGTTCTGTAGAGTATAATTCAACATAAATAGAAATAATAAATGTTTATAAGATATAGGTACTTAAGTAATTAATGAAGTATTTATTCCATGAATAATCTTCGTGGATTTTCTGCAAGGCGACTTAAAACATCTTCTGTGAAATAAAGACCCAAATTATTTATATGTTTTTTGTGTACACTGGTCATACAAACCCCCTTTATTACTGATTCCATTATTGATGAACTCAGTTAGGTGAGGCGCATTCAGTTGCAACGCTCTCGCGTTTAACAAAAAATGAGTTGACACATTTTATTTGGGAGAATAAAGATCCATGATCCACATAATGTATAATGATATACGAAGTACCAAAGGAACATAAATTTCACCTTAAAAGTTCTACTAATAGGAGCACGATTTCTGATTCAGAATTAGCACATATCAAAGACTAATGCATTAACCGATGCGCTTTTAGTACAGTTTCAACTTCTTACACCAGAAGCTTTAGAAATTTAAGCTGGGAGTTCATATGTATAGGTGCTAAAGATACAACTGTAGTAATTTTTAGTCCCCAGGGAAAGAGACTCGATGGATAACTAACATTATTAAACTCAGAATGACAAACGCCGCAGCATTATGCGTCAAGCCAACCCTCTTAGATCGCCAGTGCATTGCTCTAAAAAATTAACCGACTACTTAATATTTTAACCAAATTAAGCTTCATTTAAATAAACTGAAATAAATTTAATTGCATTTTTAACAACACACCTGGTTTTAATTCATGCTGATAATGCTTTTACTGGATTCCTAAAACTTATATTAAATAAATTGACTTTCATAAACGTGACTTCGGATGGATTTTTAGTTTTTTTTTGTATTAATTGTTAAAATGTAATGTGAGTTTAGAAATTTGGTACAAAAGTTAGAGTTATCACCGAATATATGACAGATTCTGATGCGATTCCATATAACAGTAGTTAACTGAACAATCTTAATAGGAAAAGTAGAAGAGCAGAACTAAGCAGAAATCGTGTTATGACTTATTCTGACCCAGATAGTCTTTTAAAGCTATATCCGCCCTAAGACAACGATTCGTAACAACAAGGATGTTGCAGTTACAGCTTCAAAACGCACATGGCATCGATTAAGCTTGGAAACCATTTGACTTATTAGAGAAGGTCATGTGCAAGGGTCAAATATGAGTTGTGGATGAAAATTGTGAAATACACTTGCCTATAAATCTTACTGCATTTACAGTTTTGTAAATAAGACAATTTTTAGGTGTACACACATAATTAACCAGCTAAATGTATGGGAAATTGGAAATCCCTTCGGTACGCCCATGAATATTAATATTAATATTTTGGACTAATCGTCATTGTGCACTCAAGGAGTTATACCTGTAGAAGAACCAGGTCACTTTTAAACACATAATGGATAAGTTTATTACTTTTTTGTTACTTTACTTTCATAGCTGAATGGAGTGGTGAATGTACTTTAAAAATCAAGTGAAAATAAAAAAAATCTGGTAGTGTTTTTGTGCCATTTACAAATATACAGGGTTTTATACTTGACTGCCAAAAATAGAGAGAATATAAGGCCGGGAACACCAAAATAACCATGTCAGTATCACATTAATGTACCACTGCAATAATAGTCTTTTTGGCTATATATTCTTGAGGTTTTCTAAAGTATCCTAATATAGAACCAAAGTGCGTTTCGAATTTTGCACGTTTTGAATATAAGCACAAGAATTTAATCACCTGACATTGCACCACGTCGGAGGCTCTCAAACACCAAAGATAGTGATTAATGAACACCTATTAGCAGCCGCCTATTATGTACCGTCAAGCAGTTTGCACCTCAAAGGTAACCCTGGTTTGTTTTAAACTGTCCGCATTTCCGCTAATGCGGTTTATGAACACCGTTTATTAGTTAAATTACGGCGAACTTGGTTAAACATAGTTGAATAATACATACAGCTCTGTCTCCGAGGTTTCTGACACGGCAGTGCAAACGGGCAGTTTGCCCCACAGTCGTTGTTACTTCCCTTTTCGTCGTGTTGTCGAAATATGGTTGGGAAAAGGGTTGCTCCCAGTAGGCGGTATTATGATCTGTTCCTCCTTCCACGGATCCTGTAACAGACGTGTTGTTGTTATTCTTTAATGGAAATAACAACAGTTCTTTACAATTGAATGAATCTATGGTCAACATACCCTGCAATATTTACGCTAACACAAATGATAATAATAACTTTTATATTCCAACAGTTTAGCATCCAATTACAGGAAAATTATTTACAAAGATTAGATTGAATCTATTAGAAAGACTATGGGATTATTTTATAGAGTGATGGCAACCGTTAAGATGAATTATATTGGATTATAATAGTTAGATTCTGGTCGAAAATGAGCTTCAGAGCTACTTCTGAGGAAGACACCGATATGTGTGTCGAAACCTCAGTGTTAAATAACCACGGAAGCCTTCAAACTAAAATACCACTATCTTTCAGCCGTTTAGTATGACTTTAGTATGATGGCAAACTTTCAGATTTTTCCTGATTCCAGTTTTCCAAATATTTTGGTCTTTTGAACAATCATCAACTTCAATGGAAGTCGAATACCTGTCTTTGTGCACAAATTTTGAGTTCTTCGAGGGTTTGCTCTGTTAGTTAACTACAAAAACTAATGGTCTTTAATGTCTTTAATGCATCTGGCCTAGTATTTATTCGTTGTATGATTAATGTTTAGTATCCTCCCTTTTGTTCTCAATTACACTGTCGGAAGTGGCTTTCGACCTACCTAAGAGGATCAACTCTCGGTTAATAGACCTCGCGGGCGTCGATTTCTATTAGGGGGTAGTAAATTGCACTAGCCGTGGTGCATTTCCAGCGTTGCAGAAAAAAAGCGCTGCAATCGTTTCGGACCTGCAAGAGCGAGCTTACAAAAGTTCGCAATCCCGGGATTTTGTCCCACTTCCGTTTTTCTTTCGGGGAATAACGGATGTGTAGTAGCCCTCACGAGGGGCCACCTAATGATTTATAAAATAAGGCATTAAAGTAATTAATAGGTTCATATAACCATTAGCGGAGCTATTCCAACGAAAGAGGTACAAACGTAAACACGGAAGGGGCGGGCTGCTGTCTATTTTATATTCCAGCGAGCGTGACGCGCACTGTGCGAATACATTAAAAGGCAAGATTTTTTTCAGCTCGGTAAAGAACCACAAAAGACTCGGCTTCGATAGAAATTTTCGGCCGTAACATCTTATCACATGATGTAGGACTATAAAGCTTTATTGWGCGCCGCTAGTGGCGACGTCATTCGATGGCGAAGCGAGCTTTTTACTGCACTGATGCCGTAACATTAGGGGATAATTAGATTTGGATCAATCTCGCGCTTTCTGCACTTGGATTCGTACCTTTCGCATTCAGGGGCTCGAACGTTAGCAACGCTGGCAATTAGTACGGCCAGTGATTCTGGCTGGGTGATGAATGATTAGCAAAAGTGACCTAAGTATAGAATAAAACCATGAAGCTAACACAAAAGCGGAGTTATAAGAAGAAACAATAACGTACCCTAATCCTTCTATTGTCATAAGAAATTCCGGTCCTTGCCTTTAATTTTATGATAATTCAAATATCTTGGCAGCAAGTATACATAAATATCTCACAAACAATGATCGGATATTATGATTTCTGGACAAGGGTGAATTAAGATGTAGGTTCGTGCTCGAAAGTCAATTTATGTTTTGAACGAAAGCTGACTAGCTAGAATTGCCTCAAATATCTTTGCAAAATTTGATATTTTAGTAAATGTTAGCTAATAGTTCTCGACCAAGTTGCGAACACTCAATTTAAAAACTGACGTATACAAAGAAAGTTTGTATACGTCTTTGCTACACATCCTAGAAAGTGCAGAACACTTCTGCTCATAAAATATCTTATGTTTAACTACACAGTACTGTTAGAAGTCAACATTAATTTAGGCAACTAGATAGTCAGTTGCTAGAGGGACCTCTGTGATCACAAAGCTAGAAATGTAATTGAAAGTGTTTGAGATGGCCGCAACTTTTGTTTACATTAGTTTCTGATGTCGTACGACAAACATTTGTTCCCAAACTCAATGGTCTCTTGCCAGCTAGGGTTCCTTTATGTTATCTGCATGAGGGTAGTTTAAAATAACCGAGAAATGACGCTTGTCTTTGTATATAATAACGACATATTTGTTAAAGAATTTAAAGAAAACAAGTCTGTCTAGTTAGACGCTTCCACATCTGTAAGACACTGTCGATAATCCCGAAAAATCTAACAAACGCCATTTATAGAGTAGGATCATGCGTCAATTTCAGTTGTGTGCCAAGTTATAACGAGCCGTGAGCGCTGTTAATTGGAAACTGAAACTGAACAGCTATGTACTTTTGCAGGAAAAGCGCTAGAATGTACAAGCACCCCTTGAGATTATCTCTCTGGCGACAGCGTTTTATGGCCACAGCTCTTTTTTTATAATCTGTCACAGGTCCGCTGCGAAAAGGGCTTAATCGGGATATGTATTTATACGCGTTTCGGCCACATCCAGGTTCCCAAATAATTAAAGGCGGTGATACATTTTCGTCGGTTGACTTTTCCGTAAAATGACGGGCAGGGCAACCGCAGGCACCGGAAAAGCGTACGGTGGAAAGGGGGAAACCAAAGCTGTATACGTTTTTAATATGCACATCGGTTGTTGTTTGCTTTAATAGAGAGCTAGGACGCAAATTACACGGTGTAGGATCGTATTTCTGTACCTATGACATTACTGTAGTTTATAGATTATTATACTAGATACTGACCGTACAGAAGAGGAAGGAAGTATTTGTAGCGAGAAAAAAGACTCCTTAATAATATCACGCAAAGTGGTAAATCAAAATCGACAACGAAAATGGTACAAATTTTGTAGTTTGGAAGAAAAACGTAGCTGACTAATAATTATTAAATATTATTTTATTTATTATTAGACACAGTTGCTAAGATAAACATATTTCCATTTACTGTTAACAATATTCTCACGTGTCAGCATAGTCACTATGCTTGCTTCTCTCGAAATAGGAGAAACGTAACATGTAAAGAAATTCATTTCCGTTTTTACGGTTTACGCCAAGTTACAGTATTTCAATTTTTCTTCGTAGATTTCACTAAGGAAACGAGAAAAGTACTTTTTGCAGTTATTTCCTTATTATTAGGCGGTGCCTTTGTATTGGGAAGGAACTGATCAACTATCACAGTGCACTTGAAAGAAAACGCTTTTTTTAGATAATAAAGGATCAGTATTATAATTTATTTGGGTGTTATTATTTTGTTACAAGATATTTTACTGCTCTAAATAATCCTAAGCAGACACTAGCTTTTTCCGATTATCACAGATTTTCGTGGCAGCATTAATGGTATTTATTTTGTTCGGAATGTAAATACTACTAATTAAACACAAGCCATTATCAGGTAATCATTAATTGAATAGCAGTTGTCGTTTCAACTATGCTATTTAATATAGGATAGCATATTCAATTATGCTATTGATATATAAAACGGGTATTTAGTAAATACGTCATCAATACGTTTGGAACATTTGCTTATTTGGCCACAAGAGCATTTTGTTTCATAGGTGTAAGTTTGTAAGCTTTTTAACATATATAATATTATTTCTTTGCCAAAATATATGGATTAAAGCTTTCTAATGTCCCATTATATTGAAACAAGTTTCACTAGTAAACTGCTTGGTTTACAAAATCCAATGAATGATTCCTACTGAGCTAAGTAATTTAGAAGATTCAAACACATGTTGATTGATAACAATCGAAATCGTCTAGATGAACAGAATGTGGACATGTTATTGATTCTAAAACTAAATAATAATTAACCAGAAAACTAGTATTGACATATATTCGACAGTACTAGAAGCAAATGGTAATCTTCAAGAGAAAGAATTTAAATTTAACTGGATATTTATAAAACACTGTCTGGTTTATAAGCAAAATTAAAAGCTTTAATAACGATCGAATGCCATCTGCGATTTCTCGTTGTTCTTCTGCTTAAACCATTATTTCCCGGTAATGATATAAATGTAAGCGATCCAATAGCCTGTGTGCGGAAGACGGCGAGACCAATTTAAGTTTTAAATCTGGGGTAAAACGACGAATTCTATTCTGATCATCAGTTCCAAATATATCCTTTTCTCGGTAGCCACGACTGACGTATTTATAATGAATCAAGTTGGAGATGCTGATATGGAATTGCCCTTAATTAGCATGCGTTCTAGATAGATGTTGAAAGGCACTGTTATCGACAATCTTTGCAGTTGTATAGTGTTACGAAACGGAGGGTAGGTATCTTCTCTGGTTGTTTAGCACAAAAAAAAAACACCAACGTTCGAGAACTCCTCTTTTATTGCTCGAGTACAGGTAAGTCTTGTGTAACGCGATGTGATACAGTTTACACCAGGTAAGTATTTATTAAAATTACACAGTGATTTTAATTGGCAATACATGCACCCCAAGGCTGCAAACTTCCACATCGAATTCCTGTTAGTCGGGTTTTTTCCTCTAGGTGCAAAAAGAGATGGGCCTGGAGGAACGGATGCTGACACCTGGCTAAATAAAATTAGATTAAGACGGAGCCGATATAGCAGATTCCGCCACAATAGATAGAAAATTGTTTATGTATCTCCAAGCATGTGTGTCCGCATTTTTAGAAAATTTTGCTGCGCGTTGCGCTTTATAAACTGAAATACACCACGCGGAAACCCATTACCGGTAAGCTCTATTTCTATGGCAACGAGAACGATTATTTCCTCGTACACTCCGACGTGAATACACTAATTAAATTTTTATTTTTGCTGTCTTTTATTAGTGAGGATTGATATCTATTTAAAAATAACGCTACTGTAATTACACTTGTTTATAGGAAACTAATACTGGCTCAGATTTTTGAAATGAAATGTTTAATAGTGTAGGTCCAATTTGTGGTTCCTCGGTTTCTAGCCACCTACAACGCCAGCTGGGTTTGAGGTGTGTGAATTGATGATTTACCAAAGCATGCCATTCCACAAATAGTCCATGCTACATTATATTTTGACGCGAGCATTAATGGAAACAAGTAGTTTGCAATTAAATGGAAACTTCCTCTGTTCTGACAAATTTAATTACCAACCTGACGACGAGAGTCAGCTGAAGTGTATTGTGCGTGCAGTTGACAAAGAACTAATTGCACTTAACCTGGACGTAATCAGGATATCACAGTTCATATATAATAGCATGTGGGTGCCCGATCCCATCAGACCCCTCGTTATTAAATGAGCTTTGTCGATTAAATTTGTGCCAGCAAAATTTGTTGTCGGTGGCATAAGTTCATTTTAATCACCGCACGCTGAAAGAACTCGCCGTATTGAAAACGTGCACTAATTCATTGCCCTGACCGTTTCATAAGTGCGATTTATCAGAAACAAAATACACTCCCGCAGGGTCAATCCTGTAACCTAGCTGGTTTCCATAAATAAAAGATGTATAAAATTAAGAAACTAGTTCAAAAAGTGAAATCACTTTAAAAACAATACACCCAGCCAGTCGGTAAGTCATGCAATTACAGTAATAAATCCTTTTTAGAACATTCTAAATTTGTTTCTTTTGACTGAAAATCAGGTATTTAAATTCCAGAAAAAAAATGGTAGTATTCTTTGCTTATTGGTGGTAAACAGGGGTGAAACCAGTTACTAAAGACTATTTAAGAAAAATTTAAATGTTTAGAGACATTTTTGGCTTTGTCCTCTAGAGTTACGCTTCTCTCGTTCAGTATTCCCAGTGAAAATAAAAATGTTGTGTTGTACATACATAATATAGCAGAGGCAAGAAATAAATATCACTTTGTTTCTTTTGATAATAATAATAATTATTAGTTTAGGAGTGTGTCATACAATATGTGGAGACTTTGTCCAAACTGATGCCACGTTTTCTTCAAAAAATTGAAGATAAAAGACAAAGACGCTTCTGTAACAAGCCTCGTAAAAAAACGGTGTCCCTACCAAATAGTTCTTATACTATTGTTTTCCGCATCACAACAGATGGTATCCAACAAAGAAAAATTCTCAAAGATAAGGGCAAAATTCAACGATTAAACGAGTCTCATGCTCATTTAGTAAGGAAAACCATATATGTTAACCATACCATACCAGAGGGTAGAAATATCCGCTACAATAAAAAAAGGTATGTGTATGTTGCTCTGATTAATTTTATTTATTTGCATCGCTTCTGAGACATTTAATTTCTTGCTTTTGTGGCACATATATGTTTATGATTATAAATTCTCAACAAATTAGGATCGACAAAGAAGTGTATTTTTCATTGTTAGAAGATATTTATCTTCGTTTAGCGAATCAAGCCCGTTTTAAGAATTACAGCGAACCATTTCTGAAATAGCCGCGTTTATTTAATACCGTTACATTAAATGGGCGTCTAATACCTATACATACTGCCGGCAACATACTAAGCTGTGCAATTAGGTCCTGGGTAATCTCCCCTGAAACGAAAGTTTTAAAATGGGGTTGATAAAACTTCCCTGAACTGAGCGATCGAAAATCGGGTTTCCAGGGTATGAGATAAAAACAGGTATATAAAGCATCCGCATGGAGCCATGGGAAAAACTCACTTATAACGCCACCCGGTAAAATGGAGCGTGTTTTTGCTAGCTTTTACTCGAAAGCAATAAATTAGCTGCAAGTTTGGGTGTTACCTGATCCTTACACAATCGATGCTGCACAAATATATGGTCGGCGAATAATGAAAGCTTCTCAGTCTGGGTGTTGAAGTGTAGCACACTAAGCAAGTGTAAAGTGGGAACTGAACACTTACATGGTGATAATATTAACTTTAAAGCAGCACAGTATTTTATTTCAAGCAATAAAAGCTCTCAGCACTAGAAAGCATTGTAGAAATATTAAACATAAAAAGTGATATTTAGGTAGTACTGAGAATTAGATAACAGCTTTAGGAAAAAACACTGTCACTATCGAACACTAAGAAAAAAATTATTATTAGCTGGCGAATGAATTTACAGAGTAACAGAGAGGTGATTTCTTTTATCAAAGTCAATCATGTGTTTAGATAAATACGATTACCTCACTACTGAAGATTTATCTATGTGCTGCAGCCTAGTAGCACGTATGTGTGGCGTATTGTTTGTCTGACCCATCTAACACTTACCCCAAGAACAAGTAATTTTGTAAATACCTTCGGTTTGTAAATATACGCTGTCCCTATCAAACCTGAGGTTTTGATTACACCTCTGTAATATTGGGATGCTCACTCTTGTATTGTTTGAATTGCTAGCGTCTAAAACTAACTCCTTAGTAGTAAATCAACTTAGAGACCCATTACCAGAAGCTTGTAAATATAGCTGTGCTTCAAATAAAGATTTTTAGGCATAGCCAGAAACGCTTTTAGCACCGGGTTGCTTTCCATATTTATCGAAATGCAAGGCACGAAGCAGAAAACAATCTATCCCACCATTAATAGATGTCAGACCATTTTCCTTTGCGATGTGCAACCCCAAAAGGCGTTGTGGGGTGTTCGGCTTGGATGCGTTAGGGCAACAGGAAACTTCGTTGTACGTTTAATTTTCTGTGTTATTAGCCAGTTTATTGCAATATCCGTTTCTAAGCACAATGTCGTAGGCAAAGCTGAAACTAACGGTTTAACATACTAAACCGATTAGGTACTAATTCTCTTGTACATTACACACGCCATTTATATTCATCGATGCGAGGTACGGTTCCAGCGATTGTCCGGTTAGATGTGAGCCATGTACATACGCAGATCAAGTCATTTTTGGTACACCTAATGTGACATCTGGGGGGGGAGGGGGTCTTAAGGATTTGAATAKAATATTTMTGGAGTCATCATTAATTGAATCTCCAGTCGACAAAAAAAAACTGCCTCTGTTTTGTGGAAATTAACAGAATCAAACTCGGGTATAACGGTAGGTATGAAACATCGAAAAAAAACAGGTCGTTATGAAAAACTAAGCAGTTGTGCAAGTAATAAGATCCCAGAGACTCCCTCTTAATTTAACGGAATGACAACTGTCCATAATGGCTTTCCGTTAGAGTTAAATGCCCCCGATATTAAAGTTACCATTATTCTTGTAATAACAAAGAATCCCCATCCGGAATATGGAGGATAAGTAAKGAGGTCGCCGCGTTCAGACATAAAGCTGGGCTAAATAKTTTCCGCAATAAAATGATTTAATCAGGCGGTCTACAATCCACCGTTTGTAATAACCAGGAGCAGTGACGGCCCTTCTGGGGGGGACCCGCTTGTTTGCCGCGTCTTAGATGTCGGATTCCGCTGTCTTAATATACGCGGGGTTCGGGCAAATTCTCCGTTTTAATGGTTTGTACAACTGCATAATTAGAATAGGAATAGTGGGAACAGACCGTGGCTGTTTGCAGCCAACGAGTTATACCCATCTGATTAAAACTAGATGTTAGTTTGGCGGACAGAAAGGCCTGTCTGTTTCCTTTTTGCACCTGCAAGAGCTAGTCAAAGCGCATCTCAAACAAAAACCTTAAGTTTTCGAAGCCAAGCAAGAAACACCACTACAATATCATGTTGTATCGTCCTATATTATCCACCTACAGACTAGAAATAACATTCTGCATAAGTTTGCTGGTACAAGTCGGGGTGCAAATACAAATGTACTCCGTACTTCTGCAACTGCCTTGCTTTATAGCACTGCAGAGTACTGCTGTCCTGTTTGGAAAAAACAGTCACCACACAGGAAAAATTGACACTCAGTTAAATACTGCAATGCGACTAATCACTGGAACAATTAAGTCAACTCCACTACCCTGGCTTCCGAATCTTTCAAACATTGCTTCTCCGGAGATTCGTAGACAGTTTGGTACATATAAAGCTTTGCAAAAATATCAATCAGCTCCTAATGAGTTTCTGATCCCCCGAGATCTGCAAGAGCTACCTACAACTCGACTAACTTCTAGAAAACATCTGTGGACAGAGGATTTCCTACGTGCTCCTTATACCATTGAAGATGGATGGTGTTCTGTTTGGCAACTTAAGAAACATGATATATTCAATCAGCAGCTTATAGACGATCCTACCGAAGAGGTAGCAGGAACTGACTTCCCAAGAAGGTCTTGGGTCACTCTGAATCGCCTTCGCACTGGTCATGGGAAATGCAAGTTTTTTCTTAATAAATGGTATTCATCTATCAACCCTTCTTGTGAATGTGGAGACCCCTCCAAACAATTGGACATATGGTCAACGGATGCCCCCGTACAGCATGGCTTGGTGGTTTTTGCGTCTATCCATCGTGTTGATGAAGGTGTTAAAGACTGGCTTAAGACAATAGGGAMCTGATTGGAGTTTTCTGTGGTTTTKTTCGATACTCCATCCCGAATAAATACATACATGTATGTATCTATTATGGATGAAGCGCAAATGCGAGATCTCTTATCGTTGAATGAAAATATTTTTTTCTTTCAACGCTTTTATAAAAGTCGACCGTAGTCGCATGAAATTAACAGTACTGTGGAACGTATTAATGATTTTCATAAGAATATATATATCTACCTACCACAGCAGTTGCCACTAATGAGATTCAATCTGACACGTTCAGTTCTATATGACACAGTACCCTCATCAAAAAATTCTACTTTCATTCCGGCTATTAAAAAATATGTATTCGTTCTGCTCCGTTGTGATAACATATTTTTGTTTCGTTTCCTGTATATCCAGTTGTTTCCCTTTCTAGATGTTTTAAGGTTCCCTTTATAATTAGTTCCACGCCTTTGTGGTCTCTATTCCTGCTTTTATTTGCATAGTTATATCGTTATTACCTATTTCTGGCATAATTGTCATCATGTTTCCATCTTCACTTTTCGAAAGTTCCTTTTCTGTCTGTCTGTATGTCATATTTGCGTCAAATCAACATATTTGTATGCATTTTTACACCAAACGATATAGAATCGGCTAGATTCAATCTTCCTAATAATAAGTAAAATAAGAAACACGATTTAATACAGCAATTCAAGAGAAGAAGTCTTGTGTTGCAGCAATACTAATATTCCTATTGGCATTAAAGCTGCTTAACATTATTTCTGTGTGATCCAAATTATGACTAATTCACATTAACACAGTTTAGGAACTACGTTGGAAAACAAATCACATTGTCCAATCGCAAGTAGTTTCGATAATAAAAAATTGCAATCTATCTTACGATATTTCGCTCGTCATTATGCTACTTTTCCAGATTTGGTTCATTTCAGTAAAATATCGGTTCAGATTGTGAAACAGGATAAAATACTGTGAACTAATGCATACTAATTGATGTTTGTGGTTACAGTGGGATCGTGTTGAACTATAAACATATATTTATGCGTTGGTAAATAACATGAACTGTACTGCAATTATCGGCGAGCGTTATTAACGTTAACGGATCAATTCCGTTAAGACTGATCTGATAGGTAAGAATCAATTTCTGGATTTTCTGTTTCATTCCACCCACCCTGCGGAAGCCCGTCGACAATATAATTTAGTTTCCCTTCAAGTCTACTTGGAAATTTAATTTTCCCCCAAAAGATTTATTCCCACTACACCGTGGTAGACGTTGTTTGTTATTCTACTGGTCCAACAGATTTATCTCTTCGCCTTGCTTACGGTGCGTGATTGTCACCAGCTTATAAAAACCATTCTCTTCCCGATCTTGCTAAACAGGTGAGAATGTAAATTCTGCTGAAGACGGCGGACACAAACTTTTCCGCTCATTGTCGGGCCCTGTAACTTAAGTGCGAGTTATAAAACTTCTTTGTTACAAGAACGAACTGTCCTGTTTACGATGTGCGCGAAATCTGGGGATATAAACGACTGGTACTTAGGGCGTGTTTCTTMCTCCACAGATATCAACCCTGAATAGTAATACGCACACGAATGCTGAATAAAAACATTGATTATACCGCCTGGATACATCGCTCATAAATAATGTATGAGAAGATTTCGAATGTATGTAAAACAATGAAGGAATTACTTTTTCTTCGCGTGTCCATAATACGCTGTAGCAGATCTGTTATTTTTTCAGCAAGTGATGTTTACCTCCAAAGGGGATTTCTTATACAACTTAATTTTTACGATACTATACCGTTGTAAAACTATTTACCTGCCAGGCTGTCGTCGTACTCGAAATTTTTCAACCGTTATATTGAAATTTAAGGAATAAATAAACACAAAATGAAATAATAAATAACAAAGCTTATAATATTTATTTTATAGTAAGTATAAATTTTACTCTACATCACTTAAAAAATTTACTGTCATCGTCAAGTTGAATACATCATTTTCAACGTTATTGTCAAAAACATCTTCAGTTATTTCTACTTCTTCAACAGCTTCTACGTTGATATCACTTCCGTGTGGGTGGGAAATATCCACCCCATTCCATGGTGTCCGCATTTTTATAATAAGTAAGGGCTATAAGAATATTCGTACACTATACATACGGAATCATATTTTCACATATACAGGGTGACAATATTAGAATTTAGGTCTCTTTATAAGTGCCTAAAATTTTCTGTCCTTGCTTCACTAACTTAAGAGTATATTAACTGGGAAACTGAAAAGAATAAAAATATAGGGTTACTTTCTAACCACTTTTACTGAATTGTTGCAAAATTTAGCTGCAAATACTTGCATTGCTCACAACAAACTAGAACTAAGTCCTGGGAGGTCTCCAGATTTAACGAAACTTGATTAGTTTGTAAAAGTCTTTTATCAAGAAAATTTGTCATCAAATGTAGAACAATCTTTTTAAGTAAAAACTGAACAAGAAGGCAGACATTTTGGGCATCTTTTAAAGAAATATTGTTAATAAATAATAATTAAAAATCGTCCTTTTTACAGCTACATATTATTTAGAAGATATAGAAATCTATTCCAACTCACAATCTAGAATTATTTATTTTAATTTTTGTTAGGTATTGTTGTACACATTTCGTACGTAAATAATTATTCTGTGTCCGAATCCGGAGCTGAAGGTTCGTAAATGTTAGTTGCATTTGTAATTATTAAAGCAGGAAAGAATGCACCAGTAACAATACTTCTTGCTAATACGTTCCAGTTTTGCGACTGACGGCCGATGTATTCTTTTTGCCCCTGAAAATTGTCCGGAATATTTTAGTTGCATTAATTACGGCAGTTTAGCCTGACACATTGTTTGGCAGCTTTTCGCAGTCCAACGCGGACCTGTTATAAATACCGCAATTAGCAGGTAATCAAATTCGCGTTAGTGTGGAAGTCTGCATGAATATCGAAACAATGAAAGCACAGCGTCCGTTGTATACCGGTGTCAGCGGTGTCTGTGTCGCTGTTAATCGCCCTAATCTGCGAACTCGACATCTTATGGTCGAATGTAAATTACACCACGGATCTGAATTAACTTTAAATTAGGTGTTAGATGGAATGTAAATGTGAGCCTGTCTATATACACTGGTATTGATTTCGGATATCGTCAACAATGGTCCACGACATTTCGATGCATAATTAATTGCAGGAGATGCCTTTGAAGGTGTATTCTCAGCAGTACCGCCACGGTCTTTCCTTAAATCGCAGTAAAAAATATATGCGTACATCAACAACTAAAATACAAGGCTTTCTAAGCATCTTCATTCATTTTTCCGGACAAACATAACTTAAAACTATTTTGTGGTATAGATATATAATAAAATACAGAGGATCATTGATACACACCACAAAAAGATTTAGAGCATTGCAGCAGTTACGGTTAAAGTAGATCCAATCCAAGAGGATACAGATAAGAGACCTATTGTTTCATGTATTAACTTCCTCTATTAACTGCATTCAAAATGGTTGACCAACGAGTATAGTACCTAGAGTTCCAATAGATTTTTCGGTTAAGAATTCCATATAGTTTATAGACAAAGTTAAGAACATTAAACTTGAGGAGGGTGTATCTATAGATGTACTTTGGCCATTATTCAGTTTGACGTTCTTAAGTGCATTATCTAACTCTAATGGCGCTAGTTCCTACAATTTTTATTAGACGGTTGATACTTTTGCAACCATAGCCATGAAATTCGCACGAATACCGAAACATTTGCGAAATCTTGGACTCTTTCACAAACGGTTTCGTCCCAGAAACAAACACAGAAGCTGTATCTACCAATTAAAAAAGTTTGAGCATCTGAGTGCTATTTATGCATAAAATCTAAGCGACATTTAATTAATCCTGATGTCGACCGCGTGACTCTTTCGGGCACTTTAATCCAGAATCCAACAAGCGGAACAAAAACGTATAATCCTACGTTTTGGAGAGCAGGGCAATGGGAATGAAATCACGATCAAACCGTGCAAGCTTATTTCTGGGTCTCTCCGAGTCCATTCTTCGTCGCTATTATTTACGCAAGCCCGCGACAGCTGAATGACAGGAACATATTGCGACGGCCTCTTGCACATCTATCTTTATAATATGGAAATGAGAACGAAATCTTTTGCTGGGATATGTCCGCCTCGGAATCGATCCAGGTGATACATTGGAGTTGTCGAGTTATTACGATTTCGCTAACGAACTCTAACCTGTTGCATGTTGGAATGTTGAGGCGATCCTGGGAAGCTGGAATTGAAAACTACCAATTTCTAAGATATGCTTTGGTTGATGAATGTGGTTTCAGCTGATTTGGTGTACCTCAGGACTCCCACTTGCGACCTGTTTTACTTCTGTTTTTCATGGAACATATAGGACTTTTTGCAAACAATAATAAACAGAATACGTCAGAAATCTTAGTATTTTTAGCTGAGACCGCGTCTGATTTCAAAATAAGGTCGATCGTCAGGACAGGAATAAAGAGTATGGAATGTAGTATAAACCTGGCTTTACGAGGGGGTGGGTATGGGAATAGCCGTTGGATGACTGAGTACCAAATAATGGAGATGATAATCTTCTTCGCGATTTAGATTATTCGGGTGTTTGGAAATTTCTATGGCTTCTGGTTGGAAAAAAGGACTTTCGCCAAAAATGACACATTGTCAAACAAAATATTGTCACCTTAACAATCTTCTTAGATCACCGTAATTCCTAACATTCTGATATAAAATTCACGATGTCCTTGTCACTCGTCTACCGGATGGTCGTTTGGGATTTATACTATGTTAAAACATTAGGACGTCATTCTATTGGGGAGAAAAATTAATCCGCAACATTCTGGAAATAAAACAGCATCTATACCTATAAACTTCCTAAAAACGCTTGCTCAGTTTCATGGCTTACAATGACATAAACACGTACGAAAATATCAATATCATCCCTAGCAGAGCATTCGAATTAAACGGTTGAAATATTGTTGGGTTCCGGGTCTCTCATCTGTACTAATTAAGAGTGTTGAGTGTGGATTGCAATTTTCAGAGTTTATGTAAAAGTTAAGCGGCTTTATTACGTGGTGTGTTTTTAATTTGCATAATGTCCTGCAAATTTACTGAGGCACACTTTCATTTTGAACGGTGCACAACTCAGACTGCTGCAATTTACCTGTAATATTCATAAGTCGAGGCTATTCCAGAGCAACCCGGCCACCCAGTGCTGAGAGAACTTAACAGCTTTCCTGTGTTTTAGTGCGAACTGAGCGCACAAAGCATATTGCATCCTCAAAGTTTTTTTGCCTCTCGAAGAATGGTATTTTAACGGTTCGTGTTATTGGAATTGAATTTAACTGAATTCCCTTTCCCCGCTTTCAACTGAAAGAATGCTTGAGAGCAATGTAAATTATCGTTCTCTGTCGATAAGATGCAAAATTTATAATAAGGCATTAACCCTTGTGTATAGATATATGTATACCAACGGCTATTTTATGGTAGAGTGGACACCAATTCAAAAGACTTCTGAAATCGAAACTGCTTTTTCAAAAGGTTTACTTAAATGGGTATAACTGTCGACTGTTGATGGCTCGGGTATAACTCATATTGAGCATTAATTTTCTATTCCCACGTTTAAGAATTGAAGCGATTTCAACAGTTCTACACTGCCAATAGGATGATGAGTCTTCAGCAGTAGTTAGAGGATTACATCAGGTGAAACTGAAAGGCAATTATCAAATTCGAAATTTCCTTTGTGACCCAAGATGACCCATTATGGAAATTTACGTGTGGGTTTATTTGCTGGTGGCGGGGATACTGGAACCGGTTGAAAGCGCTGTCTTGGTTAATGGGGGTGCAAGCGGGAGTTTGTGCTAAAGCAGACGCCCCGGGCGGAGTAATCATTATCTAATAATTACAAAAGCTGTAGTGGCGACCGCTTGTGAACGGCGGTGGCACATCTCCAGGCTTCCTCGCTCATGTTTCTGGCTGTTACCCCGTGCAGTATGCCTCCTTACTATTGTGCTTACACAAGCTGCGAATTATGGGCGCGCTGCAGGCGCGCTAATCGTTGCTTGCATTTCGTCGAAGACGATTAAAGGACAGAAAAAAGTTACCGACGTGATGAAAACTTCAGGGTATTAGTGTCCTTCGTCTCTATAATTAGGTGCAGCATCGAGAAAAATCTAATGAAAGTTGAAAGTATTAAATGCATTTGACCATTAGTTATAAATCTGTACGAATACATGCTACATGCTCTCAATTCGAAGTATTTAATTCATGACGTGACAGCTTTAGGTAACATGACTGAAGAAGACATCATTCCTTTGAAGATTATTGTACATCAACAGCTATTCACGTCCTATACATACGGTAACTAGGCAGCGCAGCGCTAGATGCTCCAGCTCTAAAGGCTGGCGAGAAGTGACGTTCAACTTTGATGCTCCAAGATATTTTGAATCAGCACAGAAATGCTGCATTCATTAACTGATACAGTTCGCTGCAGAAACAACGTCCTTTGTGTCTAATTACACAGTGAGATGGCAGGAATCCTTAGTCGGGGTATTTTTATCGAAATGCTTTGTGTTACACAAATATAACGGACACAGCTTGAGTTTGACAAAAACCCCTAACAAAGGGCTGTATACTGGCTGCCGGGTCGAGGCATATTTATATTCCGGCGCGAAATATCTTTGAGTGGGGCATAGTAAATAATACAGCTAACTAGTTCATTTGGAAGGGTCGAACAAAACACAGCAAGAACACTGAGCAGTCGGAGAAACAAAGCTTAATTGTATGCGTGGTTTTGTTGTGTGCCTAAACCGAGTGGATTTGTTTGACAAAGCGTAATCAGAATAAGATGACAAAAATATGCGGAGGGACGGTCGCGGAATTTTGATGAAATGACGTTGCGAATCCCATGAACGGCAATAATTATGCCAGCCGGTTTTCATATTCCTCGTATTGTATTTCCTTCTACGCTTTATGGGCTATCCTCTAGATCTGTCGAATCAGACAAGGCGAAAATGTTATATTGTTCTAGTCTCTCGAGTAACACTTAATACAATGACTTACATTCTCTTAGTTTACTACGTAAAATAATTTTTTCTTCGCAATTACACATACTCTCCTCGATAAGAAAGTAGAAAAAACGTATCTAAGTTATTTGTCTGCCATAAATAGTAGTAACCATTTACGGAAAACCATATATCCCAAAACAAAAATGAAGAATTACCCCTTCATTTAGAAAATGTCGACGAGATTAACAAGCATTTTCTTTCTGGCTTTAGTCCTGCCTCAAATCGACCGTGAACTTATAATTTTTATAGTACTAGTAAATACAGAAATGAACTTAACTTTGGATTCAAATTTCTCTTCTTCTTACTTAATAATCACAAACAGTGTGTTGTTTATAATAATAACTCTTACCTTTGGATTTTCCTCAAGGAACAATTCTGGGGCCATTACATTTTCTAATTTATATACACTGGTCAAAAATTGAAGTGGATATTTGTGAAAAAAAGAAATTTATATCATTTAAATTCACGTTTAAGTTTTCAAATTGGTTTTAATAGTGGACTTCGATATTTCAATCCTATATTTATCAACTTTTCGTCAGAAATGCGTGGAACTCTAGAAAAAAATGATAAAAACAAGTCTGATATGAACTTTTTCGTTTTTGTTCAATTTTTTGCTACCAATATTTTTAAGAATGGGATATGTTTTATTGCTAAATACCATACGTGGTGTAGAGTTTACTGCATTAACATGCGTTTGGAAGCCGTTCAACTTGAACAATTAGTGCGTTGGTTAAATGAAGGTTTAACCCAAGCAGAAGTTGCTAACAGATTAAATGTTTCTCAAAGTGTGATCAGTAGAGCGTGGAATCGACACCTAAAGTTCTGGTAATGCCGCATATACCCATGGGGGTGGTAGAGAAAGAGCTACAACTGCAGCTGAAGATCGCCTGATGGTCCTTACMGCACGTAGAAACCCTACTTTCACAGCATCACGAATTAATAGCTTATTCCGGCAAGCTACAGGTAGAGTTATTTGTGGTCAAACAGTAAGGAATAGGTTGCATGCTCGCAATCTGAGGGCAAGAAGACGTGTAACTCATCCACGGTTAAGCAGGCAGCAGCGCGGAGAAAGAAATCGTTGGGCTATTGAACACCGTAATTGGAATCTGCAAAGGTGGGGATCCTGTATGTTCACTGATGAGTCGCGGTTTCGTCTCTATCATTCCGATGGTCGGGTTTTGGTATGGAGAGAGCAAGGAATGCGATACAATGAACGTTTCATGTCGCCCACAACTCTTTTCGGGGGTGGATCAGTGTGCGTTTGGGGAGGCATTTGTTTTAACGGGCGCACAGAGTTGGTTGTTTTAATTAATGCCACTATGACAGCTGCAAGGTATCGTGACATGGTTATAGAGCCAATTATTGTACCATTTGCTGCAGCTATAGGCGATAACTTTATTTTAATCGACGATAATGCTCGACCACACCGTGCCAGAATTGTTAACGACCGCATTGAACATCATGGTATTGAGCGAATGGATTGGCCAGCTTGTTCTCCAGATATGAATTGTATCGAACATGTTTGGTCCGAAATGTCAAGACGGTTTAACCAACTTCAACAGCCACCCCAAACGTTACAACAGCTTGCAATTGTTTTAGAAGACATTTGGCAAAACATCCCTCAGCAGTTCATTAATAATTTAATTGTTACCATGCCAAATAGAGTAAGGGCACTAAGAAGAGCGAGGGGAGGCCCCACACGATACTAAAGTAGGCAGTATCCTATTTTAATAGTGTATTTGTAGAAGAACAGAAATTCATAAGAAACCCAACATTTACAAATTTTTAGACTTTGAAATTTTTTAGTTATTATTTGACATTGTTTAGTTATTATTGTTTAATTTTTTCATTTTCTGTATGTTTATTAGTGACAAGAATAAAAATTCATTTATTAAGCATAACATTCATTACAATGACGAAATATTGCAATACCAATACAAATATCCACTTCAATTTTTGAGCAGTGTATTTGACTAGCAGCAATATACTTACTATTAGAATTTACACAGTTAGGCTGACGACTTTATTATGCTTTCAATTCAAATGAAGTTGATCAAACTGATATGCGTTTAAACGCAAATGTTAGTAAGTGTTCTGCAATGCAATTTAGTAAACGGAACGGTAAATCTAGATTACAAACAAAATTATTTGGTTGAACTATAGATAAAAAATAAATACCACGTTAACCATATTTTTTTTGCTTTCTCTGAAAATTTTATTATGGAATATGTGTTTGTCTTGAGATCAATGAAAAATTTAGAGTTTTGACTACCCAACGCTGATGTACATCCTGTATGATGATTTCGTCAATGCGTGAATCTTTTGGTAAGAATATTGTAAATTATTTTTAATATTTCCTGCAACTGGCTTTTATAGAACCACGACAAAGTTTGAAGCCACCCACGAAATCGGCGGCGGTAAAATGTAAATATAATTATCGAGAACTGTAACTGAGTAACCGCTAAGGCGGTAAACAAAGTTCAAACAAGAAGGTAGCTCTGAAGGCAGATTAATTAAACCGGGAGCAAATTATATAGAGCGAAAGGGTATGTCWACMACGAATACTACCAAMATAAGGGTCTAAATAAGAAATCGAACTCGAGCTTTTCCTGTTTTCTACCGAACCCCAATCCAACGAACCGTGCCCAGGAACTCCAAGCATCTGCCCTTTAGATGACAGGCGAATGCGAACAAAAATTATTTGTTCTTGACAATCGCATCAGGGGCAGGTTTATGCTGCTGTATAGATCGAGACGACGCAACATGTCACGACAGCGCTCTGAGAGGCGAAGCCGTTGTTTTATGTTCGTTAAACCTCGAGATTTATGTGACAATACGCTGTCAAATCGAAAATCGCTGAAAAAATATGCTGTGCCTCGCCGGCGACGTCATAAACCAGGATCGAATTCACCCTCCTTTAGGACCTACTAGATCCTTTAGATATTGACCGAAATATATTGTATAAAACAATAACGCAGCTCATGGGGGCTGACAGTTTATATATTATGGAGAAGCTGTTACCCTCCAAGTATGTACATACACTAGCCAGCTAGCCAGGTGTTGTATGTGCTAACCAAACAGCGCGCTTTTTAATGAAAATCGGAAGGACTCGTTTAGTTCAGACATTCTAGTAACAAAAGTGCAATTATGTCTAATATATCAAGAATGTTACAGTTCATAATGGGTACTCTAGTAAAACAGTAGAATATTTACTTAGGAAGAAACAGCACAAAAAAACAGATTGTAGATGCTACCACTTTGTCTTTACCAACTACTGTAGAATATAAATCTATCAAAATTCATTTTGAATTTGATCTTACCAAAGGATTAGAACGCATCCTAAAACCTTTTCGTTTAAAACTAGCTTTTACCGCCAATAATAGTATAAAAATCTGTTAGGAAACCCAAAAGATAAGGTAGATGAAGACGACAAGTCGTAAATATATTAGGCAGACCAGGTGTACGATAGGAGTTAGATTTAAAGAACATTAGCTCATTTTGTTTGAGAGGTCTGATAGGTCAAGTGTCGCCCAACATATTAAAGACACATCTCACCCTTGTGAAAACTCAAAACGCATTTGTAAGCATCTTTGTCCAAAGGAACAAAGACATTTCAATGAAATCAGATTTAGATTCGTGAACTAATTAGATAAGGGATAAATAATGATGTTTTGTTAACTTAACTCCACTTTCGCCGAAGACCTCCGGTTAATTCGCCCAGACATTTAATCTATTTTTGGTTGATAATTTTTTTTTCAGTTTGACTAAAATCAATCTGTATGTCAGAATTACAAATGTAATGTAAATAAGAAATCAAACTTGATTATTTTGTTGACGCATCTAACGGTATGTGCTGAATCGTAAAATCAAACGCTCACAGTATATGCGCCCCCTGTTGTAGTTAGTAGTGTAAACCAGTACACCGGCAGCTTTTCTAACAAATCTTAAATCTAAGTCCATTAAACTGGCAAATAAAAAGTTCTTAAACTACATCCTTAAATATTTCAGTATTCAATCTGTAGTGTGTGCACGGTAAGGTAGGTCTTTACTTAGTTATAGCTTCACTATACTCTATGTAAGTATATTCCCATTAAAAAAATTGTGTGCTATAAATGATCTCTTCTCTTCTTGCAATTCATATAGAGGCAACTAAGCCGTTAAAATCTGTCGACATCTATATATGTGTGATAGCAATCAAAACCTAAACTACACAGAAGAATGAGATTGGCCGAACTGTTTTTTAAGCAAACAAAGCACTGTTTCAATGACCGTTCGTCCGTTTTACAACCCTTTTCGTCGGGGAGTGAATTTAGATTGGAGTAATTTAGATTGACGAATCGGTGGAATTTTTTTCACGTAGGTAGAAACATGAACGAGGTTCTCTCCCGTGGATGGTACAGATAAAAGAAAATCCACAGTGTGAGGCACGAGGAAGACGCCTTGATTTGCGAGCAAATGATTAAATACCGGAAATAGCTTAACCAAATTTCTAATATAGTACTGCATGATCGAGAATTCCTCCCACAAATTTTTAAGCACTGGAGTAGCCTCTTAGTGTATCCCACTTTGAACGATATAAAGATATTATTTTGTCAGTAGATATGTAAGTAAAGTAATTTTTTTTGTGTCTACGTTGGAAAATTAATTCAGACCTTGTATATTGGCGACAAATATTTGAAAATATTGTAGAATGTAGCGTATTTCGTTCCTTAATTTATCAATCTTTAAATTTGTTCAGCTATACTTATACAAAAATAACTATTTCTCAATAATATGAAATTAAAATATACAGGAACAGATGATAATTTTTTATGAAAAATACACAATTAACAACAGGCAAGTTTTGGTGGAATGTGGAAGACGTGTGTGTGACGACATTGCATTTACTTACGCATTTCATGATTCTCCCGTTTAAAATTGATTGAATACCAGATGAAAACGTTACCTGAAACAAAAAAAGAAACATTATCTATACTGATAGCAAATGGTTTCACAAGTTTATAAAAATATGATATAAATCTCAAACTATAATAAAAAATTATTACTCTATTTCTAGAAAATGACGATTGAGTGCTGGAATTCTTTTTATCACAGTTTCTTATTGATATCTTGAAAATTATAGCAGACCGACCTATCAAGGTTTGTTTGTTGTTTATGCTTTTACTTATCACGTGAATTCAGAATGTTCTTTGTTCAAATAATACTCACTTGTGTAGCACGGGATATGAAGTTAATGAAGGCGAGAAGTAAGCTCACAGAAATAATGCAAAGTCTTTGTTCCGAACATAAATTTTCTCAGAACTTTATATTTTATGTAAGGTCTCCGTACTGCTCTGTTAACCATTCGCGTCCTTACTCCATATTACTAAAACCTCTACCGCTGCTGGCGTAAAGGAACAAAATAATGAGACTTAGATGTCTGTAATGAAATTCAGACAAATGTAAAAAAACTGTTTATAAATCTGAATTCATTAAGGTATCTTTGTTCCTTTGGATAAAGATGCTTTCAAACGCGTTCAATTACGTATTGTTAGAAATTCGTAAGATAGTTTTAAGTTTTTACAAGTTCAAGGGTGTTTCTAATCGACCCATGAATAAGTTCCTGTTCCTACATCTATAGGTACACACAATAACGATGTTACATCAAATGAGACCAGTAACTCACCCTTATCAAGTTTAATGTGCTTAATTTTGTCTATAAACTTATGGAATTCTTAATTGAAAAATCTATTAGAGGTCCAGGTAAACTACTAAACTCGTTGGTTAACCATTTTGAAAGCAGGTAAGCTAAGTGGGGTGAGTTAGTACCTGAAAATCCTATTCTACAAGGAGAATCTAACGGGTTTTGAAGTTGCTCATGCTTACCTCATGTCGGATACAGTAATCTGTTATACGTTGCAGCGTGAGCAGTACTTGTCACGTCATAGATAATTATTAGCTAAATCAAAATTTGCCTGAGCCAAAGCGTGATTGGGAAACAGTTTAATAGACTCGGTGTTAAGTGAGAATATTGTTTCGTAAGGATCAACAGGATCATTAACAAAACGAGTCCTATCGAAACCATTGTTGCATTGTGTATTTTGCGGCGCAATGGTTCTGATTTACTGATGTGTAGCATTCTCTGAAACAACTCGAACAACAGTGATACAATTCAATGGGCACACGGACCGTTCGGTTCGACGCAATCGCCCTCCTCGTGCATGTTTCGATACACTTGGGGATGTTCAGCGGTTTAATGTTACAGAACGACCAGGCAGTGGTGCCACTGGCAGACGAATAAATTATTCCACTAATTCGTTTTTAAGCTGAATCTAAATAAATTTTGAAATATGAAGTATAATGGATTTTTAACTATTCCGCTCTTGGGGTGGACTGCTACGGCATGAGCATGAAAAGGGAGTAGATAATCCCCCCATGTAAAGAGGAAATTATTTCATAGACCAGATTACGGTTAGATTTATTTTAACGTGTGTGTGTGTGTTAGGCCGAAAGCAATTGTTTCTCTGTTACTTAATGCAAATAATCGCTAAGGGCATTTGCTGCGTTATAAATGACATTCGAATAAACCGTAGTTGGGTTTAGTTTAACTTTGCTACTGATTTACGTGTTTGTTCTTCAGCCGAGAGTTTATGCAATTTCAATGAACYTTGTCAGGTGCAGCCGATATTACAGTGAGCCAGAAGGACGAAATGAATTAAAATTGGAAAATATATGAACTTCTGGTTCCAGACTTTTTCAAAATTTTTGTCAAACAGTGAAAATTACCCGTGTTGTATCTTCAATACTTTCAATAATGTTCATACATAGGTAGCGTAGTCATGCATATTATGGAAAATCTTAGTACAAAAAGTGAAAGGACAATTTTTCTAGATAATTGGATGACACAAAATTAACCATTTCGCTAAAAGAAATTACATGGGCACAAATATTATTMACAAAAAAMCGACTCTTAGTTAATCTATAGTAATAMGCATTAAAGTTGTAGGAAAATATCTATAAAACTCATTATAAGAGCTAAGATAAAAAGTACGAACATAATGTACTCCAACTTCCACCATACATTGCATTTTAACTCAACCGAATTTGTTTGGGGTATAGTCAACATTATTATAACTGTCATGTAAATGAAAAATATGTAAACTTGTAGAAGAAATCACTACAGAAAGTGAGCGTGAAAAATTGTTCAACTGTGTTAGGCAAATAAATGCAGAAATCGACAAATGGTGATGTTGCTGCAATTGATGTAAATGGCTGATGCTTCTTTTCCACTGATAACTTTAATGATCCTTGTTTACCCCCACCTGGATGGATCAGAACTTACCCCACCCATATCGATGTTCTTCATTTCAGTTTCAGCTATTCAAAAAACGTTTCACGGCACTTTATCAACAATAACATGATGCAATGCGGGTTCAGAACGCGATTTTTAAGCCTCGAATGGTTCCAACAAAAACCAGCACACACTTAATTGCGGAGTGGCGTAACGGGCGCGGTATCATCCCCATGTTCATTTATAACTCCCGGACAACCATATTTCAAAATACCAGCCACGTTCGACGATTACTCGCGTGGTGGGCCTTTAGGTTTAATAATTGTTGCGGTTTGTAGCGTGAAAAGCGATCAATACGCAGATTTATTGATAAAACGTCAGGGCGCATAAAAGAACTGTCGGAAACGTTACAGCCAAAAAATCAGCAAGCTGACAACTCTTATTGTGACGACAGCAGGAGGATGTTTTCGTCGAAATGGAAAAAATTGATAATTTGCACGGGGCGAGTGAAAATGATTGAATTTCGTAGAATAGGCTCTATGGACTTTGTTCTGATATATTGACATAACATAGTAAGGTCAATTACTTTTAATTTTTGGACACTAACCCGATAATTAACGTGTATTTATACAAATGTCGTTGCCTGTGTGTAATTATAATATTGTTAAAATCCATGCGCACAAAGGCACTTTCACTCAAACCCTGAGAAAAATTATCAGTCTGACGTTTCGATTACAGCTCTAACTTTTGCCAAAGACAGAATCTTACACAACACAAACAATTTTTTACATGATGTCAGGGAAAATGAAGGCTCTTAAGGATTTACAGATGGGTTCACCACAGTTACTACAGCAGATAAGGGTACAGCAGCACCAAATTTAAATAGAGCTGTTTAAGAGTTAGTGAATTATTTCAAGTACCTATAAGGCCTATAGTCCTTGTTACAAATTAGTAAAATTTGGTGCCTTACACAGGAAAACCTATAGTTTTATTAAAAATGCCCAGAAACCAACATTTTAGTTAGTTTTGACCTGATTGCTTTATTTAAGAAACGATTGATATTTTCAAATCCAAAAACTAGCTTGTTTACGTTTTTTGTTGGTTGCTTTTGTATTCTTACTTGAAACTTTTCTGCTAATATTTTTAATGTTGAATTTATTCAATTTAAAAAAAAGATACCAATAACCCTGTAATATTAGAAAGGAAATTTAATTTTATATTTAATGGTATTACAAAAAGTATACCGGTTTATTTTAAAAATGAGTTTGAACTTTAATAAAAAACTGATCCATATTTGTCGAAGTACAATTTTTAATGATTAATTCTTTAAGAAAAATATATACTGGAAGTGTAATCCACACTATATAATATAAGGGGCTATATCGAAAGTGTGGAACATTATAAAATATAGCAAATTAAATAATTTTGATGATACGTAAATTCTGTTAATCGAAATGGCGATTTCAACCATATTTCTGATGTATTGGGGACAACTACACAATTAAAACGTTAAACAGCAGCTGATACGGATCCTAAATGCAGCTTTGTGCAATTCTGCAATATGCCCAGAGCAAAATTTATAATCGCCAATGTAGCTGTGTTTCAATAACGCATTTTTAGGGGCGTGCGGCACATTTGCGGTCACCGGCGACCATTTGCTCCGTGTTTTGGTTAGCCGCCATTATCTGAATTTATTTACACTTCCTTTTCCAATTATARTTCTGTCACCGGGGGTACACTAAGCGGCGGGATAACCGCGGTGGCGTTAACCGGTACAGGTAACGATTTGTTGGATTTATCGGGAAAATAAACGCCCTTTATCAAGCATTGTCAGAAAAGCAATCTAGTCCACGCCGGCAAAAATATCTTTGTATCTCGGATACGAGACAGACGATTCGCGGAACAATCTTCCATCTTTCATGGCGGGGAGGCGTTAGAGAAACAAATCGCGCTCCACGTGCTAACACAGCAAAAAATATAAAATGAAAGGGGCAGCCGCGCGTAGCTAGGTCGTCTTTAAGCTTTGCAGGATCACGCGGCTTGCGAAAGAGATGCATGCCCTTGAATATTGATGCCATCACCCACCGGGGAAGCCGTTTTCACTTACATTTTCAGGTTTAAGCTCCACACGTATAACAGAACATTCACTAATGAGGGATGGCAATATAATGACTCCTACTTCAACACTTTCGCAATCTATTGGATCGCATTCGTTCCAATAAAAGAACATGTGAAAATACAACTTGTTATATAGATGTTGATGTTCATTTTGTGGAGTCCTTTTGTGTTAATTTTTCTTATTGTATTTATTTGTAGGTTCTGGCTCCTTATTTTTATAAATTAAAGACACCTTTTTCTAATAATATAACGTTTCGACCTATAATTTAGGTCTTTGTCGAATATTTTCTCTCAAAAAGAGCCCTTTGATGAAAGTTTGCTTATTAAAACTGTACAATAGGGGCTAGCTACGCTCTGCACTTTCGTTTAATTATATGAATCAGTTCATACTGCGCAGTGTAAAATATGAAGAAAACTGTAATGAACTATTATTTCGCGGCGTTTAACGGAAGTATTAAAGTTTATATTGGATGCACCTGCAGGCAAAATCATAAGTTGAATAGTTTTAAAATTCCACTAATTACGAAACATGTTTGAATCGAATTTGATTTGCAAACTTGTCTAAACTGTCTTAAAGCGGGTCACTGAACAAAGTAGCGAAGAGGGGAGCTAAATAATTCAAAATGATTTTTAGGGTCGTATCGACAATTAAACATTTAATATTCATGCGAGACAAATAATAGAAAACCCGTACTTGTTTATTTACAGCCTGTTCTGGCGTTTACCTCGTTTCCCTCACTTCACAAAAAAACGATTCAGTCTTCACTTGAATAAATTGTAAAGAAATTCTCGAGATGGAACTGCCTTTCTACCAAATTCGATATTTAGTCTCAAAACTAAATTACAATGAAGTACATTAGGTTTCGTATTAGAAAGAATATAATTTTCATATAATAATGGGTAATCATTTAAAAAATGTCTTGTATTTGTTGTATATTTTAAGTCGCATAACTCTAATAGTTGATTAGAGTTGTGTGTTTTAAAGACTCGAAAAGTTTGTCAATATCAACTAATCAAAGACATGCAAGACAATTGTTTTAAAGTGTCACAACAATCTTTTTAGATACAAAAAGTACTTAGTTTATGTACATTCATTTTTCATTATYATAATGATGCTCTAGCGTTAGATCAAGGAATGCCACAGGGTTCAATTCTAGATCCGCTATTGTATATTATATATACCAACCAGCTTCATAACTGTATTCAAAAATGTAAAGTACACTGTTATGCTGGCGATACTCAGCTTTACTACACTACAAAAACAGATGCAGCAACTATTAACAACTTTGTGAATGCGGACTGGGACTGAAACCTCTAAAAAAATAATCTATGATGGTATTATATGCCAGAGATAAATATGTCCCAAAAGTTAATTATTCAAGATCAAACGATATCCCATTCGCAACGTATTCAAAGCGAAATATACCAGATTTGATAAAAAACCACAACCCTTAACATCAGATTTGCAAATATTGTTCGTTAAGTGGCTTTGAATTACTTACGTTCCCGAGTTAGGGTTTTCGCTTTGTCGAAAATTCTATATAAAAGCCTCCGTAACTTTTTTCCCTAATCAATACGCACCGAGAGGGGGGGGCAGCGCTATGAAGCCATCCAATTAACGCATTCATCTCGCTTTTTTGCTAAATGACGTTTAAAGGTGACAATTCAAAACGCAATCCCGTCCTTCAATCAACGCGCTCTCGTTCTGAATCCGGCAAAAGAATTCGCAAAGGCGGAAATTAAATTGGGAGAACGTGTTTGATAATGTTGCCTAATGAGATTTAGATTAGGTAGAACACCACATGAGAGACCTGCCTGCGCTGGCAGACGGAAATAAATGGGGATCGTTTGTGGAAAAAGAGGCTTTCGCTGGGTTACGGGGTTAAAATTGTGATCGATCAGGGTACCTACGTTTTCCCTTGTGGAACGCGAATCTCTAATCAGTCAGTTTCTGTACAAACCTATTTGATTTTTCTCTTCTAATATCATGAAAATCGTTATAGATAATTTTGCTGTCCTTTTTTTACAAAACAAAGTTTGACAATTATATTATAGGCGTCAGAATTATTGACCACAGCCTTTTTATAGCAATCAAGAGTGGTTACCAGTACTACTTACTTAAAACAGATGGTACATAACTACAAGTGAGGCATGTCAACGCGGCACAGAATTGATTTCACCTGATATTGTTGGGATTATAAACTAAATCCTTGACTACGACGTTAGAGTAGGTGAAATTCCACTCAAGCAATAGATGTGGTATCTGTTGCTAGCAATGCTAGACGACAAGTCTTTGTTACACGATATGTAACGTAATCTTATACGATAATGCCCCACTTGGCATATATAATATGATTTTAGAACTAAAAATTAACTGAAGAATGCGCCTTCAAGTCAGTTACACACGTATTCAATTCAATTCGTGAATATGTTGTGATCTATATTCACGTAGGGACCTAAATCGTTTACACGAAGTAAACAGTAGATATTGATGACGGCGTTTGATGCATAACTCACACATGTGATTACACATTTGCGATAAACCGTGACAGCAGGTTACTCCTGCTTGTTTATGTACAATTCTCTTGCTTCAAAGTATGGTTAATGTGTTTCAAATTCTAGCAAAGGAAGATTGCGTTCATGTCCACTAATGAAATTACTAAAAACCTTACCAAATCGGAACAAATAAGCCAAAAATCATTATATGTGCTCACCCATATCACAAGCTTGCTTCAATACAGTCTTTGAAGCCATATCTTCATTATAACCTACATAATTATAGCATTCCTGCAATCCTTACGATGACAATAAAAATCTTGAATGGTGGCAATCTTCGTTTCAGTTCCTGAACCTGAAATGAACGTCTGACTTCTTTTAGTGACCTTAAAGGACTCGATTGTTTCCATCGTGATCTTGGCTTAGGGGCGAAGGGGTGCCCAAAGCTCCCCTTGAAGTAAAAACATTTGATGATTAGCAAAAAGCACCCCTCAAGTCCGCGTGCGCTGACCGTTGACCAGGCAAAGCGATATTTATGCGTTGCCTGAGCTTTACATCACGCGAAATCGCAAAACGTCAGCGAACAATGCACACCGTGCATCCCGCGAATGTGAATTTGGATACGGGCAAAATGATTTATACGAAAACGTAACCGTCGGCGTGTAATATCCGCGAGTGAAAGGGAGGTATTTTCGGGATCCTTGTTTACTAGAACTATTCCAAAGTTCACCTGGCTGGGACCATAAATTGCCGGCGTATAAGACATCGTATAATGGAAATTCTTCTCGGAAGCAGCTAACGTATATCTTGTACTAAGTAAATTTGTAACGCGTAAGCTGCCACATTTAAATTAGAATGAACCTCACTTGCCGTTAATTAATTCATTCGGGCTCCCAAAACACGCTTACACGTACACCGAAAGTAAACTATGCCGGTTTATGTGACGGTGTTCAAGCTTAAGCCGGGAATGCAATTTTATGCATGTTGCAAGCAGTTAGTACACGTGCTATACAGGATCTTTCGTCATATGAACAAACGCTTACACTTGGAATACACATTTTCAGCAGGCTTGTTTGGAATTGTGCCACTCCCTGAGTAAGAATATTTTGATATGACAACCTTCTACCCTTAGCACTCTCACGCTTAATTTTTGAATAGGAAAGGGGGTCATTTTGAAGGCCCTTCAAAGCCCTTTTAATGTTCCAAATTTCACAAATAGAAGCCTTTACGATAGAACTGTTTCACTCATTAGAGACTATCAGCAAATGCTTGATTTGATTCAGTTTAATGATATTTCAAACGCCCCAAAATCGACTCCGGGATTTAGTCTTCTCAAGTATTATTATATTCCACAAAGGGGAGTCTGTACTTTTCTCCTCCTCTCCTCTCTTAAATGTCATGCCCCCCTTTATTATTAGCTTCTGAAGATGCCAATAATGATTCAAGCTACGAAGTTTACATATCGGTAAAGGGATTGATTGCGTTGATTTAACATTTTCTCTGAGGGACTAGTGTTAATTCCATGTTGATGGCTTCCTACATACCTCATCAACGAAGTCGAAAATAGATCAATGATTGACTGTAGTGTTCTCGTGCTTTACATAATCGCATGATTGCTTCATCGTGGCAAAAACATTCGTGGTTTAGAGGCAATCTAAAACATAAACAGTGGGGTTGCAAATGCTGTAAAAAAAACTCCAGCTAAATCTATCAAAATTACGATGCTGCCTTAAAAATGAGATGAACTTCGTAAGGTCGGACGAAACTTTGCAATTTGCCTCGGGGCGGTTTTGAAGATGAGCGCAGTTTAATACAAACTCCGAACTTCTTAAAAATATCTGTTGGAATTCAATTTTCCGTTTTTAATTCAAGGCGACGGTGAAACTCAGGGTAAATATTTGTCAAGCGTTTTTAATTGAAATTACGAGCTTCAGAGGCAATCACATTTTACCAGATTAGCTGATTAACTTGCGCGAGATATGCTGAGTACCCGAATTTCCCGTTTCGCCGTAATATTTACAGGGGAAATCGTTCAATCGCGCTCATCTCGCACCGGCAAATTTATGCAGGTCAAGCGAAATTCATACCTAGCTTACCAGCACGGCAAGGCTGGACTGCAGTATATGTCTAATTGATCGCCCGTGGTTTCGGGATCCCAGCGCTGACCGTCAATGAAACTTGATTAAGATCCAGAAGAGATGCTATCGACCGCATCCAGCTGCAGCCTGATACTAATCTGTTGCAGCTGCTATCCCATGAACCACTCGTGGTACGTAATTCTCTTTTCATCCAATGCAACATAACATTTTGCTGGTTCCTGAGGGTATATGATCGCACATAAACCTAAAAAGTGGTATAAATAATCTCAGAACTATTTTATGTTTGATTTGAAATCAAGGTTTTTTAGTTTACGTCCGAAACCATTTACCCCAATATACTGCAAGTGCGTTTATTTCAAAATACAAATAATAAATATAAACAGTAGGAGTCAAGGGTCCGTATTAGATGACGAAGCAACAGAAATGATGTGAGAGACGCTAGAGTCAAGAAAGCAACCATTATTTACTAGTAAATGAAGGGAAAATATGGAAAGATTTAGAGCACAAGCAGGTAGATGAGTCAAGAGAAAATATGCATATGTACTTAATTAGACATAATGAAGTTTTCAAGAAAACTAAATTAACATAGCACACCCAACTATGGAAAACTTGTAGATAACGATTAAGAGCATTATCAGTTACTAAAAACAAAATCGGCATACTGATGTATTTTGAGCTCCAGATTCCAAAAATGCAGTCAGAAATGAGCTAGGACGTCCAGAAATTAATTTTTTGCAAATAGACCCTTCTACTCTAGGCCACTTTTCAGAGGAACCGTTGCAGCTGGAGACCAACTGACACCACTCCGAAATGCAGCAGGTCCACATTAGTAAATGAACATAAAACTAGCGTAATCGGAGACCATCAAGTCTCGAGGTGAAAAAACAGCAAAGGGGTTAGCCTTTGCTTTTTTGCAGTTTTCGATGGAAATTATTTTTGGCTCAAAATCGGCATACTGATGTATTTTGAGCTGTAGATTCCAAAAATGCAGTCAGAAATGAGCTAGGACGTCCGTTAGTTTAAATTTTGCAAACTGACCCTTCTACTCTAGGTCACTTTTCAGAGGAACCGTTGCAGCTGGAGACCAACTGACACCACTCCGAAATGCAGCAGGTCCACATTAGTAAATGAACATAAAACTAGCGTAATCGGAGACCATCAAGTCTCGAGGTGAAAAAACAGCAAAGGGGTTGTTAGCCTTTGCTTTTTTGCAGTTTTCGATGGAAATTATTTTTGGCTCAAAATCGGCATACTGATGTATTTTGAGCTGTAGATTCAAAAAATGCAGTCAGAAATGAGCTAGGACGTCCGTTAGTTTAAATTTTGCAAACTGACCCTTCTACTCTAGGTCACTTTTCAGAGGAACCGTTGCAGCTGGAGACCAACTGACACCACTCCGAAATGCAGCAGGTCCACATTAGTAAATGAACATAAAACTAGCGTAATCGGAGACCATCAAGTCTCGAGGTGAAAAAACAGCAAAGGGATTAGCCTTTGCTTTTTTTGCAGTTTTCGATGGAAATTATTTTTGGCTCAAAATCGGCATACTGATGTATTTTGAGCTGTAGATTCCAAAAATGCAGTCAGAAATGAGCTAGGACGTCCGTTAGTTTAAATTTTGCAAACTGACCCTTTTACTCTAGGTCACTTTTCAGACGAACCGTTGCAGCTAGAGAAAAACTGACACCACTCCGAAATGCAGCAGGTCCACATTAGTAAATGAACATAAAATTAGCCTAATCGGAGACCATCACGTTTCAGGGTGAAAAAACAGCAAAGGGGTTGTTAGCCTTTGCTTTTTTTGCAGTTTTCGGTGGAAACTATTTTTGGCTCAAAATCGGCATATTGATGTATTTTGAGCTGTAGATTCCAAAAATGCAGTCAGAAATGAGCTAGGACGTCCGTTAGTTTAAATTTTGCAAACTGACTCTTCTACTCTAGGTCACTTCAGACGAACCGTTGCAGCTGGAGACCAACTGACACCACTCCGAAATGCAGCAGGTCCACATTAGTAAATGAACATAAAACTAGCGTAATCGGAGACCATCAAGTCTCGAGGTGAAAAAACAGCAAAGGGGTTAGCCTTTGCTTTTTTGCAGTTTTCGATGGAAATTATGTTTGGCTCAAAATCGGCATACTGATGTATTTTGAGCTGTAGATTCCAAAAATGCAGTCAGAAATGAGCTAGGACGTCCGTTAGTTTAAATTTTGCAAACTGACCCTTCTACTCTAGGTCACTTTTCAGACGAACCGTTGCAGCTAGAGAAAAACTGACACCACTCCGAAATGCAGCAGGTCCACATTAGTAAATGAACATAAAACTAGCGTAATCGGAGACCATCAAGTCTCGAGGTGAAAAAAACAGCAAAGGGGTGTTAGCCTTTGCTTTTTTGCAGTTTTCGATGGAAATTATTTTTGGCTCAAAATCGGCATACTGATGTATTTTGAGCTGTAGATTCCAAAAATGCAGTCAGAAATGAGCTAGGACGTGCGTTAGTTTAAATTTTGCAAATTGACCCTTCTACTCTAGGTCACTTTTCAGACGAACCGTTGCAGCTAGAGAAAAACTGACACCACTCCGAAATGCAGCAGGTCCACATTAGTAAATGAACATAAAACTAGCGCAATCGGAGACCATCAAGTCTCGAGGTGAAAAAACAGCAAAGGGGTTAGTTAGCCTTTGCTTTTTTGCAGTTTTCGATGGAAATTATTTTTGGCTCAAAATCGGCATACTGATGTATTTTGAGCTGTAGATTCCAAAAAATGCAGTCAGAAATGAGCTAGGACGTCCGTTAGTTTAAATTTTGCAAACTGACCCTTCTACTCTAGGTCACTTTTCAGACGAACCGTTGCAGCTAGAGAAAAACTGACACCACTCCGAAATGCAGCAGGTCCACATTAGTAAATGAACATAAAATTAGCCTAATCGGAGACCATCAAGTTTCAGGGTGAAAAAACAGCAAAGGGGTTAGCCTTTGCTTTTTTTGCAGTTTTCGGTGGAAACTATTTTTGGCTCAAAATCGGCATACTGATGTATTTTGYGCTGTAGATTCCAAAAATGCAGTCAGAAATGAGCTAGGACGTCCGTTAGTTTAAATTTTGCAAACTGACCCTTCTACTCTAGGTCACTTTTCAGACGAACCGTTGCAGCTAGAGAAAAACTGACACCACTCCGAAATGCAGCAGGTCCACATTAGTAAATGAACATAAAATTGGCGTAATCGCAAACCATCAAGTTTCGTATTAGATGACTTACCTATTCACGAAGCAATAGAAATGATGTGAGAGACGCTAGAGTCAAGAAAGCAACCACTATTTACCAGTAAATGAAGGAAAAGATACCGAAAGATTTAAAGCGCAACCATGTAGATGAGTCAAGAGAAAATATGCATATGTACTTCATTAGAAATAATGAAGTTTTCAAGAAAACTAAATTAACATAGCACACCCGACTATGGAAAGTGATTAAGTGCATTATCAGTTACCAAAGTGTGAAGAAGTATCAAACAAATAAGAGAAAAAGTAAAAGCTGAGAAAGAATACTTGGGATAGTATTAAGGCGGACGGATAACGATAGCTGTGAGACCTACATACAACAGAGGAATACAAAATTTTAAAAAGTGCTGTGAAGAATTTGGAGAAAAGATGGATAGATGTAGCTTGGATAATAAAGAAAATGAGAACTAAGTGTGGTTTATAATTCTTAACTAAACTATAATGAAAAACCTTAAACACAATATTTAGAAAGCCTAAATAAATTAGGTGTCATAGATAGGATAGATATGTCCCCGTATGTAGGTTCCTGAAGTTTCTAAATTTTTCAACTAGAATCTTAACAATTTTTGAAAGGCCAGATGAAAATTTCGACTGACTTCAAGGCAAAGACACTGAAGGACGGAGGTGGTTGACTTAGTAAACAAAATTTAATTTGATTGCTACGGCTACAACTATGATGTTTACAAATAAGCTGTCAAAGTTCTTCATCTATTCATGTAGCCGTGTTGTACTTTGCCACAGCAGGGCGAGCAGCAACGTAAATATTCCAAAAGGAATTTCATAATCTTGTTTCATTATAACGAGAACGCAGGTCCGCTTATGCCGTGCGAAGCAATTCATTTCTATTTATTGCAGTTACGGGGGGATTAAATGTTTTATAATTTATTAACGGTGTCGGCCTTATTAATCATCCGGGTCGGTCGCGCAGCCGTCCGTCCGCAAGTTATCGTAGAACGGAAATGCAGTGGTACCAAATGGCGAAATGAACCCGGATAAAAATGCAGATATCGAAAACTGACCTAATTCCGCTGCTCCTCAGAGAGAACTTTTTCTCTACTACTTGCGGGTATACTAATTAACCACTGACCTGAAATAATTTGTTTTCCCCGCTTTTCGAATATAACTATAACGGCAATTAGTAATCCGAGTCATTACGAATTGCACAACTTGCAAGAGGAGGCAATTTCGCGCTCGTTTATGCTAAAACATGGATTCATGGCATTCAGCTAGAACTCGAGCAGTACACATTTTGTTTCATAGCTCATCAACGGCCAAGTACTTTCATGCAAAATTTTGCCCTTTTACCGTTCTGCTAAATGTCTTATTAGTGTAATCCTATTAAGTGCAGGAAGCTCCATTAAAAGCTTGAATTTCTGATATTTGGTGCAAAACCGTAAATTAAACCTTTCTAAAGAGTTTTGCGTCCAACCACTCGTTACCCGCTTAGTATGAGTTTAAGCCTTGTTGTTGTTTAATTAGTTATCCTGAGGAAGATTGAAAAGATGGTGCACAAACGAAATTTTGTTATAACAACCCACTGTTAGTAGCACATATGATCGACAGATATGTAAAAATAATGTTAGTTTTGCTCTAAAAATGTTTAGTTTCAAAAATAGGGGACGATAAATATGGATTTTATCAGTTTTTCCTCATTGACAGTGGAATGGGTTGAAATACGATGATCCAAGCCTTAATTTGTTAAGAATTAACCAGATTCAAAATTGACCAGTGACTTTGCTTACTACTTTACTGGACAAGTTTTATAATACTGGTAATAATAATAAATCCATTAAATTTCGAGAATCATTTTTGAAATACGCTTCTACACTAGGCCACTTTTCAGACGAACCGTTGCAGCTAGAGACCAACTGACACCACTCCGAAATGCAGCAGGTCCACATTAGTAAATGAACAGAAAATTTTCAATTTTCCGTGGAAATTATTTTTCGCCCAAAATCGGCATACTGATGTATTTGGAGCTCCAGATTCCAAAAATGCAGTCAGGAATGAGCTAGGACGTCCAGAAATGAATTTCTCGCAAGTGGACCCTTCTACTTTAGGCCACTTTTCAGACGAACCGTTGCAGCTAGAGCCCAACTGACAGCACTCCGAAATAAAGCAGGTTCACATTAGTAAATGAACATAAAATTAGCGTAATCGGAGACCATCAAGTTTCAAGGTGAAAAAACAGCAAAGGGGTTGTTTAGCCTTTGCTCTTTTTCAATTTTCTGTGGAAATTATTTTTCGCTCAAAATCGGCACAGCGATGCATATTGAGCTCCAGATTCCAAAAATGCAGTCAGAAATGAGCTAGGACGTCCAGAAATTAATTTTTCGCAAATAGACACTTCTGCTCTAGGCTATTTTTCAGAGGAACCGTTGCACTAGAGACCAACTGACACCACTCCGAAATGCAGCAGGTCCACATTAGTAAATGAACATAAAATTAGCGTAATCGGAGACGATCAAGTTTCAAGGTGAAAAAATAGCAAAGGGGTTAGCCTTTGCTATTTTTGCAGTTTTCGGTGGAAATTATTTTTGGCTCAAAATCGGCATGCTGATATATTTTGAGCTCCAGATTCCAAAAATGCAGTCAGAAATAAGCTAGGACGTCCGTTAATTTAAATTTTGCAAACTGACCCTTCTACTCTAAGTCACTTTTCAGACGAACCGTTGCAGCTAGAGAAAAACTGACACCACTCCGAAATGCAGCAGGTCCACATTAGTAAATGAACATAGAATTAGCGTAATCCGGGACCACCAAGCTTCAAGGTAAAAAAACAGCAGAGGGGTTGTTAGCCTTTGCTTTTTCGCAGTTTTCGGTGGAAGTTATTTTTCGCTCAAAATCGACAAACAGATGTATTTTCAGCTCCAGATTCCAAAATTCAGTCAGAAATGAGCTAGGACGTCCAGAAATTAATTTTTCGCAAGTGGACCCTTCTACTCTAGGCCAGTTTTCAGACGAACCGTTGCAGCTAGAGACCAACTGACACCGGTCCCAAATGCAGCAGGTCCACATTAGTAAATGTACATATAATTAGCTTAATCGGAGACCATCAAGTTTCAAGGTGAAAAAAACAACAAAGGGGTTAGCCTTTGCTCTTTCGGTGGACCTAACTTTCTTCAATAGCTGACACAATTCACTTACGTTCCGGGGGTACGTAATTTCTTTGCAGATGCATTTTCCAGTAAACCGCACATTCTCGCATGATTTAAATCAGGACTACCTGCAGGTTATGGCTACACTTCATTATTATAATATATAAATAAAATATAAACCGATCATGTATATGGATTTCGACCTTCAGTGCCGGGTACAAAGGTTATAAAAATTATAAATTATGGAAAACACAAATTAATTATTATCGAAGTAAAAAAAATGAGGAAAACTATCCGAACTTTAAAAATCGCAATTTACAAGTAAAAGTGTACCTTCGAGCGCTACAAAAATGAGTTCTATTCGCAGTAGGCACTTCCACTTCCAAAAAAGCAATCTGCAAAAATTGTAATGTGATTACTCGCTAATGAAGCAGCTGGGGAAGAAGCCCGTGGAAATGATTCGCACGGACTTCGACCGTGGGCATTTTCGTGTGCCGTGCTCGTTGTTTTGAGTAATTAGTAAGGGGATTTGTTACCCACTGATTATCCGGCTGTTGTTTACGAAATTAGTGGTAAATTATATTCGGTTTTGGTATATTGAGATTTATGGCGTGTTTGCCTCCGGTTGCGGCTCGGAATTTTCTGGTGTGTGAATTATTTACGGACATAAGCGGACATCTCATTATCGGCGTACTGATCAGTATTCAATTAAAGAGCGCGGATGGGGCCGTGTTACCCAATTAAACGGAAGTGATATTGGTTAGCTTGTTTCACGCCAACCGCGCAGCTGTGGTGGTGTACCTTCACACTGAATCATCCGCCAATTAAGGTGATAATTATAACAGCGCGCAATAAAACCAGATAACATAAATCCGACGAACGAAAACCGATACGATCCCACACGCGGGAATAATGCAATCCGGGCAAACCAGAAAATGGTTCGAAGGCTTGCAATACTCTTTTATGAATTTTGATCAACGTACTCACCTTTTTTTTCTTTACAAATAGTTTTGCACGTCAGATATTAACGAAGGTATAGAATATTTAGCGAAATCATCTTCCTTAAATAAATACAGTCCATCTAAATCATAACTACATAAATGGTGTGAAGAAAAATGTGAAGAAAAATACAATGACAGAAAATGAAAAAGAACCGCTTGGAATTCTTCTAAAATGATTTACGTAATTTAGTGATTAGAGCTTAAAACTTATAAGAGTTTCGGATAAGTCAAGCTAATATTGTTTTGACCATCCTTGATGCCACTTTAAAGAAGTCGAAGGCTGCTTTTCACATCAGCATAATGACCTTTTACTTGACAGAAGAACTGCTTCATTTCTATGGCACTTGACGATAAATAGTCCAATATTTTCGAGATAAAAGTCGTGATCAATTTACACTTAAACATGTTGGAATGATTTTCCATACATTTACTTATGAAAGTTAATGGAAAACGTTTGCAAACTGGCAATACAGTTGTTAATATTTTATGTCTTTTCATCAGAAAATCGTAGATTTCTAGGTAACGGTTGATACATCGCGCTGTTTTTCCAGTTAAATCTAAAGACCATGACATGCTATATGTCTGAATCTATAATCCCTAGTAGCTATAATAAATGAGCTGGTGTCAAGCCAACGCTTCCTTATGAACCCCTGCTGTTGAATATTAATAATTCGTTCTAGATTTTCGCGTAAATAAGCACGAATTATTGATTCAGACGTTTGTAGTCTACCTTGATATTTTAACTGCCCACAGAATCTCAATTTTTAATCCAAAATCATTGGTATTTATCCATTTAATCGTAACTGATTACACAGAGGATAAGAATTTAAGAAAATGGCACATTTTATTAAAATAGAAAATGTAAACTCATTATGCTGACATAGTGACAGTTTTTGAGCCAGATTTAAAGGTAGCTTTGCTAATCTGTTATCGGTACTTAGTATTAGTGTTATATATTTTATTTCAAGAACTTATGCACGCCCCAAAATTCATCTAAGAAATACAGAGCATTATATAAAAGGGCATTTTGACATACTGCTTAAATTTAGTACTGCCAAGCTGTTACACAGTTTTACATTGTCAATAATTTAAGGCAAATATTTCTTAGTTAACAAAGGGGTATGCCTATAAAACAGTAATGTGATAAAGTTTGAGAGCAGTTCAATTTTAGCGTCAGTATTGGGAAAATACAAAATGTTTTCTCAGGGTAAATTGGTTAGATCAGCTATGAATACCATAAATAATAGTTTTAGAAGGACGACCATGGCCAAGTAGAGTGAGATCACAATATATGATCTGATGATCAGAAAAAAAGATTAGGATTGAGAGTACCCGTATACTGAGCAATCTTAGTGGGTTCTCTAATTATCTGCTAAAAATTGTAAGAACTAAAAAACGCACGTAATGATTTGTGTGACCTGCGATCGACATTAATGTCCCTTAACACTATAACGTTCTCAGATTCGAGGAAAAGTATTGGCAAAAGTTCATCAAAATACTCTGAAAGAGTAGGTAAACTGTACGCTGTACCAACCAATTTTGTTCGTTTTATAGTGACGTTGTCGAAATGGGGCACTGTTCGCGACATAAACAGCTACCAGCTCGTAATGTATAAATTGAGGCAAGCACCCCATTACACGCTGCACCTACTAGATACTAGTAAATCTTCTCGAGAAAATAGTTTCGTGTATCCCGGACTTTTCGCAAGGAAACTTTATACGAGGCCAACACTTCTTCCCGATCCGCCGTGCTTTTATTTCACAGCTTTTTAAGCGTAAGCCTTATTCTATCGATCTGCCTGTGGTGTCATGATCCACAAAGTTTTGACCTATTTACGCCGCATCAGTGTAAGGACGCTGCAACACATACACGCAGCGCCGCGGTACCAATGCCGAACCCGTTAACGTTTTAACTGCACTTTAAACTCGGATATATCATTCCTGCGATGCAAAAATTCCCTGAGAGATTACGGGTGTGACACGCCTTACGGAACGTCTAGATCCTGGGGAATATTTTATAGCAMAACACGTCAAGGAAGCAGATTGAGATAAAATTCCGTTTCTTCGTGTGCAATATTAAAACGGAGATACCACTGTAATACACACGTATAGAGTTGTCTCCATTCAGAGTTGCTTACTTGAAGTGTAATGCAGGTATCTCTAGTCTATCATAAAATGAAGCTTTTACTCGAGATCTGGAATGCTTTTGAGATTAATTATATGTCATTGAGGTAACATATTATTTAGAATAATCGTTTGTTGGTATTTGAAGTATACCTTTTGAATTATTAATGCTGATCGATAATAATTCTCATCGCTGCTGTTCGAAACGAATTACTGTGCAGTTGAATAGGAACTTACTTAATCATGAACAAAATGGATGAATATAACACGTGCTCTTTCTCGTATGATCTATTACTTATTATTACTTATGTAGAGTGTCAAAAATTCAATTTTCTTTTAGTTTTTCATAAATATTTTGATAATTACTCTTGTATTGTGACAATAAAAAAATTAAACTGAACTATAAAAATAATAAATTGAAGTCATGTAAGGGAATCTCTACCTATACATCTATATGGAACACTGTTCGTTCATAAAATACCTAAAATATGGAGGAGCACCGTCGTGCACAAACCACATTCTTCTTTGAAGTTCCAAGGGCATTCATTTTGCAGATGTTCCAAATAAATTTCGTCATTTAGTCGACCAATTATCGAAGTGTCTATGTATACTCTGTAAATTGGAAACTATTTACTTGGCAATTTCCAAAAACCAAAAATATATCGGTCAATTCTTCATTGGCATACGCGTTTTCTATTCAACCAGCTTTTAGATTTGAGATAAAACTGTAGGAATACTACCCACGTGCCTCATTATCTGTAAAAAAAATCCATTGAGTCTGGAGTTGTACAATCTCCGCGTCTGATTAGCTGCACTAATTAGAAATCATTCGGGCATTTACGACTAAGTAAACCGTTAAATACAAAAAGCTGAAAGGCTTTTTTGCACCGTATAGGAAAGTCAGTGAAGACGTACTCCGCGGAAATTTATTTTAGGATGGATCTAAAACGAATGGCACCGTACAAATCCGATATTATTAATATACAAGTATTATCCATGTTGTACGGTTGACGCTTAATAACATTCATTTTGAGGCAGAACTTTTGCAAAAGATTAAGGGTATTGTAAAACACATAATGATTTATACTACTTTCTTTTCTACAGAAATGAGCAGAAGGAAACCTTTGTTGCTGACACCTTGGCCGAAAAGTAGTATAAATGCAGCAATGCAGCATTTTCTCTTGAAATTAGATCAGAAGGAAACTAAGTGCCTGTAATGCAGGAATTATTACCAGATTTCAATTTGTGATATTAATGTGTTGTTTTATACTGTCGGACCGCCACTTAAGAACGCTTAAGAACTTAAGTGTCTAAAAGAATCTAATAAAACTTGGGTGTTATTAAATATTTAGGCGGCACATTTTGCAATAGTGTTTATACAGTGATGTCAGACGAAACAATGGTGTGACGTTAACGATATATATGTGAAATAAGCTCTACTTAATGGATTATTTTTCGTATATTAGAACTAATTGGTAATAGTCGTTTTGAATATGTTAATAAACCGGTATCCTGCTATAAAAAGCAACTATTTAATTTAGTAGTAAGTCTTTGTTGCATTTAGTAACATCTAGTAATTGCAACTAAGAGATATATGTACCCGAGACATCCTTGTCTTTCAATAACGGAAAGCAAACATGTTCTGCTGTAACTGTGTTTTAAAGTTAACGTTAACGAGCCATAACTCTCTTAATGCTCATCTCAGCAGACCGAGCACCTAAATGAGTAAATTCGACGCTGTGAAAGGATTTGTTCACAAAAGGTAAAAGGTGTTAAAAATTGATTTTCCCGTTGCATGGAGCGCTTTATTTGTAATTTGGATAGACCCTCACAATGAATGCAAGCGTTGTAATCGCCGATTACAGCGGGAGAACTACGCAAAGGCTTTTGAGCTTATCTGAGGCGAAGTGCTTAAAGCAGATATTGAATTCGTTCTATGTTTCAGTGCTACTCAGGATTATTAGCTCTATTCATGTTTTCTCTCCTTTTCTTTTTAAAGATCTGCAGAAGTATGGTTTGCCTGATCATCTAACAATTATCTATCTGTATTAGTTGTTAAAAAAACGTCACACTCTCCAAGGAGAGTTAAATGAAAATCTCAAACGTGACCTAAAAATGTCTTGAAAAAGAAATGTTGAGGATGAAATATTATTAATTAACAGCAAGCCCCAATTTTGAGGGACACTTTATCAAGCATTTTTATAATGTCGATTCAATGGAGGTTACGTTTTTAAGACCAGCACCACTTCTTGTCTTTTGTATCCAGCCACTTTTTGGTGGATTATACATTAAAGGCTTACATTTAGCGAATGGTCATCTTGTTTAAGGGAATCAATATTCCGTGTTCGGTAGAGCCGGGAATGTAGTATTTCCACTGAATTAAATCGTTTCGCATATGATCGGTTATGAGGGTACCCCGGCAGTAATGTTCGTATACGTGGGAAATCCCCAATTTCATGGCGCCCTTCCGGTATCATCKCACGCCCCGTGATTTAACGACAGTCTCACGTCAAACGTCTAATGATTCAGTGGAGCGTGCTCCATTATGAGATATTGCGCAATGGCAGAAAGCATGCATTACCTGAAACAAAGAACAGTGCCGATCCAATCTTCCACTGCTTGGATAATGTGAAATACTGAAACTTGACTGAAGGTTTCCACAGGGCGACGTTGATATTTGGATGGCATCTGTGTCGAATTATTGTGGATAAACATCCCAGATTTCCTTGAAGGACTTGATGAAATAAATGGGCATTCTGTAATCTCAATGCAGATTTATTGATATTTTACTCCACAACCGAATTCACTACTTTTACTTCTCGTTTCTATTCTTTTCCAGTAGATACAAAACTTAGCATTGCTGCTGCGTTTTGATCCCTGTTGTGATAGTTATATATAATTTATAATGAAAATAATGACCACATAAAACAAGTTGTCGCAAAAAAATTAACAGATTGCTACAGGCAACAGCATGGTGTTTCAAGAATAGGGTTCCAATAAAAGATTCCTGGCTAGAACTTGGATCAGATTAATGTAATGTATTGAAAAATTCCTTTGTTAGCGATTAAATGTTGACGAAAATGAATACAGCGTAAGAGAATTCGTCAGTCTACGTCCAGCATCGGAGATCGAAAGACCTCTGAAGAAGCTTATCACTCGTGCTAGCGAAACGTTAGGAAGCAATTCCAAGCTACGACGACCTTTAGATCCGAATTAGGATAACAGTTAAAAAACTGTATTGCTATTATTACTAATAAAGAATATCATTATATTATTATGACGAGAATTAATTATTAACACGTTCATACGTCCTGAAAGGCGCATGTGATACATAATATAATCTGGAGAAACCTGTTGGGCAGTTTCACGTATGTGGTTTGCAGAACTGGAGATATGAAAGGTTTTACGCTTGATGTCGAGAATTCGGGCAGCACAAGTTTTAAACTAAGTTTGCGGATGAGGAAAACTAACTTCGGATTCGCACTGCTGCCTAAGGATTTGATTCTTGAAACCGAAAACGGTTCGATTAATCATCTTCGTGGACGATTAAAGGTGGAAAAATTTGTATGCCGCCAATCAACTCCCATAGAAGTTTAGGACAACTTGCAAGCGACGTTCGCAGCACTTTAGTTTACTATGACAACAATCTGCTTATTCCAAAGTTTCCCATATAATACACAGAACTTTTTGTTCGCGGAAGATAATTAATTTTCCCTCCGAACCAAAAATAGCTGTATAACTGGGGCCGCATGCAGGGTAAATACCACAGCATAATTAGTATTTGCCTACGCTGATATATGCCAAGGGGCAGTAAAAATTATTTTAATAGTTACTTACGAAAAGAAGATCAAAGGTGTAAGATTGCGCTCGCACTCAAGGTTGATAAGAAGATCAAACAAATTCAATGTATTTACCTATTAAACAATAGTGTCTGCGGGTGGAACTTGTCGTTGATTTAACTGCTAATAAATCAGAAAAAGCGAGCCATTCATGGCAGCTGAAGACGCTCTAGGTCGATTGCTTCCATCGAAATCCAAATAKAGTTATGAAAAGAGTTGTCTTTGTAGTAAATATTCTAWGATTAAAAGAACATTGTTGGTTAAAAAGATGCCATCATGTTCTTAAATTAATTAGCTTTAATGTTGTCTAAAGAAAATGTCAAGGTTATTAGTAAAAGTCCCAAGGAAATCTAATGATCAAGTTATGACAGTAGTCATTTTCCTCTTACTATACTACAGTTTGTAAATTGCCAAGCTGCTGTTTATAGTAATTCCAGTGAGATACATTTTTGTGTAACAAAGAAATCATCAATTTATTATGTCTATTTCCACTGGTCTAAAATGTGCATTCTCGAAACCAGCAGCAGCTTTAATAATAATCGAGAGATTCTAGAAAAACGTGTAGAACATGGGGTAGCAGAGGGTTTATATTGAAATCTCTGTTATCTTATCATCCGTATTAAAACCAATTTACAGTTAAAACACTACGGATATGCATCGTCTATAATTCAGTTCGTGCAAAGTAACAAAACTTCCAGCGCAAGTGTCACTAATCTAGCCGTCAATCTAAGTAATCAATACTACTTAACAAAGTACCGTTTTTAGAACCCTTGGATCTCTTAGCCGAATTGCGTTCTATTATACATTGAAGAAGTCGATTAAAATAGAATGTCACGTAAGTCGGCTCTACAGATGTTTGTCTAAATTACTAGCGGCATAAGCCGTCAGAAAATCGACAGGTAATTCGATTTTAATTTACGTTAACCCAGTTAAATTATAAATCAATGGCGGTTTCTTACCGGAAAATGCCAAACAGTTCCAGCGCAACGGGAAATAACGAGCTTCCCGCGACGGCTGGCGTCGATGTTTTAAACAAGCGCGTCTCGAGCATACCGCCATCCACATGTTCATGGACTTCTTTGCGGAGAAGTTCTCATTTCACGTGACAATTTGCGGTTAATCTCCGGGAAAATTAAAAAACGTTTAAGTTAAGCGGCCCATAAATTAATAAGAAGTCCGTTTCTAAAAGTTGTGGGAAAAAGTACGTAAATCAAATTGAACGTTGGGGGGTGTTGAAATTAGACGTTTTAATCGCGAATTCACTGCCATAAATATTCATATCTTTCTGACGTTAGTAAACGTGAATAAACCAGAATTAATACCAGTATAACCGCTCTTTTTATAGTATGACAACTTTCGAAGTCATCTGCGCTTACTCAAGTAAAGTGAGGGAGAAATGTTTTTATTATGATAAAAATCTCTTCAGCAATGATGCTAGAATATTAAAATAATCCTATCATGGAGAGATACAGATGATGGTACATGAATAACAATATGTAAATATGAAACTTTTGGCTAAATTTCTGCAAATCGTATCTGTAGAGGGTACTGAAACTCCACAAGCTGTATAATTTCGATTGGCATGAAGGGAATAGCTATTGACGTCATCAGAAAGCCATGTCTCAGTCAAGCACATTCCACGAATGTCTTTAAGAATGATGTGAATCGGAAATTACAGTATGCGAGCACCAGATTAACGATTAATGAAAGGTTATCAAATATAAAAATTTTGACGAGTACCATCTTTCCATTATTGTTAACATTTGTGACTTCGAGGTGTTTCTTTCTTAAATTGTTTGATCTATTGGATAAAAAACCGCTTTGCGATCATTATTAATTAAATATGTGCGACAGAACAGAATATTTAAATGAATTTCAAAAAAAATGGATTTGCTTCGTTATCATTTACATAACAAATAATTTCATGCGTGTTTAAATGCCCGTAGAGCATGTGTCAGCCCGTATGCATACTTATTAGTGCTTTTAATGACATTTGGACTCCCGGATTTAGTGGGTCGTTGTTTTTGGAACAAAGCTGTTCATTTGTATTCCAGAACAGGCGTCTATGATATCTGGACTGCATCGCGACACATTAGTTCGAGTTTGCATTGCACCAGACTCTCGCCAATTAACAAGCCGCAGTTGTCGTATATATTTCCAGACAAGACGTCGAACACGAACAAAAGTTCGCAAATTGCAAGATGCAACAAATAGCGAGACGACAAAATGCATTTTAGAAAGGGCTCGCTTAAAGCGTCACTTAACACATCAGTGTGCCTTACATGTGCTGGCTCGTAAGCCTTAAAAGGACTCGGAGCAACTTTAACCGAATAAACCCCGTCACAGGTCTCTCTTGGCATTATCTAAAATCATTAAGAAACGCTTGGAGTAGTTTACGATGTGAGAGACTAAGGCGATTTTATCTCAACCCGTCATGAGAGCCCTGAATTGGGTCACAAACAGTCTAGACGGCATTAAGGTAGAAAAAGTCTGCAATCAATCAACACTCGGTGTGGTATATAACCTACTTCATCACCCCAATACTGAAAAGTCTAATAAACCCGATGCTCACGGCAAAAACGCGTTTCCTCTTTTTGTATAGCATCAGGCAAACAAATTTGTTGCTGTAATTACAAACGAGAATACACATACTTCCCAATACCACATACTTTGGAAATGATGGTGCCATACTTCTTTTATAGGTAAGGACTGGGAAAAAAACTCGTTTCAGTGATGTTATTCTCTAAATGCGTTATGTCTGAAATTTTTAATAGTTTTATATTATATTATTAATATTTTAGCCAAGGGGATGAACTTTGCTACAACGTGGTGGAAAACTTCAGAAGTGCAGATAATATTATCTGTAATCTCCTTAATAAGCGAATAAGATTAGGATGGATGTAATACACGTCATTAGAAATGAAAGCTTTTAATAATTTATACTTGCTGTCAAGATATTTGAACTATCGTAAAACTGTTGTGGGCTCCGTTGTTCTTAGTTAGACCCATCATTTCTACATAAGGTCATAATACGGTACCTAAGCCCCTTCATTCAGCAGATTATGGATACTTTTCCCATTTACTAGGATTATTTCAATGGCAAACGGATGGGATCCTTTCAGTCATCTTACTTTCCTCCCAGGCAACGGATTATGCAGGGGTACAATTAAGATTTGTTGTTTGCAGTTTTATAGTATATATCTGTAATATTTACCACTTTATTGCCGGTCTTATCTCATTTAACTCTTCAGGTTATATAGCTCCACTTATTGAGGCTATTGCGTTTGAAATAAATCGTGAATGCACAAGAATCCACAGAGCAAATGGGTTCCTCTCGCCGTGAGCTAATTAAAAATGAGCATTATGGGGATGAATATGAACCGTTTTCTCTCCCTGTCTCCAAAGCAGCCGCTTAAGCATAACAGGTCCCTGTCGCTTCTAATAAAAACTTGGTAACACTGAACACTTGCAGGCGCGTACCTGGAGAGTATATCGATTCTTCTTACCCAGCACAAAATCGTCCACCCGGTCATAAATATTCATTACGTTATGCACCGTAAGAAATACAATTTCTCTGTTATTCATTTAAAATCGGTACGCCTTGTGTTTTAATATGCCGCGCTTTTCCTGTCCAGGTTCAGCGGGGGTCGCATTAAAGCAGGAACTAAATGCGGTATGGCATGGCCGACTAAGCGAGCTCTCTCTAGGTTCCTCATATATCAACTGGTTGTTTACTGTTTCCTTCCTGACCGGTTTGCACTTCCCTCGCCGTGTACATTCTTAGAGCTTTTGTCTAGAAAGCTACAAAACTGTTTCGCGTAACAATATCGCTTTTTGGGAATTCATGAAAGCTGAAAGTACCCTGCGAAGCATAGCAAATTAAAAAAGGCAAACATAAGCGGTTTTTTCCGTAAAATTACTGCAAGCCTAATTACTCGCTTTCGCCAAGGAACAAAAAGACTAAAAAATCTAACAACAATACAATAAATTGACCCAACATTGATATAAAACGCTCACCCAGCAAGATCTCTTGATCTTACATCCCTAGATTTCTCTCCCCCTTCAAATTAAAATTGACCGGCTTCAGGATTTAACGAAATTTGTCTCCCCTAGAAATTACTTAGGGTGGTCGCTCATTTTCATTGAAACACCCAGTATTGTATCTTTGTTTAGGCCCACCGTCGCAGTTATTCGATTCAGTGCTCCGGTTGTAAAACGCGGCTTCATTTATCTTGTCTGCCAACTCCGGATACGCCAGATCTCTCAAAATTTCCCGGCCTTCTATGGAAGTGTCCGAAGCGCTCGCAAAAACCTAATGAGAAGGACAGCACTGGGTTTTCAATCAATTAGCCCCCTCTAAGTTGGCGGGCATACAGCCTGATACAGTTGATACGAAAACACATTAAGCGGAGGTAACGGGATCATTCCAAGTTTGTGAGCAGGAACTGACAAATTCAGGGCCGAAATCGGGTTGTTGTTTGAACAAAAACGTGGAAGCCGCGCCAGTATTGGGAAATAGTTTCGGGCTCGCCCCGCATCGAATCGTCAAAATTAAATCAGGCCGTTGGCAACGGCAAATTCCGCATTTTTGATTTCGACGGCCGCTTTGTACCTGCTGAAAAGCGAAATGCGCCTGTGGAAGTGATCAGAAGAAGTATCCTCCATGGTTGACATAAAATATAATGGCACTTCGGCACATCAGTTTCAAGAATCGTCATAATAATTTGTAATACAACATTTTTTTTGACTTCATAGAATTTTGTCGTGTTGTTGTGAGGTAATATATACCTGCTCTGGAACTTAGAAAGCCTAATTTATTCATATCCCAGCCATAAAGTTCCTTAGAGAGCTACAAAGTTAGTACTAAAGGTCTTCGGTGCTTCATTACACTAGTGCACGTACCGAAGACAAGACGCCTCCGATATTACACCAATTTGCAATCCTTGCGAATTCAAGCTATTCAAACAATAATTTCTGGTCAAAAATAAACAGAAATCATAATTCCAACTCTGTACTTTATAAATAACGAAACAATAGGGTGTTAATGGCGATTTATCAACATAATTTCCGGTAAATTAAATGACAAAACAACAATGCTCGTCTATTAAGGCAACGAACCTTTGTTCAGTAGTTAGTAATGTATTATTCTACATAATACATTTATAACTAAATATAATTGGCTTTAGTAATCAATAAATTATGCTATTTAATCATTTCCGGCTTTTTTAGCGTATGATTATGTTGGATTCGCCCTATAGAAAGATGTATTTCTGTTGAAAGATCTCAAACAACCAGCAATAGACGAAATAATATAAATGCCATCTGTAAATAATAACTGATGTGAGGACATTGCTCCCAGAAATACGTATTTACCAGTTAGAAAGTCAAGGTTTTTCTTAAACCAATCTAAGCCGTGTTTTTTTGAACTTTGTAATAGTAGTAGTTCTACATACTTGCTTATATAATGGTCAGGATTGTTACTTGTTATCTGCGTCTAGTATTCATTCATTCATGTAACTGTAAAATTGTGAACTGCACTTACTGTATTTACAACTTTAATGCGTATTTATAGATATATAATGAGTCCCTTAAATTGTGTGGTTTGTACCTAAGCAAATAAATATAGATTTGTTATTTATTTAATGCATCAAGAGGAATTCGCATTTCTTTATTGCTACGGAGTAGGGTACAGAGCCCACCGCCTCGAAGCTTTCAGCTTATTGTGCACCTCTCGGAATGTTTACTCCATCAGTCCTCCATGTCCAATAAATTTCAGAATACAGTCCATGGAAATATTTACTATTTCGCAGGGTTCTAAGTATAGAATCGTAAAGCTTTCACTCGATACTCTGTGTTTAACAACCTTGAACTGGTAATACTAAAAGGCATTTTATTTAAATCAGTTTTCAAAGGGCTGAGCAGAATTTATAAGTACATGGCTACTTGTTAACTTAAAGTGTACACAAAAAAAACAGTTGATTGTTCTAGTTCGGTTGTAAATGACAGCTACAGGAAAAAACAATTCTTCCAACTAATACAATCCCACCGATAATTCTTTGCACATAAGGTTTTCTTAGGAGGGTATTATGATTATTATTATCAAATATTTTTTTGTTTACATACATCTGAAGTCTGTTGCTTCAGCAGTTCCTATAAATTGCTTTGCTCCACAGCTTGCAATGTTTTTGAGGTCGTACGCTGAACACTCCGAATGGAGCAGTGGAGTCTGCTAGGAGATTACATAGCGAATTCAAGACACAGTGCGTTGCCTTATCTGACGTKGCATTTCTCRCCATTAATKTTGGGTCTGAACGTTAAGTACGTGTCCGCAGGAAACTGGTATGTCGTCCGTTTTGTGCGCCATACTAACCGGTTAAAATGTACCCAGGCATGTTTAACCCACATCTTTCATCTTGAACAGCTATAATCTACGCGGACCACACAATTAATCACTTTAATAATCCACATTATTTCTAACAGCTTTATTCGCCTTTTATATTATGTGTTATTAGGCACGCAAGAAAATGGCCACGAATACCTTATCTTGACTATTTTCCCAATAATAATAATCTGCAGTTGTCAGGGATTGTAGTTTGGGGACACAAAAGCAAAACCACAGAGTCCGAGGAATCATCATTAATATTAATAATTATAGCTGAGAATTCATAATTTCTTACAAAATTAATGGCAATTGATTTAATATGTTTAAAAGAATTTACAATTGCGAGTGCTTCTTTTTGACGAGAATAGTAAGCTGCATTATCCATAACAATAATCTTGTCCTTCAAATTTGACATTTGTTTATTGTAAATATTGTGCATGTCCTTTAATTAATTTCATTTAGGATGTCTTCAACAAACCAATACAAAGAATTTGAACTCCATGGTCAAAATTTGTAATTTGTGATTAATCCTTTTTTGTATGATGAAAAAATAAAGTTGAGTCCATAATCAGAAAGGGATATACATTTTTTTATTTTTAGAATTACACCACACTGCACACGAAAAATTTACTATGTGGTTTAAGTTTAGACCTTGCGGATGCACGATATCAAAAAATAAAAATGAATTTGAAAACGTGGGTTTCAATTGCAACTCAAAAAAGCTTCCAGAAGACGCAATAACTTGGCCTCCTTGTTCCGAATTCAGTATTCCCTTATTCATTTTTTAATAGGTTTGAGGATTTTCAGGATGCCGTTGAATTTTATCATTTTGATAAGTACCACTTGGTCTAGTAAACTGTAATCAAGTTTCGCCAATGATTCGCAGAAGAATTAGGAAGAATGAATACCTTTTTTTAATTTTTCGATTTTTTTGTATATTGAATTCAGGACTCTATGTAGCAATAGTTCCGTAAAAGCTGCCTTAATCCTTAATGTAGTCCCAAAGATACAACATCATAAGGTTCGTTAAGTAATCCCTATTGTTAACTCTCATTCACGTCTCCTCCATTTAGTGAAACCGTTGCTAGTACACCTTATTTCTTCAGAAAAAAAGTCCGGATCCCGTATTTCGTGTACAAAACGGCCCCATAGTGCTAAGCTGAGATGGCTCTTGGCTGGAGTACGAATTTGAATTCATCATTTTTAGTAAGAAGGAGCTCAGATCGCGCCGCTATTTGACTGGGGCCGTGCAATACACGAAACGAATTTATGGAATGCTAGACGCGCTGCTTTGAATACGGCTGTGCTGAAAGGCACAAAAGATAATTGATGATGACTTTTAAAACATCGATAAATAAAGCCGGGAGAAAAACTTTCCCACTCGGAAGTTTTAGAAGTGCTTGGAAACTCGCGAGGAAAATGTTAAATTTGTTAAATCCAACCCTTTGAATGTTCGTTTTTTGTTGGAGCAACTGCAATTCTTTGGTTAATTAGCAAGCCTTGAAATTGGCTGGACAATCCTTTACTTTACAGGCATAAGTACTTTTAAAAGATAGTGCACATACTCTTGACTTTACTTGGACGGTACATTAAAAACCTGAAAACGGAATTCAAAAGTTAGTCTGTACCTAAGAAATTTTCGTATCTGCGACGGTTTGATGGATTTTATTTTAAACTCAAATTATGATTGGGTGAAGTAAAAGAGCTAAACATACACATACATTGCTTTGATCTTCACCCTTTGTTATTGTATTTGGTATTCAATCTTTAGGTAACTTTGGAAGACCACAAACAAAGTTATCTTATTATGAATTAAACTGATACAGATTCCAGATTCAGAACAAGCCGTAAAAGTGATACGTTCCACCGTTTTTTAACGCCGATAATTTTTTACCCGTACGCGAGAATCCCATTCCGGAAATAAGTGATTGAATTAAATCAGCGCAGATTTTGGTCAGAACCACTAAAGCCTCGCACTCACATTCGAGTAATGGCTAGATATTTCGCTCATAAACCGTGTCCATTTCGGGCTGGGCTTGTGGATTGGCCGAAACTTAATATGACGTCTTCGGTGGCGCGGCAATGGAGCGTGATGACCTAGGTATATATCTTCACCTTCGGAGTGATTAATAGTACGATGAGGTTATGCTGTCTGCAGCAGAGGAGGCCGTAGCTTTGCACGAGGTTTAGGAATGTCCCAGTTTTCTATTTGCTCAGTATTTCAATGTATTTTGCATTTTATCTTTCAAACACGCTTGATACATGAAAGTGTCAACGAATCTGAGGGCTATTACGTGCTTTATTTAGTTAAACTTTAAATGTCATTATTTTAGGCAGTACGCAATCCTATTGGATACAAAGATCATTTTAAAAAACTTGTTAACTGACCACCTAGTGACGTACAATGTTGCATATTTTAGAGCAAAAAATGTCAATTAATAAGAACCACACCTCTCTAAAAAGCGGTCTTATCTAGCTGACGATTACTATGTTTAGGTTTAATATGCGGCCCAGCTAACGGGCCGCCCAAAAATTATGTGGGGACCACGCAGCCACGTTAGCTCAACAGGCCTGTTTGAACGAGAAGTTCCGACAGGAAATCCTTCTGTTGTTGCGTAAAAGCTGTGCCGCACCCCTTGTACATGGTCACGATATTACTCGCTAGGGAGAAGTGAAACAGTACGCCATCTGTTGGGGGCATGAAGCAGTTTGCTCCTTCGGCCTTTATTAGCACTTTTTCGGTCATTTCTTGTTACTTTGCGTGTTTATTCCTTCAGAAATAATACATGTTTTCCGTATCAGTATGTTCCGTGCATTAAAAGAAACACAAGTTAGTTAAAGCAAACACAATTCAGATAAAGCTCTGCTTTTATTTAAAATCCACACCTATGTAAGTCTCTATATCACGAATATTTTTCAGAAATAAATCCCATCAACTGGTACAAGAATTGAATGATGATAAAAATTGAAAGTGTGAAAAAAAGTCGTATATTAGAAAACAGAACTTCATAATATAATTTCTGTTTACAAGTAAACAGAAATCATTCTTAAGAACTAAAAATTAATCACCAGGCGACCTACAGATCTATATTTCCTTGTTTCTTGAATATAGGCGCATATTTCGCACAACAGAAATAACATTTTTAAGGAATCTTTTCGTTCAGTGGATATTCAAATAAGTTTACATCAATGCTATGTAAATGATGATTACTTACGATTTGAATAGGTAAATATATTATAAGTTCGAAGGCCATTTAATACAGACCATTATTTGTTTTAGGAACTCAGTTGGATAGGGTTAGTWTAAACTGAAATGTGTTCTATAGAAACAGAATCGTAATGGCAGCTAAGTACGCAATTATCAAAATGACATTTATTCCTTTCCAGTGTAACGTGGAAGGGGAGCTTCCCAGGTGTTTTCGCTTAATACGTCACAGACGTCTACCTGCAAATAAATGGGTCAACGGGAACGAATGTGCGTTTGAATGTGGGCTTTTTCGATTACACCTATCGCCGCAAACTTAGCTTGCCGGCCTCAGCTCGAGGTGAAAATAAATTGGAAGCCGGTATGTATCGACGCCCCCCTGTACGACAGCGTTTTGAATTTTAATTCAAATTTGTTTGTACAACGCCTGCACAAAATTCACGCCGGCTTAGACACACTAGAAATCGATACAACATCACGTAGCACGAGATTACGCCCGAACTAAAAATGCTTTACTCTTGTTTGCATTCTGTTTGCTCTTACACAAAAAAGACCATGTGAGATTGGTAATGCCCAACTCAGACCGARCCGACCAAAATGCTGTCCTTGTTACGRTTGARGAAATAATGGGATCAGAGAAAAGGTTGCTCCAATATCTCGCCCTAATCCTTTTGCCAAAAGGATTCGGGGCATAAGACGTGTGTAATTATTTTTTGCCAGGCAACGCTTTAGCTTTAAGATTCTGCTAGGAATTTAGACGGGAATTGGATGAAGCCGGAATTCCTTTCAGCATTTGCAATTGCTCCAGGAAATATATGCAGCAAAGCAGACTCCCAGGAAGCGACAGTATTGATAGGACTTAATAATGCAGTAAAAACAGAATTTGCAGCTATAATGCTAGCAGTTAAGCATGGAAAATCGCAGTTACTTAACATTGTCTGTAAATTTTATTTAATTTGGATTTATATGTGAAAAAAGTTGATGACATTTTATATTTTGTTTAACTGTTCTGTGTCACTGCAACAATGATTACGAGTCGAAAGTTACCTTTAAATAATGCATTGAAATTATGAGTAAGATCTCTTAAAATGTTATTGAAAGAAACGTAAATGATTTTAATGTTAATTGTATAAAAACTGTTTATATATCTTACATTGCATAGTATTTTAGGAAATGATTGTATTGTTTAGACATTGTTGTATACATAATACCTAGTTTTGAAAGATTGCAGAACAAATTTCTTAGGTTAAGCAACAAATTTACTTAACATAATTAATTGTCCTATAAATATAGTAAAATAAATATACAGTATATCCAACTAAATCGGCATCATGTGGGAAGATTTTTTATTATTTATAAGACTTATGAAAAAAGAAATTGGGTACTGCAAAAAAATTGATATCTGATAATTTGATTTGGGGTTTTAGGCCATCCAAATGTTTTTACCTAAAAACTTTTTTCATAAATTAATAATAAAAAAGTATCCCTTATGGTGCCAACTTAGTTGGATATAGCGTATAAATCAGGTATAGGTAGACATAGAACCAATTATGAATGAGTTCCCTTACCAATACATATAATGTAAGCCTGTTTAAAGCGACAGTTGTTGCATATTGTACATCCGTAAATTAAGTAACTTGAATAGCGAGCAAGTAAAATTTCTAAGGATACGCGACACCAATATATTGAAAAAATAATGGTAACAAAATTTCTCCCATGGTGTTTAGCAAGTGTTTGCTTCGGATGGAGTGCTTTAATAATAGGGTATAGGAAATTGAATGTGGATGACAAAATAATGCCGGAAACATTTTTAAAACGGAATTATCCCTAGATATGAGCTATATTACCATAAGTCGGGTACGAGTAGTAGCACTAGAATAAGGACGCAAGCGCTATACATGCAAATTCCGCAGGATACCATATTTTTAAACCCAGTAGGTTTTTATATATTGGTGCGACTGCAGTTGCGAACATAATTCAAATGGGAGTCCTAAACTCTCCGACCAGTAAATCTTGGAGGTTTTGCGGAACGCCCATAAATCCGGCATGGTTATAATAACATTCCACTTGGAATGAGTTAGTGACAATATCGGCTCAATGCATATATAGGTATCTTGGACAGAATGGCCTCCTACACCTCCATTCATCATTATGGACGTTTCATTATGGCCAATTTGATATTCCTCCCCCACGTTAACTGATTACACCCTCGGCGCAAAGAAGTGCACGATCACATCGGGTAATCCGACGCTGGCATAGTTTTATCAATATTCCACCGATTCTATTTCGTAATAAATTGCAAAAGTTTGATTACGGCTGTGTTCAAATATATTCCCCTCCGGCTAAGCATCGCCAATATTCTGTCGATCGTACTATCTCGTGAAATCGTTCCTTCAAATGTAGGCATGCGACAGGCTGTTATGGCCTTGCTGACGGTGCTTTAAACATTGTTCAATAACAATAAACCAAAAAGACATTATCTTTAGGGGAGAATACATGGGGAACATACATTTTGGAGAAAACTGAGAAAGGTGCACATGCAAAATGCAAAACTTCAAAAACAGGACCCCACAATATGTAGTCCATTACCACGATAAACAGTGTTGGGCTTAACATTCCCCCTCTTGTTTTAATCCATCTCCTACCTGGAAATCCCGTGATTCCATGTTACTTGTTATGACGTAGTTTTTTGTGTTACCGTATAAACTTTTTATAAACTTGTTATTTTGTATATACAATACTTTCCTAGACCACTTTTCTAGGGATGTTATCGAATGCTCTCTCTAGGTAAAAGGCTCTCTTCTAGCTTCTTTTGCTAATTCCTTGACTTGAATCTGCTCCTTGTATCTTGTGTGATTCCCTATTGTTCGCTTGGCAATATATTGTTTCCATACTTCTTTTTTCTTTACTATCCAACGTAAGGGTGCTAATACGTTACAGCAATTCGTATATGTGTGGAATCTGGCAGGCGTCAAATCAAAACTGTCCTTTCAAGTTTTAACGCGATTACCATCCTCGCCGGCGGTATTTTTGAAGCGGCGCTAGCTAGAACAAGTTTATCTAAACAAACATTTATAAAATAAGATACCTGATGCTTGTAGTTTCAACGCTCCAAAAATGTTACTACGTTTTTAACACAAATTCAAACTTCATTAAAGCAACTAATTTACAAATTGATACAGAATAACGTTATTAACAATTATTCAAGCTCTAGCAAGGCTATAGATAGAGTAGCTTTATAAACCAGCAGATCAGAAAACTGTTGTGTTCTGCAATAAAGTGATGAGTCACTGGAACTGAAAAAAAGTTTTAAATAATGGCTTGCCTTGCCTTTATAATGAATTAAAAGCAGAAAATTACCAAAGGTAGTTGACTTTAAGTTCATTATTCAATTTTAGTCAGAAAGGTTCTTAGAAAGTTTTGGTTCCCTGTCTGTTGATTCAGAGTTGTACGAAAAAGAACTGCATGAACAGGAGGAATGTACGAAAAATTAACATAAACTGAAGGTTTTAGGTCTAGATACCAATTTGTTGTATTGTGGCAATCCGACGCATTAGCGGTGTGAAAATATTGTTTCCCCAGTGATATCTGGCCGAAACAAGACATCCCAAATCGCTCCAGTATTCAAAAAAACCAATGCGCAATCTAGTATGGAACGTGACCTGGATGAGATGGATACCAACGGGGTTTTAGACAAACGCTTATTCTCCCATTTCTTGTTTCCTTTTCTTTCGTTAAAAAGACTACAACCTGATTCATGGGCTTGAATAAATTTGGCGCTGTGTAGGTGTTCAGGAATTATTCCCATGGGGGGACCGCCCGTTATTTATAATATTTTTCCGGTTGCTGTCAGATGTTCATAATGTAAAGTGATCCAATCTTTAAGATTACTTTTATTTCACGCTGCCGAACAGCACCTCAAGGAAATACCGTGTGAACGTGCTACGTTGAGGGCTTGCTCGTTTAGCGGATGTATGGATGCCTTATAAAATATAGATATATTGTGAAATTAAGTCTAGTCACTGTTATTAGCTATATATAGGGCAACTTTATACTTATCTTAAACGACTTTAAACGTAAAATTATATTTCCGCATTACTTCAATTGAAATTGTGACTTTTTGTTACCTGCTTTAGACCGATTTTTCTATTCTCCTACTCCTTTACAAATACAGAGCGTTTTTGAAATAAGATCGTTGTGGTCACAGTTACATTAAATTCGTTTGAGATGATATTTCGAGGCTCTCTTCTTTGATAAAAATTACAGGTGTAATTGAAACGTCAGATTAATAAGTTTTTGTCAGTGTTGTATACTTTGTCAATCACGAACAGCAGAGTGCAAGCATTCGTAGATTAAGCTGCAATGTCATTTCAGATCAACTGGCTTCATTTCAGTGATTTTATGAAGGGCGTCAATTCGCAAGTTCTCTAAAGCTACATTGTGAAATACAGATAGCAGAGAGGCAACTCGCTTCTGAAATTCTGCTAAATATCCAGGCAAATCTGGCTTGCTATCATTTGGCATTTAAATGAAATATTGATGTTGCGCTCTGCTACCTTTTGTTTTCATTTATTTGCGCCTCAGCTTTAAAATTCAAGCCTGCCGGACGAAATGAAATTCCTGCAGAAGCCCACTGCCAACAGCCAAGATATAATCGCAATTACGTTAGCTTTAAGGCAGTTTCTAACAAGGTGTCGTAATTACGAAGATGAGTTTTACGTTATCAATTAATAGACTTACATTAAACTGAAGTATGTGCCAAAAATGTAGACCCTGCCACTACACTCCATTTTTATTATTATTATTTTTAAAATAAGCAGTGTCTTGAGGCGATTAACAAAAAGAATTGACATCATTCTAAGCTAGGTCATTTCAATGTATCTCTTTTGCGATTTGAAGAAAAATAACAAGTCCTGATATAAGAATATATGTTATAACCAATTTGATTCTTTATGGAGTCCTTTCAGCTTTAAAAATTCGACGTCTGGCGACACGGAGTTCCATAGGATATGTTTTCACAATATGTAGGGAACTTCTTTCCTTCCACAGCTTCAGCGTATTTTATCATATCGGGCAGTAGCAGACGCGAATAAAGTTGTGGAAGTACACTAAGAATCTTTGAACTTTCATACTTATTTTGCAGCCTGCATGTTGTTTGGAGAAACGGTGTTATCAGTGTGTTTCAACAGGCTCGATGGCATTTGACCCATTTTGAGAATAGAACGTGGAAAGCATTAGTAAGCAAGTGTATTTTGTTCAATAGGAATGAGATATGAATATTTTCTGCTCTATGGAGGGAACGTGCTGTTTGAGAAACCACCTAGCATGTAACACTTACAGTTCAGAATACTCAAACTCCATAATAAGATTGTTTCCGATAAACAGATAAGATTAGGATGGACGTATGCCCTGCTATTAGAAATGAAGATGTCTTTCCATATTTATTTGAATAAATATGTTTTCGAACGCGGTGAGTTTCATATTGTTAGAAACTGGTTTTACTAGCTTTAAGGTTTTAAATGTTATTGGATGAGCAAGGTCTTGAATACACTTCCCAACAATAAATTCCGGATACAGATAATTCAAGTTAACTTTAGTCACCTATAACCTTTTTAACTATTTTCAGATTTTGGTCAAATTTTTAGCAGCGTATGGACATTTGTCTTAATATTTAATAATAGGTTGATCATTATATAGGAAGAAACTTTTTTATCCTTAAATAACTAACGCCTTGTAAAAAAAACTAGTTATATCTATTACTCAAMAAAAGTGGGAAGAAATAATAGCCTCTAATGCTAATACTAACAAAAATTTCTCCTCTAACATTATTAATTTTGTATTTGACACAAACTATCCTCCCTTGCAATGACTGGACACTATATTTGGATAGGGGAATCCTGTTGACGTAATTTACCTTAATTTAGCCAAAGCATTTGATAAGGTGCCCCATAAGCGAATGACTGCGAAGTTTTAAGAATGGGAGAAGCAAGATTTCAGCTGCTACCCCACCTTGAGCGGTGTTCCCTAGGGATCAATCTTGGGTCCAATCCTATTTATAATTTATTCGTCGGACCTACATTATAGCCTTCAGAGCAATTTGCAGAACGACCTGGGTTACATTTCATTTTGGTGCAAAACTTGGTTGATCCCTTTAAATATAGCTAAGTATTCTGTCTTGCATGTAGGGAAATTTAATCCACGTAAAGTTTACACAATCGATGGAATGAGCAAATAGATCTTTACTGTTATCTATAACCTCTCCTTGTCTGTCCAGTGCCTTAAGGCCGTAAGGAAGGCCAACGGTGCTCTGGATCTATTGAGGGGAGCTCCAGCATGGACGCCCGGCTATGTGGTCATCGATTTAAACTTAAAAAAGGACACTTAAGGAGATCTCATCGTTTGCACTGTTGCTTCGACTTTTGGAAATCCCTTATTGATAATGTGCTGTGTGCCCCCTTTAAGCATCACTTGGATCAGCTGTGGTCGTCAGAGTGATCTTTGTTCTTTCTTTTACAATTATCTGCATTGATTATTTTGTTTTTATAGGTTTTTTTCGGGCCGTTCGTTATTTTATTTTGTAGTGTAGGCTTCCACCCCTATAATTTATAAATAGTGACAGTTTGTGTGACCACGTGTCAGGATGGGTACAAAAAGACTAGGCGTGGTTCACCCCAATCCAAGACGAGAGTTAAGTAATATCTCCTTTTCTGAATAAAGTTTTTATGGTGCCCTTCCCCGTTAAACCCATTATTAGGCCTCCTTCCAATAGCCTATCGACCAACTTCACAAACAAAGGAAAACGTTCTACAGCGCTGATGGCGTTTTCCGCTCGAGCTTAAAATTTGCCATTTCTTTCCGTATCGAACAACGAGAGCAAAACGTGTTGCAATTTAGGTCCGGATTCAGCTGTAATACCAGAAGTTTCGTCGCTGGCTGGCTCGTTAGCTTGTGTAGGTATGTGTACATTAAGACCACATTTACGTGTACACCTGTATCTGTCGTCTTTTAGCTATTTGGGACGGGCGCAGTCGTAACATGGGAGCTTGATCAAGTCTGTCGCCTTTCCAAACGAGAAACTTTTTACGTGCCAAGTTAAAAAGATTGCCCGGCTCTCGCCAAACTTGAGCTCAACGACAAAAACCCGACGAAGCCGTTAAGCTCGGTAAAAACCGCGTTTCTAAATAAACGTTTGCTCGAAATTGTTGGAGACGTAATTAAATAAAAAGTAAACATAGCAGTAGCAGTGCAAAATTGGAGACTGGTTAAGCCCTTATTTAAGCAACAAACTTCACAGTGTTTGTGAATAACAAATACTCTAATCGAAATGCGATTAGTAACCTTACAAGTTTCAGAAAGTTCTGTATTCGGCCCTCTTTTATTTAATATTTTAACGACATGCAGAAGTGTTAACTATACTTTTGCATGGTTCTATTTGGGTAAAGTTCAGGAAGACATTAAAGAATAAATAATAACTAATTACATTAACTGAAATATTGTAAAAAATTGGAGTTGATTTTGAACATAGAGTTGATAAAACTGAAAATGAGAAAACGCCTTTTAAGTTAAAGAATTACTATAAAGGACCCATGCTCTAAAACTTCAAATAAAGTCGTTAATTGGGTGGACCACCCTGTACATTGGTTCGCAAGATTTTATGTATGACTGCTATCTATCATAATAGGTATCGTTTTGCATTTTTTATTAAGGAGAAGTAAGAGTGAAAGTAGGAAATAAATTCATTTTTATATAGCATTTTTATAATGTAATCCTTTGCAGAACATAACATAATAAAATTAAAATTAAAATAATTTCACAGGGTATTTCACCCTACATATTTAAACCCGTCTTTACAACTAAAAACACATTTTTCGTACTAACTTTATGGACAAATTAAAACTAATAAACATATTTTAAAGACCTTGTTTTTAGTCTTTTTGGCACAACAAAAATAAGTGTTGTCATAATACGTGCATTGTATATAATACCATACATTCGCCATAACGCAATATTTGAGATATACAACTATGCGTTTACTTAATTCTTATGTGTACCATGTGACTGTGATGGATGTGTGAACTGCGTTTTCGTTTTGTCAAGACAGGCCAAGAGAAAATTGGGAAAACTTCTTCGGATCTATAATTCAAGCCTTCTGCTCCCCCTGGAGAACCAGGGCTTGCACAGCACTGCACTGCAAATACGAGATAAACCTAACGTTAATTCTTGTTGTCTCTTGAGCTTTCTGGCGTTTAAGCGGTGTGTGTAATTTCCTGCTTTCTGGGGGAAGCGGCATAACTTATTCCGGTGTCGTTACAAATTCGGTTTATAAACTACTATTAATTAATGCACCTGTGTTACGTTCTCCAACAATATACATGTTACAGCTAAGTTCACATCGTGTAGTTTTCCAAAAAGCAAGAGGGTATAATTCAGTCTGCTTCTACTTGTTATGTCATAAACCTCACCATATCAATTGTTGTAGTTTATAGATTACTAACTCGTGCATCCTTAATATGTTGGAACAAACAAGTTGCTGGATCTGCCTAGCATTGAGGGTTATGAAGATCTTAGAAGTTGAAGTCATGGCAATTGCATCATGTGGGAAAGCCAAATCAGCTTTGAAAAGCGAAAGTCTACCTCCCAAGGTGTTAAACGAATTCGTGTCTTGGGACAACACAATACAGCCTATGCTATAATAATAATCCTGAACAAGATATGGTGCTAGATGTTTGCTAGACCTTTTGACTACTTTCTGTTTTGAAGATACATAAATTTAAGCACGTTTCTGTTGTCATGCAAACGCCATTCTAATAGGCAAGTTTGCAGCATTTAATGAAATCGGGAGCAAAATTAGGAGCTTCCGATGCATTGGGAGGTCTGCTGTCATCTCAGTGGCAGTTTCGCGGAAACGATTCGCTTGCAATCTATATTCATCGGGAGGTATTGTGCGAAGTGCGCTCGAGATACCTGACAACGCCTCGTAGTTTTGCAAATATGCAAATAGAACTGAATTGCTAAGAGGCGCCGACAAAGAAATACACATTTCACACGGAGTATGAAATTTATGTATAAGCTACAATGGAGCCTTGGATGTCTTGTCGAGATTTCCATCACAAATGCACGCATAAATATATTAAATGCATGTGGTAAAAATCGCTCGTATGTGAAGTCATTTGATGTTATTTTGTTAAATATTTGCGTTTACATATAAAATAAAAATAGACCAAACAACATCTACTCTTTAACTACATGAAAATCGTAATAGTGACAACAGTACTAGTACCATTTAGTGATAATCTTCCACGATGATATTTTTAATTTGTTAATGTTAGATGACAGTCAGACTGACTTTACAGATTGAACAAGTTTTCCCAACTTAAAACATGGTAGCATTATTACTTCAGTATATAATAAATAAGACAGACCCAGATTCAAGCTTGTGCAATACCCTTCCAAGTAGCTATTTTTAGCGCGATTTTAGCGAATTGTCTAAATGACACTAACGTTGTGTATAATAAGCTCTGGATTAGGCTGTACACTAACAAGGTTAATATTACTACGAAAAACTTGCTAGATAAGATCGTATGGAAGTTCGTTAGATGATTATCCCTGAAGTAGTATTTCCTTATCTCCTGCGTGTTCCATGCCGGGCCTAACCTCGTTACGCACAAATTCCTTCCAGCTGTTATATACCGACGTACATCTGTGCTTAGCACACTTAGTTATCCTGCTAATATGTTTGCGCTTAAAGCATTATGCTATAAATATCAGTAATGTGTGTATGTTTGTATTTGCGGTATGGCCCGCAACTGGTTAGCTGTACATTAGGGGAGAGGATTAATGTTCACGTTATGAAACATTTTCACAATACCGTGTACGTAATTTAATAGAACGGAGTTTGGAAGTTGTTTTAAAAAGTTTTGTTAGGTGCGAACGGGAAGCTAAAGTTGACGCTGTGAAATTGTCGTGGATGCGCCAGATGTGAATGCATTTACGGGAATATCTCGGTTGCGCCTTTACAAATTGTTATTGTGGACGAAATTGCTGTTGCAAATAAACAGATGTAAATAAGCGAGGGGTGCCATCGGCGTAGAACGTTAAAATTTTCTCTGGGGTTCGCTTAGTGTAATTATTTAAAATGTCCTATCAGGCCAACTTCTTACTGTGGTAATAAGTTACATATATCTGAAATGCAGCCTTTATAAGCCCTTTAGTCTGCAAATAGTTCTGTTGTAATATACGAATGCTACCGCTCTGAATTGAACATTTATATATAGTAATTGCCATGAAATGTGGGACGAAAATATAAATAAGATGCTTAAAATATTGATATACTAATGATACACGTAATTTTGCAGATCGTGTCTAAAATAAATCTGTCACGAGTCTACAAATTCGTCTTTCATGTACTTAGTGAACTTACCCACATATACTTAAGTGTACTAGACGTTCTATTGTAATGGCTTACCTGCAAATCAAAGAAAGCATTAATTAACATCCATTAATAACGTCATATGTTATGTAAAACGGTGTACTGTGTAAATCAAAAGAAACTAACGAATTTCTTGCATGATATCTGCCAACTTAAATACCTCAATTCGGTTAAGTGTGTGCATGTCGTGATTTTGCGCGAGCTGATGAAATATGGCTACATTCGTGAGGACGGATTGCATACATACAGCTCACTATTCGTGTTTGATCGCTTTCATTTGTTTTTGGTAATGTATGGGAAACGCCGTGTATACGCGAAGCGAGAATTTCTCCCAGAAATAGCTGCATGTCAGGCATTTCAGAATTTTCTTAAATTCGCCCGCCGCCAACTGTAACTTCATCGTTAACTCAACTTTAATATGCCAAACATGTGAGATGATGATGATGATGATAATGTAGATATTCAGGAGCGCCTCTGGGTCGAGTTTTTAAAAAGGTTGTCTACCTGGTCAATGCGAGATTTCCATTAAAAGGATCTTTGAGTATTTAACACTGGCAAATATATTATTCTATCAAAAGAAGATGTATATCTCTCATGGTTTGAGCAGCATTGAGTTCTTCTTTTTCAATAAGTACTGTACAAGTCTCCTTCAATTTTCGAACTAAATAGGCGTTTAAAATTTAACGCTGTTTCATGTCCTTTCTCAAAAAGGGTGGTTTGGATTTTTACACGCGAGTCTGGCCCCTGCACTAAACTTGACAGTTTTTTTATAAAAAGTTTGTTAGTAGAGATATTGAATCTGTTTTTACAAAAAATACTTCCTTTTTGTACCACACTTTCTAATACAAGTAAACACACTCTCTGTATATTATTCGTATTTGATATTTGTAATATCGAACTGTTTAAAAAAAGCAAAATATTCTCGTTACATGCCGGGATTTATTATTAATGATTTGCTTTACAAAAAAGCTGCCTGTATGCGTCGATATGGATCATGTACGAATTGCTGGAGATACTTGCAAGTCGTAAATTACCAGTAAGTAACTCGTCTTCAATTCGCGAAATGTCGCTACCAGCTTATCGCTTTAGTACACCTAAGTCAATTTTGATTAAGGATCTTGGTAAACCCTCCAAAAGGAGCGTTCTTTAAGTGTCGCTATCGGGAAGAGGCAAATTTGAAACTCAAATCTTTGGATCCATTTAATCCAGAGTGTGCTGAAATATGTTTGCAGGCCACCCCACAAGAGCATGGGCCAACTTGGACCAGCGTAGTGGATCCGGGAGACGCGATACGTGCACATGTATTATGCTGGCGACAAACACTAAAATCCGTCAATTCCAGTAATGCCCGACTGATACAGAGATTACCGGTAAACAGTGGAATTGTCGAACCGCCTCGGCGTTTGGCTAGCCATGCCATCAATTCGCAAAAGCAGCTGAACCGTTTCCGACAAACGGTGAGTCGGGTCAGCGAATCCTGTTTGCGTCTTTCAACTAATTTAGGCAATAATCTATTTTGTGATCAAATAAATAAACTTTGAATTGTCTTAAAACAAGTTTTCCTCTCTAAGAAAAGTAATAAAATCAGACTTCTGCGCTATAACTGCATACAGGTATGAGTCAGTGAAATATGAGAAAGTTAAAGAACCATTTAAGGTAATGAAATACCTGATTTAACATTTTAAAAAGAGGGTGCTTTAATTTAAAAAAGCCAATGTCATTCAAATGATAATTATGACAAATAATGTTTGGCCTCCTTTTGTATGTACCCTGAATCCCCTAAACTGTAAGAATGTTGTGGCATAATCTTGTTTCAGGTAATTAAGCAGGATGTTCGTCGCAATGGCCACACAACGGCCAAACGCAGCATAAAATCCCGCTAACGGGAGTGACCTCTTCGGGCAATCGTGGCTCCCTGCCAAGTCGCGGTGGAAGCGCGAAATAATCGTGATCAAGCTGCAGAACAGAAACTTATTCCGGGGGAAATTACTGAAACCGCCCGAGTTATAAGGGAGTTGCAGGTAAGGCCACCACCCAGTGCTCTCGATAGTTCGCTTTCTTTGAAGGACCGGATACCGTCGGGAGCAATCGTATGGTGGAAGTTGTTAGAGCTCCTCAACTCTCCGGGCCATAAATCTATGGCGGCGACGCGTAACGTATGCGCTGAACAATAGAGCGCCGCGACTTTCGTGATATACACACGACGCTTTGTTCAGTTTCAGACGAAATTTCATTTTAACAAGTTTGGGGTTTGTTTTTGTCGCCCATCTTCCTTTATCCCCGCAGTTAAGAGATCCAGGTGGCTGGGGTCCGCTGCGCCAGCTCCCTGAGTCCCAGGATTCCCTCAGTGAGGAACGGCTGGAGGTTGGAACACTTTATTTTGACAGAAAGGGCAATGAATTTTAAGCTAAGCACTAGTTTACTTCAGAAAAATATTGTCTCGGTTCAGAAAACCTTAATAGAGAAAGCCTGCAAGTATAAAACACGAATTCGTTTGACTATAAAAAATTTCTCACTAAGCACAATGATACAACGAAGAGATGTTGTTCCCGTATATTTAGCATTAAAACCCGGCGCCTCCACCAAAATTGACAGCCAGTATGTATAAGACACCAGTTCGTGTGACTATAAAAAATTTCTCAGTAGGCACAATGGTACAACGGAGAGATACTCGTATTAGTTCCATACATTTATTATAAAATCCGGCGCCTCCACCAAAATTGTCGGTCCATGTGTATGAAACGGTAACTCGTTTGATTATAAAAAGTAAATTAGTAAATATATGGAGTCAAATGTGATGATTCGTTTGCTTATCATAAACGTTCTAGTCCCTACACAATGTCACTAAGTTCTTTGATTCGAGTACTTGGTAGAAAATCTCTCTACTTCCTGTTGAAAGGAAGAAGCGAAGTCGCAAATAATAGGGGTAGGCAGCTTAAGGTTTATATAACTGCAGTCGGAACACATATCGGGTAGATATAACCGTCGGCAGTTCCATTTGATAATATATGTCCGGTAGTGTTATATCCGGTGCGCTTCGTATTGTGGGGGTGAATTTTATCATTGTGTCTTCCATAAAAAGCGCTCCATATTCATAAATATCTTCGCACAATGGCTTTCGGCAGCTATTGGCGTTCCTCATTGTTGATATAAATCCGTGGTTTTCAATTTAGGGTCAAAATTACAAGGGCCTTTGTTAAAATGGTTCTAAATCATCTTGAGGAAATGACAAATCGATAGAGTAGGGCTCCAACTTGAGACGAAGTTCACGAGTAAACGGAGGTGAACCGGACAGCGATAATTAATTGCATAATTTAATAATTCTCGTACTGCGTAATTTAATTCTATAGCAATCAGTCCTAAAGAGATGGTTCAACAGGCGCAAGTTATTTGAGTACACCGCTGAATGGGTCTGTCAAAATAACCCCAGAATTGTTACATCCGCAACGGGAAAATTGAATCATGTTCCTCGCGTGCAGTTTGACGTCTAGGAATTTGCAAATTTTCTTAATAACTGAAGATCCCACGTTTTGCATGGCAAATAAGATGGAAACGGGTGTTCGCTAGAATAAAAAAGTAGCCTTTGTGAATGGCGATTAGAGCTTTAAAAATATGCAAAATGCATATAAAGTGCATACATGAATATTTTAAAAATAAACTAAAAATGCATATGCATTTATTATTCGGAATGCAATCTGGGTGTTCGGTTGTTTCCTTGCAAACAAACCTTCTGCTAAGTACTAAGCCGGTTGCAGCCTTTGAGCAATTATAATAGTTTATTGCCGAAAGATTAAAGATTAAAAGGAATAAGTAATGACCAAAATTGATAGAGTGCAATCGCTTTCCGTTTTTTATAACTGGTTGTAAATTCCTTCATTTTAAAAAATCATTTCATTCATTTTGTACCACTTCTATTTAGATTTAAGGGTTAACCAGAAAACTACCATTTAGTAGATAATAAAACTAAACAGCTTGGTAAGAATAATAAGATCTACGAAAAATTTTGCACCGTTTAAAAAAAAACGAAGGTTATCAAAAACTAATACTAAATAGTATTATCAAATCATCATTGACATCTTGTGAAGTGGAACGCGTGCAAATTAATCTTAACGGATACAAGAGAAAGTTTCAATTTAGACAACTTAGTAATATATTGTTTTAGAAATAATAAATGTAACAATTAATAAATGTCTTATGATTGTAAACAATAATGATACATTGTATGTTTGTTAATTTTTATTTTTTATGTGTATAATGTAGCTTTTACAATAAATAATGTAAAGTAAAGTGATTATTTCTAAAAGTAAGTTACTTCTACAACTCTTTGTATATATGACTATATTTTTTTGTCTATAGTATGTGATTTAGAACAATAGTAATTTGCTACTCTATTCTTTTAGAACATGTAACCACGAATTGAAGGAAAAGTATTTAAGCGGCTTCTATGTCTTCTGATTATCTAAACCTAAACGGCAGTTAGTATCAAAGGACAGATATTTTAAAATGCAATTTTCTCTACMTTACTCGACAGACTTCAAAGACCGTACCGAGGACGTTCTGCAGCGCCAAATACAAAAAGAGAAAAGAAACGATTGCAGATATACGCCCACATGAATGGCTTGAACATTGCCGTCCATGATGCGAGGGAAACTTAGCATAATGCAATTTTAATGTGTCGATACACATCTCTTTTTTCCTGTGGGTGTCAGATGTGCAAGTGGTTGACAAATTGCACAGAGATTAACTGATTTATTTCAACTAACGATGTTTGTAATGTCAAGCTTTATCGACCCCATATCGCGTGGCAAACATCATGTGGGCTTGAGTACACGTGTTGTAATGCAGGAGGGGTAGAGTACGTTTCGTTAGAACCATTTGGAGCGTATAAATCGAGTACACGTCATAGCAGCATCTAGGTTTAGATAAAATTAAGTATAATTTTAAAGGTTAGTATCAAGAAAAACCTTTCTTACTCAAATTGTAGGTATTTATGATTGTAATCATTCGTAAACCTGCAGGCAATACTAAACAAAAGCTTGGTCATCTTCAACCATATCTATTAGATTACTTGCTCACCAAGACGCTGTTCTAGTTTAAATGTACGATGTCCAAGTTTAGATATGCAACCGTGTCTCCTCATATATTCTCTGTTTATCAGTGTTTTGTGCCCTAGGGCGATAAGCTTATACGGAATGTACAGTGCTAGACTGTAGAGCAGCAGGATATTTGACGTCCTATCGCAGTGGTTTGATTTTTGTTTTCGTGCCCCATCCAAAGCTATCGATCGATAGGTCTGGAGGGCTTGTGTAATTAATTTGTCTGTTAATGAAACTGATATCTCTACTAAAGTGCTTGTTGTCCATTTGACCACGTCTGTGTTATTTGCTTTCCTCTACTTGTGCAATGTCATACTCTTAAGCAGTGCCAAAAGTACGACTATCACTTCATGAAGAATATATTGTTGCATTCCATCACTGGCGGAGGTAAGATTAACAACTACATGGACCTAAACGTGCCTCTGGCTTTCAGCAACTCAGGTAATATTGGCCTAATCGTCACACCGATTCTGTTGTCTTCTGTCGAGTAACAGTATTAAAATCAAACTGAAATGAAGAAACCCTACCCACAATGATAAATTAGAGAGCCTACATACGAATTTCGGCCATCTTCAGTAGAGTGAAGGACTTCTTGAATGTCTGGAGTATTAACGCCAGGTCTTCAGCGGAAGTGAACAATGACGGCCACTGATGGCTCATCCCATATCTGAAGTCAGATTGAACTGGGACGTGCTGGTTCCTTGCAGGATCTGTCCCAGATTACTTAGGCAACTGTGCCCTTACGTTTAGGACGTCGCCTGGCACTTAAATACCACCGGATGGTCCCTTCAACATGTGCCCTGGAGATTACGTGATTGAAAGCCGTCATTTATGTCAAAGTATCGAAACTGATGCCGATAGAACGAGTTCACATTCCGTCCAGGACCGTGCGGTGATCGATCAATTATTTTTTGGGAGGGAATTTTCACGTCGACGTACGTACGTTTCCGGTGACAACCAGCCCGCAAGCTTCAAATTACGGTGCGCGGCAATTTTGTATTTAGTTAACTAACGCTCTCGCCCGTTTAATAACAATTCTCGTGTTTTATTGCGACAGGCTAGTGCTTAATAATGGTTATTTCAACATGTTTGCGAAACGTTACTGTCACCGTTATTAGTTGTACGTTTAAATGATAGCCAGTCAAAAAGTGCGTACTTAATTAAAGCTTTATATCAAGTACAAAACGCTGCTACTGAAACACCTAATTTAGCAAGGAGCGGTGCGACGTCCAAGTGAAGGAAATCTTGCTGCAGCTAAATTTAATAGTGAGTCGAAATGCATGTTAAGGAATGTGATTGCCTATGTTTTTATTCAATTTTAATCGATTTTTAAATAGTTATATGTTTCAGCAATTATCAACTCAGTAGCAGTATAAAGGGAAATACACTTTTATCAAATAATTGCTTGATACAACCATTTTATTTCTTTAAACTAGTTAAAAAAGTGTTCAGCAACGGTTAATGAGAAGAGATTGATTGAGAAACAAAGGATATATTTATCTTTAAGCACTGTTTTTCAAGCAAACCTGAGGAGCAACATTTTGAGAAAAGTTTACGAAGCAAGGGGAGTCAAAGCAAAAAACCACAGAATTTATAGAAACGCTTTAGTGGAAATACTAGATGTAAAAAGAAGATTAGAATAAGGATGATAAAAAATTTCAAGGGAGATATTTCTCGAGAAAATCTTGGTGGTGATAGAGTTGGAACAAAATATGAGCTTATCAACACTTAAATATAGAAAATCGTGTTGTTACAAAAGTATAAAAGAGCCATAAGATAGTGATGATCAAGTTGCATAATGAAATGCATATTATTTGGTCAGTCATGTTTAAATGTAAGTCCAATTCATATATGCCGTTTGAAAAGGTAGAATTCCGAAATAATGCAGAATACAATTTCTGTTTGCAACTTGGCGTCTCATATTAAATGCCTGCAATAACTAATAAGTAATGTGGAGCAAAATACCCTGCGGTATTCCACGTCAAATATGAACCAAAGGATGGTGTTGAGCCCAAAATTCTAGTGACTTGGTAACAAGCTGAAATGCCAAAGCTTTCTCCAATATCTTAGATAGCAGTGGCAGCATTATTAAGGTCGGAGAACTTCAAATTTTTGGAATTAACAATAGGTTTATGATTCAGGACGAACATCATTGGGAATTGAAGAGTTAAGAGTTTGAGTAATACCGATTATTTTCACAATCCAGCTGTTGAGCTTCAGATGCTAGCAAACACTATTATATTCATTCAACTTTAGGTGTCTTTTTTATCTGCTCGATGTAAATAAAGAAAAACTGTGTAAGGTTCATTGGAAAAAAGCACTGTCAAAGCGGTAGTTGTGTCTATTTAATACTCGTTCCGTTCATTTAGAGAGAGCATTGTCAGACAGCACTAGTTTTCCATGTGTGAGAAAAAAGTCATTTCCCTTTGATCACACACTCTACATGCAGTTTCCTGTCCGCAAACATTCCTACCGCTTAAGCAGCTATATGCAGATGTTACGGTTTGTACCATACTTCAAATATTTGTTTTTGCTGCCCCTCGAGCAAGTCTGGAATTTAACGTCACGGGCTGGATGGAGGTAAAGGAGTTGTAATTCTCTTATTCACGTTGGGGAATCTGTACAGCTAGCTGTCCCTTTCATTAAAATCAGGTTAACATAGATTTTACGTCAAAAGCAGCGTGCTGTGATCGAACCGTGTTAGCGTTGAGTCAGCGGATAAATAACCTCGGTTCCTCAGTAGCAAATATCGTTCTGGAAAGTGCGATACAGGCCGCTACGCCAGCACGCACACCCGGAATGGAGTCGAACATTTTTTTACAATGAATAAATTATTAAGTAATTTGAATTCGACCTATTTCTTTTCGAACAGAATTTTACCTATAGTACAGTTAAAAAAGAGATATAAACCTCGGCATGAAATATCTTTCATATCTTTTCATATATGTATATATGTACAAAGAAAGCAACGTTTTAAGCTCAGTATTTAAACAATGTTAATGTATATTCCTTTTAGAAGCAAACGTAACCTTTCCCACTCTCTCAACGAGGCTGAAAGAAAGGCTACTGGAAGCCTCTTATCATTAAAGATTTTTTTCAGGTAAGACCGCCATTGAGAAAATATTCTCAAACATTTACTGAAGTTAGAAACCCGTCTCCGTATCAGACAGAAATTAATACACCCTACATATTTTGCAATTACTGTGCAATAAGGACTGTCTTTACATCGTAGTAAGGATGTCCTCTTCTGCTGCTGCTTCTTGCTGCATGGAATATTTCCTAGAATATCRCCAGGAAATTAATTAATACTAATGTATTAATATAGACAATATTTTGTTCGATTGCATAGTATGTCCAGTGAAAGTTTTGCCTTTCAATAAACTTATAGCTGACTTAACTGATAGGTCAGCTCTTAAAAAAAATCAGAATAGGGGTTACAAACATTAGAATACCTTAGAGCTTTAGAGGAATTAATAGACATGCTATAAAACTTGACATCGAGTGTTAATCTAGAGAACATACTGACTGACGTCATGATAGTTTTAATATTTCATTGTTATTGTATTGTAACGAACTCACATTATTAAATATATGCTTAATACAGGATCATTCAGTCAGAACCGTCCTCGTTCCCTTCTGTCATTAGGATTATCCCCTTAACTTTCTAGGACCACCCTTATCCTGCCGCTTGATAAGATGAGCGATAATCTTTCGCCTTCAATTTTGTAGCATTATTAATTAAAGTTTCGTTTTGTTTGAGCAGTTTCCTTTTACTACAGTTTAATAACCTATCACTTCCAGATTTTGCTGGCAAAGGCTGAACTCAGAAGCTTGTAGTGTAAATTTAGCGTTTGGATTTTACTTTAACTTAGTTAAGGGTGCTTTATTCAACTTTACTTATGTCGTACAAGTTCCAAATTTAATAATTATTGTTACAAATTAACTTTATGATGAGATAAGAACGCAATGGAATCAAATGACTTGGTTTTTTTTGACTGGGCAAACAGATGATAATTTTTATGCCAATTTTTGTGCCTTTATTTTTATAAACTGGTATAGATTTCCTCGTCGCTGTTTTAATAATATTTTTGACTTTATAAGGTGTTACAAGTAAGAAGAACGTTTTATAATTAATAAATTAATGGCTATTAGTTGTAATCTGTAAAATAGTCATTAAGAAAACTTCACACATGTCTTTACGAGTGGTGAAGGTTTTTAATCGTCAGTTCTGATTTCTGTTACATTACTGACCGACAAAAAAATTGTAGTCGTACAATAAAGCTCAATAGTATATTATAGTAGAATGAACCTATCTACACCTAAAAATGGCCAAAAAAAAATTGTTACACATAAGGTTTTATTTTTACAATAAACTCGTTGACGGTTCATTGTATAAGTGTTTGTTTAACGATAATCAACATCTCGACGATACAAAATACAAATTTGTACTGCTAAACTATGTGAAACTGACTTAATATCGCCAATCTTAAAGTCCAGTTCAGCGAAAAAGGGTAGATGCAATAGAGATCTCGCTGCTACAGCAATCAAGTCACGGGTTCTATTAAAATTTAATTTTACAGACTGAAAGCATTTTCTTGTGAGTAATGTCCACTGAAATCGAATCTGCTCAAAGAGATAACCCCCAGGCTTCAGGTCTTTGTGGGCGCCTGCAGGTCAGATCGCAACCTGTCGAACGTTCTCTGAGAAAGCATTTCTTACTTTGGAAGTTTTATTTTCAATTGGTCAGGAACGGGAAGGGCACTTTGTACCTCGCGAATGCATTCATTCGGTAGTATAAATTATAGAATCATCCCTTGTTTACGAGAACTAAGTTCTGTCCACTATCAAAACAGAAAAAGCGCCAAGTAATTAAAAGTAAACAGCGAGCGACGTTGTTTGCGGCAACTACATTTTTTTAGTTGCTGCTCGCATAAATCTGTCCCCGGCTCAAAGCTTTCCGTTTTTCATGGTCTCCGTTTTAAGGATAGCTAATGTTTTAATTTGTAAAAACACAGCAACGTAAACATATAAACAAGATGGGCTGTGCTCAACTGCGTACAAACGAGAGAAATGCCGTCGCTTAATGCGCTGACTGGCGTATGAATATTTTTGCAGATGCGACAGTGCCCAAAATATATTCGATCAATCTTACAAAAAATTGTCAACCTCCATGGAATAAAAATGAAGGCAGCGTTCATTAGTAAAGTGTTTTGAACGGGAGCGTTCATATTTGTACCTGAACAAGGTAATTTGTTTTCACATAATTCAAAATGAATTTCGCGACACTCGATCCGTTAAATTGATGATGGTTAATTTATCAAGCGCTGCTATCGTTAAAGCAATGCTTCGACTTACCTGCGACAATGAATTATAACACGCAAAATTGGGTTAATCTTTATATTGTTAACCTGCGACTATAAATTGCTATTGATCCGTACAACGCTTAGAATCACAAAGCGAAATCTGTTTCAAATACTCGATATGGCGGTGATAATGTCTTAGACGCAGATTTTCTTTTTTACTTACGCAATGCGTAATAATTAATCATCAATTAATCATCTCAGCGCCTAAAAAGTAATACTCTCAACTAATCCTACGTGAATTGCTTGCCTTTTGGGTCCTCAGCGAGACATATATCCATCACGAGCCCTACATTCTGCGTGGCGTTTCGCTAACGCAAATTATCTTTCGGTGTATTTTGCATACGTTATAGTGTCAGAGTTCGGCGTTTTTATTGATTGACGGACTCGGGGCATTGAAAATTCACTGCTCATAGCGACATCATCGGTGACAGATCGGTCTCACCAGTGTAAAAAGGCGCCGCGTCGCCAAAATCTGGGACGTTTACATAGAAGGCCCCCCTCAACAAACATGGTCAAGGCTTTTTAGCGCAGTGACCACCCTGCTGCTAATATTGGACCAGCTTTGTAGGTTTTTTCGCTTATAGGGGATGAATTTCTACCCTCCAATATTTATTACATACGCTAATAAAATTTCAAGTTCAATACCATAACATTCGTTTCTAAGCCGGTAAGCCATAAACCATTAAAGAGATGACAAATTCTAGTGCAATTTAAAATAAAATGGGTAAACCTCAGCTCTAAAGGTATTTATGGCCACACTAGGCTTCATCCCAACAAAATTTTCCGTATTACATATACCTACAAATGGGAGAAAAAAAATAATGTAATAATAAAGATATATCTCAGCAAAAGAACACAAAAGTGATAATGTATAATTAAAGGTAAGAACAAAGGACCAACTAATGTAATTTTGCTATAAAACCTACCTTATTTTGCTTTGAAAAAACTCTTGGTTGGTTTATTATGAGTCTTAACGACTTAAAATTAACTAACAAGCAACAAACAACCACCATCGCCTTGGAAAAAGTAAGATTTTTTTAATTTTTGGTTACAAACAAGTGATTTCTCTGAGGTAATCAACAGTGTCATGTGCAGGGCAATAGATTTCATTACGTGCAACACCGCAGCTAAAAATATTACCAGGAACAGTAAATGGTGCAAACACAATCGAATTACAGAACAGTGGCAATTCTAGCGTGACCTTTTCCAAAGCAAAAACTGTTATGGATTCAAGTAAACATACAGGTCCAGCTTTATACAGTGGACTACATCTTGTGTTGAACAGCAGCAGTCTCCATTGATAATGGAAACGGACACTGTCACTCCATATCTTCATCAAAAATTCAGCTGGGAATAACGTAACTGCTGCATCATGCAGTTCAGTGGTCACGCTACCCCTGAATTTTACAGACAGCAGGGCTCAAAACATACGAGTGGTGGGGACCTAATCGCAAGAGAAATGAAAAAAAAGATTCGTCTCTGCAATCAAATTGATCCAGATGAGTCACGTAATGTGAGAATACTTTTCTCTTTAGATGTAAAAGAACTTACAAATATTTCTGTTAATGAAACAGCAAATCATTTATTAATTATTTGAGTATTAGCATTATTTCAACTCTATCAAAAATATTAGAAAGAAATCTATACCTTCGTCAATCTTCATAAATTTTTATATATTTTGGAATGTTAAGTAGGCTACTCAGCTTTTCTTTAATAAAGGCATTTGTTATTATTATATTACAGCAGGGCTGGTTAAATAAATGTTAAATTCCTCCGCAGCTTCATCTTATCGGTAGGTAAAAATAGTAAAATACCCCCTCGTATTTATGGTTGCAACCGAGAAGCAATTTGTCTGCTACGATTCAGAAAATTGGTTAGACATGCCAAGCCATTTACATAACGTTCCGTGCTGTTCCTTTATACAAATAAGATGCCTGATATTTTATGTATGATCTGTAAGAGACGTGGCATAATAGCTTCCCAAGCTCTTTTATACAAAACAATAATCCGTTGAAAGCAATCTTTTATCTCCAACCTCGCTGGTCGTTAATCCCTCGAATGACTTTTTGTTGATTCGTCCTGTGGACACGTACCCATTCCATGGGACAACCACGCTCGTGTTCCGCTAATGGAGGGAATCCCGTATGCAGAGTCTGCGGCTTCAATCTTATAAAGCCAGTTGCAACGGTATATGACTGGGGGACTGTTTCCCTCACCATCAATTTAGGCATTCAGCCGCCGTCGATAAATCGGTATCAGCCTCAAACTTGCAAATAAAAGAAACTCTTGTTCCACGATAAAACTTAATCGAAACTTTTTGCGCTGAAGTATCTGTCGCTGTTCATCTCTCGCGGAATTGGAGCAAAATGTTCGGCTGCCCATGGTATGCTGCCTTCTGTTTCACTGGGGAAACTTATGTCCATGAAGGGTTCGCCCAAATAAACATGACGGCTGAACTGCTAGGGTATTTTTTAGTATTCCCAGTGCAAAATAGGACGTAGATGCTTATAATTTATAACGAAGTAAAGTTACTAATTAATCTGGTATTATATATGGGTATATAAGATGGACACGGATTAACAGTTAATCGAGCTATCATTCTTGAACTCTTGGGCCTAAAAGTACCTCTCTTTTTTGCGACTCTTCCAATAAACTAAGCCTTTTTTGCTAGTATTGCACTATTACCTTATCAGATGGTAATAATATTTCGAGTGGAGGTAATATAATGATCTGGGATTTACAACTACCTGAACCTTTGACTTAAAGCAACTGAGATAATGTCGACCCAATCGTTCCTGAGAGATAAAAGTAACCTTGCATGAAAAAATACCTGCAAAAATACGGGTGAACCATCTATTCGCAGCTTCAAAAACCATTATTTCTAAAATAAGGGACATTAGTAATAACTACAAGCTGAATAAATATATAATTACATTGAATTTGTATTGATTCCCACATCCATAACACCTTTTTGGTCGCTAATTAAAAAAAATCACGTACGCAATACACAAAATACACCAACGCAGTTCAAATCGTATCGGATTAACACTATGTTCGTTATGGAAAGCTTTGTGAAAGCAATTCGTCGATCACAAAGCCAAAAATAACAGCACTGGAAGGACCAAACAGCAAATCAAATCATTACAGCGTAAAGTGCCGGATGGTTTTAATTATTGTTTGTGGATATGTCATTCCTCATTCAAGTTAGTAACTACACATATTTTATATCGTATTTCTGGGTGTGTTATCAACTTAAAATCAGTTCTGGCGATCAGTTGCCATTGCATGTTGTAAAATTTTAATGCGCTGGCGGTGGATCTGCAAATTCCCATAAGTACGAACATGTCTAACGCTTTTAGTGTAACCACAGTCAGTGGTTGCCCGTCTCTGGAGACCGAACAACCACCCATTCTCGTTATACATATTAAACATGTACTGTCTGACCCTGCAATATTAAGCAAATGCAATTCGCCGTTTAACAGCACGTGTTGTCGGTTGCAATAATTGCTGGATTATTTCATTAGTTCGCTATACAAAGTGTTGGCAATAAGTGCAAGGGGTCGTTGTAAACAGTAAACAAGGATATCATCACATACGTGTCATACAGTTAATTACTTGCATAACGACTATTTCAATTTTTTACTTGAAAGAATAGTTTTGTAATTTTCACTCCATTGAGATATTTATCACTTTTGGGAAGGAAAAAGCCTAATGGATTGAAAATGTACAAACTGGCCATAAAATAGTGTTTAACTTTTTAGAAAATATAACAGCAAATGCACTATCTTACAAAAAGGTTGGGATTTGAACGACTAACAAGCTTTAAAGTAGGAAGACTCTACGTGGTGTATGTAGGTGAAGAATCTTTACACAACTCAAGATAAAGCTCACCCAAGGAAGAAGAACAATGCAGTCCAGGATAGCCACCAAGGAGCAAAGAAATATTTTAGGAGAATTTCCACTGGTTGGGTTTCTAACGATCTAAGAAACAGCTCCCGATTGTTATTGTTCATAACACTTTGTAAGCACTGAAGAAGTGCCTAATTTGTTGCATATGGGAGTATAAAGAACACTAACAGCGCATTTCCAACATCGGCACTATTATAATCATAATTAAAGTGATTTTGATAAGCAGTCTCAATTGTTATTGTTCATTTTTTATGCTAGTTCGTATTATTACATCTTGAGAATGGTTAAAAGCATACCAATAAACTAATATTGTGTTCTATTTACGAAGCTACACTGTTTGCTTGAGAAAAGTACACAATTTCTCTAATTATTTAGATTAATATAGCTAAGGCATAGCAGGCGGACGTCAATAGCAATCGGCTTCTTTGTTTACATGACGCTGTAATTAAAATAATGCGAGATTGAATTTAATAATTCGCGATGAATTGGTTTTGTGACCGGTGGTATTGTAATCAAATCGATGGCCGTGTAATGCTTTTCACAAAATGTTTGTCAACAAAGGCTCGATAGCGTTCGTTTGGAAATTGGATTTCGGTTGTTGTAATTTAATGCTATCGTAACGCTATTAACGTTAAAAACCCACCTACTAGTTTTTGTTCGCGAACACTGAATGTGGCTGAATGAAATCTCTGCGTTAGGCTGTTATGGGATTGACATACACACAAAAACCGCAGAGGTCTAAATTTCCACTTTCTCCCTTCTGAACGGCCAAACAAAAACTTGTAACTGGTTGACCACTCCATTAGTAGGATGACCCGCAGTATAAAATAACATTGGTGTAAGGCTAAGCTCACAGACTCGCTTTGGGTGGGTATATATTCTGGCCACTGACGTCAGAAATAATATGGTAAATTCAAATAGTTTAGAAGATACACATGTAAACAGAATGAGGGAGAAATAGGGTGAATTCTAGATGAAGGCGTGTTCACGTAGTTTGCTAAATCTCTATGTGTTACAGGTTTTAATTGTAATTGGAAAAGTTTCGGAAGATAAGGAATGATTTAAACTAAAACCTGGAGATTTAGAATAGAGTTTTAATTTGGAATGATTTTTTCGCATGTGTTGTGTTGAAAGCTCTCTCTAGGCTTTGAAATTCAATATGATGAAGTGAAACAATAAATTTAAAATACAGGAACAGGACTGTGTGCATACTGTGTATATTAAAACCACATATGTATGTGGATCAGTTCACAATTTTAAACAAGGTTTAATAGTTGTTTTAATAAGAACAATTTGCATAAACGTCAAGATTTAGGAATTCGTTTAGCAAAATACTTGACGTATATTGCGCGTTATAAAATTACAAAAGAAGCACAAAGCGGCTGCTGTATTGCCGTAGGCACGATTTTATTCTGGTATTGAAACCCTTTCCCGCTTTATAAAACTTTTGGGATAAATTTACCGAAACGCCGCGTTTATTCCGTTTTGCATATTTTTTGTGGGATAAATTTGATAGAAGCATTAATACCAAAACGATAGGGCACTTCAAAAATTATTCCTTTATTAGGAGTCATTTTTGCTTTACAAGCGTGGGCTGATGAAAATAATGATATTTTTACGTATGTGTAACATATAGGGTGTGCTATTTAAAAAATATAATCAAAATTATCTACTAATAAACCTCTTGTAAACAGAATACATATTCAATTTTGGTGGAGGCGCCGGGTTTACGTATTAATAATGCGGGAATAAAATTATTATTGCCGTCCGATTATGAGGTACAGGCTATATAGTCGACGTAGGCATAAGTCTTAAGATGTATACAATCATGGGAGCTGCCTTCTTTCACTTAGGTAGGTGCCGTATAAATACAGTATCTCGGAGTTACGTTCAGCTAAAATATACAAATACCTACGCTCGCATGTCATCAGATTTCCGCGTCTGAAATTACGTATGTAGCTTTATGTGTCCATCAACCCAGTCACTTCGAGACAAAATGCTTCAAAGCTGCATACGAACTGGCTTTCCAGAATTTCCAGGCCGCGGAAGGAATTGCCGTGCATTAATTATGCAAAATACGAGTGCTCTCCTCCTATTTTATAATGTGCCAGTTGGTCAGTTAATTGTTACGTATGTGTCTCGGACGTTATCGTAGAAATTTAGCAATAAATTTGAAGATAACATCAAGCAGCTTCAACCAGCTTCAAAAAAACTAATCATGCTATGCTCTATGACGCCCAATTTACCTCTCTATAGTTTTATGAGGTTCTAGCTGACATATTTAACAAGTATATTCCAAAAATGTCTGCTATTCAAAGAAACTATCACCCGTAGTTTTGGAAAGAAGCCTGCAATCCCAAGGTAAACTTTACAAGTTAATGTAAATAATAAATAATCAAACGTTTATATCTATACATAAAAGATAACTACTCCTGCATGGATATTATCGAATTTATTAAGCACAAGCACCTTCACTGTCGCGCAAACGATGGATTTATTCGGCATATTACATCATTTCCACGAAACGGATGTCCCCCATCCCAGAATACAGCTGACGATTCTGGTGCTTAATGAGCGCACTCGTGCTTAGTTATCTTTCCATCGGTTGGAGATTGCCTGTCCGTTGTAATAAGGCCGCGAGATGCTCACGCAATTTTTGTCGCAAATTGTTAGAACCGCATTCACGGTTATAGCGCAGAGTGGTTGTTAAGGGTAATTTGGCTGGAGCTGGACGTGTGTCCATCGCCCACCTCTTTGTATATAACAAAGGCTTTGTAGTCGATTAAGAATGTATGAGGGGTACTTCTGGGTGTACAGCCCTACAAGTTACGGGCACGGAACACGTATGAAAGCTCAATTACCGTGTACTGTATAATGTTTTGATGTCCTTTCTTTGTTGCGCGCTGTTTCTCGCTGACTGTGGAGAGTTTAATATTTTACACCGCGATACCATGCGATGTCCTCGTTTCAACATTAATACGTGAAACTTATAATCCAAATTTGGATTTTGCTTTAGACGGGCGATAGTGCACACTGAAATCTACCTAAACTAAATACGAATGTAAATCTGATTTCCCTAACTATCACAATACAGGAATTTTCCATATATCAAATTAAAATCAGAAGACATGAAACGAAAAATCATAGAATAAAGGACTTAAAATAGGGTAAATGAGCAAGACCGTAAGATTTGGACCTTACATCCTCGAAGATTGTTTGATGTCGGTTTTGGAGTGGTAAGATTCAATCTGGCACAATAAAGCAATCGAACTGGTTTGGGGCATAGCTAAACTTGTTTGTAAATGTCTGGTAAATAAAAAAGATGGTAGTATTTACCTTTGAAACGTGGTCCAACTGTGTTCCATAAACAAATGCAGAACTCGACAACTGTTAGGCAAAGGAACTACTGCTTTTATTGCAAATACGTCTTTAAATAGAGAAGAAATCAAAGATTTTCTTTTAAATGTGACTTATATTTTGAGGAATGTTCTAAAGACAAAATGTTTTGATAAAACTATTGAACAGTTTATGACGAAAGTAATACGTACAATCAGCTTAAAGATACATGGATGCTTGAACACTAAAATGCCGGCGTTTTTTATTAAGTCGGAGTGTGCACTGTGAATAAATGCAGTGAATGTGAATACCGTGAAATATGCCATCCAGTAAAGTACCCCATCTCGCGGCGTATAATTTAGCCCTTCCAAGGCACGTAAGCATGCACCCAGTTCCTTCGTTGCAAATTAAGATATTACGAAGTATAAGTGGCAGCCTTCACGCCGCTGGCAAAACATGGACTTTATGAAGCTTAGATTGCAGCCGCCTTTCCAGCCTATGATTTCGTCAAGTGTTTCCAACCTTATCAGATCGCGCTGGTAAGGTTTTCGTTCGCTATCGTATTCGCATACAGGGTATACGCCGGGGGTGCTATTTTCAGGGCAGCACGAAAGTCTGTGCCGACCTTTATTACGTACGAAATTAGGTATGATTGGTTACGATCTGGGTTATAATTCAACGGCCTCTGTATGTGAATGTTGCCTGCCTGCGAAAATGTCTTATTAGGTGCGGTGTGTGGGTTGAACTAGATAGATTGCTAGATTAATAATAACATGATTCTGTCGGGTTAATAATGGCTAGTCTTATGGAAATTGATGTGATTAGCGTAAGGTACACAACTGGTTATTCAGGTTGTTCGGAGCTGGAGCTTATCAAACTCACATGTATTACTGATACTCTCGTGATTTGTCTACATTTATTTATACAGGTTGGTCCTATGTAATGAATTTGATTTCTTACAGCAAAAACACTACGCTGAGAACTATAAGTCGTGGAACCTAGGTTTCGTTATTAAACGTATTGATCTGGAAATTTATTTTTTTCTATCGATTTTATTTTAAAACCAAGCTTTCGGAGAGTGTTGTTGCTACCAAACGCCTGCAATCATACGTCGTATTAAATTTGTGTGACCATCTTTGGAAACCCCCGATGAACCACTTCGCACTTTTCTGTCCTGAGTTTGATTTTGGTCATTCTACTGGTTTTTGCGATGGCCCCACGTTTTTCCTGTGCATTTCTGATGTATTCATAAACATTCAAAACTATTTGTTTAGCTTCAGGTGATAAATGACTATGATTTCGTTTAATATTTGACTGCTTCCGCAAATTCTTTATAAATTAAAGATAAAGACTAATTGCGAGATTTATTATAAAACAAGTGATACTGAAAATTTATCTAAAATTCTTTCCATACATGATTATCTATGTGGGGCTTTCTAATATCTAATATCCAATCTAAGAATATTCATTTTGCTCGCGTATGGAATAAAACAATCGGGCCTCTCAATTTTAACTTGATAACCTACACTCTAACCAATATTCGTAAGTTGCTTCCAATTTGGACAAAATACTAAAATGCCTTGAAGGATAAAGCGACTGGTAAACTTTTTACGTCTCCGTGTTTACTGTCTACAGCTCATCACTGGAATGGGATGCTCCGTTTTTGTGTACCCGCGGAATATATTCAACATTCAGATTATTCCAGACAAAACTGCATATAAATCTGTCGGGGATTAAGCAGGAACAGAAGGGAAAAGCTCTAAATGTAAATGAATGGTGGAATTAGTTTTTAATGAACCGCTTGAAATAAAACAACGTTATAGCATTACAGTCGCATCAGTTTCTTCTTCTATTTCTGTCGCGTCACGAATGAATACACACGTACGTAGGGCGCTGAAAGTATACGGATGCAATCTATACGTAATTAATCTACGAAGCTTAATTTCCATACACCACGTCGGCGTGCTTTCAATATTGGCTTAGAATCGATAGCGGGTGCATTTATATAGGTTTAGTCGAAGATAGGTTCGTGCAATATTAATATTCATTTAATGAACATCACATGAATAAGCATGATATTTGTGAATATAAAAAAATAGTAGAAATAGCATTCTTTTTCTTAACAAAGAAGATACACTTTGGTTAATTTATTGACTACATTGCTAAATTTTTTCGTGTTCAGGCCGTAAAAGAACCAAATTTTTTGTACTTGTATGTATGTATACGGTTATTTCCCAAGGAATCTATAATTTTATCCCTTAGAAAACCTAACAGACGAATCATGTCCCATACTTTAACAATCTTTGGTGCTACAGAAAGTGAATGATTAGGAATTATATTTTACGAATTATCTAGACTTCGGCATTCCAAAGTGTTTGTGTATTTATTCGACTAGCGATAACACCTTTACTTGCATAAACACATGGCTCTGGTTGCCAGTAAAAGATAAGAGGATATCATTTAAAGTAGTATAATAATTTTATCACTACACTTTACATTTACATTATTTATGTCTATCGGAATATGATATTTTTTCGTTAAAAATAACGCCTCTTTTATATGATTAGGTTATACTTTTTCAAAAGGGTTTAAAAAGCTAAATTCTAACATCAAATAATGCCATTATTTCGTATATAATTACGTCACAAATTTAGAACTGGTCCTATGACGAAATTGAAATAAAGACGTTTTGGCGTTAAAGACCTTAATGACATTGGACGTATTCTACAAAAAGCCATAAGAATAATCTTTAATAGCACGAACATCCACACATCAAATATGAAGAACTCCAACTAAAAAAGAAGCACTGGGTCCTGACAACACTTTCCCCAATCGCCAGATAGGTATAATATGCTCATCCATGAAAGGGGTTGCATAGTGCTGAGTGAGGAATAGGGAATTTTGTTATTTCCAGCCAGCCTCTTTCTATTAGCAAGCTCGTAACGTGAAATTTATCGCTTCCTTCAGCAGTAACACAGTTCCGGATAACGTATACAACCAAAATAATATCGTAAGTGGAAACCAATTTTGGGAAAGCTGTGGTTATGGCCTTTCGTGGTAATCTGCAATTACATAATATCATTCGTGCCCAAGTTGCACTGCACAAAATTACCAGCTTCCGGGCGAGATTATTAAATTGTTATATAACACGATACCGAACGATATTCAGTGTTCTGGTGTTCACTTTGACCCAGACGGTTACAGTGTTTGTTTTTAACAGCGTATGCGCCATCTGGAAGTCCTGTGTGTTTTATAAATTGTTATGGCCCTCCGCATCGACAAGAATGTTTGTAGTGCGCCAGTCTTATGCATATTATTGTATTCAATTTGCTAAACCACGAACGACTGCACTGCATACAAAGTTATCTACCTCGCTGTTCAGATGCATCGACCGGAATTTATGTGTTGTAAATGAAACTTGCTGGTTAAAAATGATGTATGGATTCCATTATACCCTCGCGCCATATCTGTTCTTAACCTCATTAAATTCTTGAAGCCGTTCCGGAATAAAAGTCCGTATCGGCGAAACGATTTCAAACTCGAAGTTTTAAGTTGGTTAGTGTGCCAAATTCCACACGGAACCAACTGAAATACTTCGTTGTCTACTTCAGTCTAAGTACCAGCGATGTACCAATTTTGACATTTCATGATGATGTCAATTAGACATAGCGATTAAAGAGTCCGTACTGGATGATTCCGGGCCCACAACTGTGGTGAGCATCGTCAGAGCTGAGTTCATCGTGGATGTCTCAAAGAATGTTCGCTTGATGAACCTGGCTCTGAAGATGCCTCACTACAACAGTGGACGAAACATCATCGAAGAGGAAATCGGCCAACCAACGCCACCCTTTTTTTGTGGTTTTCCCTAGAGATATCCCGGTGCCTATGATGGAAGGACCGACATTATTTTTCAGGCCTTCTTTAATTTCAATTCCATTATTATTTTCGGTATTTGGATTTACCACCAAAATAACGCTTGATATCGATGCTGCATACGTTATCACTCGTTGAGTGTTTCCACTTTTTTTCAAGTTTTTGTTCTCATTGATAAGTAAATCCAACTAAATCTCCTAAACTCTACATTCCCACATTGTGGATGGTAAGAATTCAAGCACACGCAAAACACGTATCGTTTTTCTAAGATTGTTGCCCAGTTTTATCTAACACCAAATGATTTCTGGTAACATCTAAGAAGTTTTTTTTATATTCTCTTAACCGAGGCATTTATTTACTAAATCTCTTTACACTAGCATTTATTTGATAAGCTTGTGGTTTCTTTCCGAGCAAAAATTGCTTTCCGTTTTATATGATACGGCGCTGGAATGCTCCGAAACATCTCTAGCAGAGTAATTTTCTCGAACTAAAAATAGGTCGAGCTCGAAGCTTTCTGCCGTTAAATCGCTCGCAAACTGCACTCTGCAATGGAATACGTTGCTGCCGAAAAGCATCATGAACGCTATTTATTTCGCTGCCATGCAGTCTATGCAATTAAATTCCTTATTTCTGAGACGTGGGGTTATCACTAATTCATTTCTACTAACAGTGTTTTCATTTCCACCAGGGCTCTCGTTGGTACGTTCTTCGATTCGTGCGTGGCCTTTAGATAAGTGTACTCCCAAGGATATCTCATTATTATGGAGGGTGCCTTTAGGTGAGGCGGGCTCTTAGAAAAATAAATTAGGGGCGCAGCGCGTTACGGCCTGTTGCAACGACAAAAATGCTGAACAAACGAGGATTTACGTTTAACCCATGTCGAGATCTCATCAGGCCTCACCGTGCGCGCAAAAGCTTTAAAGCAAGCAACAAATAAATTTTACGTTAAATAGGCCACGGTTGGTGTTATTTATATGCTACAACAACGAACACAATGCTATCGTAATTTACTGCGCGACTCAAAAGACCTTCAGTAACATTTTACAATACCCCAGCGAAAAACTGATGTTCGCGCTGTCATATCTGGTTTTTTCCCTACACACATTTTACACGCGATCAAAAGCTCATGCGAGGACGCTGTAGTTGTCTCCCTGATCAACTTGTCCCGTTTTCATTCAGGGGAAAATCGCTTTGAATTAGATTGCGATTTCTGGTTAGGTTACTTCCTAAAGTTTCGCTAGCGTCAGTGATCGGCGTTCTCAGAAGTAAGCCTTCGTTCATCCTCTGATTTTACTGGCGAGTGATGAATTATACAAACTGGTTCTAAAATTACTACATATGCTTGTACAGCTCACACTCTAAATTCTTTGTATAAGAATCCGGAAATCAAGAATATTAACGAAAATCAAGAAATGATAAAATAATTTCGCAACAACCATTTAGTAAGCTCAAAAGGGTTTCTTGAAAGACTAGTATTGTCTGCGTGGCTGATTGAATATGGAAATCAGATCTTTATTACATTCTGCTATTTTGTTTCATCGCACTGTCTTACCTCAAAAACATCTTGATCTGTATAATAAAATTATGTGCAGAATAAATGTACATAACATCAAAGTACGAAAAGAAAATCGCTTATTATTGTTCCTGCTCATCGAACTGCTTCGTTTAAAATAAAGTTCTTTCGAAATTTGTATTTATATTTAGTTTTTGTTGGCATGATTCTTGCTTGTTTGTATATACTTTCGAATACACTGCGATTGGGTTGAACAGCAGCATTTTATTGAACTTCATCATCATTTTCAGAACGCTAATGTGTAAAAATATTCTCTTCCGAATCATACCCTCTAACACAATTTGTGACATGCACAAGGCTCTAAAGCGACAAAGTATTTACTAAAGAGTACGGGCTATTCTGTTGAATTATTGATCACTCCATAACTGGAGCACAATAAGCATAATGACAGGCGTATTATGATTGTAAGTTGTGCCCTTCATCATGTAAGCTTGTTTAATATTTATCAATTACACCGTTCACAAGTATACACGACCAAACTGAAGGAAAGCATTTTATGTTAAGTAAATGTACTTAATATCTAATAGATATAAAAAGTAAATGTACAGATCGTGTTGTTTTGTCTCAGATAATTAAATATTTATGCAGCTTTTTCTTGACACATTACTTTTGTGAATCAATTTGTTGTGGGAATATTTTACAGGTTGACAATAATTTTAACATTAAAATGCATGTCTATGCTATGCTGTCCGCGCCGCAACTAACTACAGACACATATGTTTCCCTGTTGTTACAGCTCATCAGTATAGTGTAGGTCTAAGTGCAACCAGCATGGCATAGACCTATATACCAAAAGCTTCGTATGATGTTAGAAGAGAATGCTCTGTTAGCATTACACTGCCTTCGCTTACATGAACGAAACGTACTCAAAATATTATTCGATCTGTGTTCTTAGTTTTGCAAGACTTCAGAACATCCAAAATCGCTAATAGAGCTACTGATCTCTACTGACCTGAACTCATTGAAGTTTCATTCAAATTAAACAAAGACTACCTTCTAACTTACCGTGGCAGCCCACCCAGAGTACAAATGGGGTAATATGATTATAACAATAATAAGCCTGCTGTACACGGACATAACGGATGCTGCATGCAAATATACTCTAATCCCGCGTCGGACAGTTTCATAATCAGCAACGAACAAAGTATAATCGCGCCACGTAAGTTTTCTATTTCCTGAAGCGGCTTCCAAGAGCATTTGTACCCGTCGGATGTAATATTTTGTTAGCAACTACTAGAAACGGTTACTCGAACATCCTGAGCTAATTTAAGCTATTTGAAAGGCCACGGCACAGGCCACAGACTGGATCATAGTGTTTTATTGTTCCACCCGCCCAGTGTCGGTTTCATTTGTCCGGTTGTTTACATTAAAGCGGGGGTTTATTTTGGCTGTTCAACCGAGGACGAGCTGAACTCTAGGGCAGATGATAATGAGTGCTCGAATTGTACCTCCATAAATAACTTAAATTAACATAACTTGAATAAATTACAAAGAAACGTCGATGGCACACATTCAACGAAATAAGTAAAATCTGCGACGCCAAAATGAGAGCGTTGACACAACAACTATTACATGTTAAAGAACTAGCTTACAATGCAAACTTTTGGACAAGATTAGCTAATGCACGATTTACAAACAGGTACTCAAAATACGATAAAGCTTGCTCGAAATTTGCGTTTCAAGCTTCATTTTTGCAAAGATCATTGGAAAGACCATTGTGTCTAAAGCTATAAAGTGTCTCTCATTTACTTTTTTGTCCATTTAGGCATGTTCTTTGTTACCCCTCCTGCTTCATCCCAAATAAGGTTTCTGTTCTTCAACGCCACAACCACTGTCACATTCCATGTCTTCCTGCTCCTTCTCTTTCTTGTACTTTTGTTTCCCTGTTATCGAATGCCTTCCGTAAGTTTAAATTTACAATGACTAAAGCTTTTAAAATACAAAGAAAACTTTTTTGGACACAAAACATTGAATCAAAAGTAAAAAAAGCAATAAAATATCAACAGTTGGATTTATGTTCTGTACGCTTGCTACTATGTGCTGCTATGTGCTACTATCATCAGCTTTAAAGAATGATTAGCTCTATCAAATACTTAATATTTATCTAGCTTTAGGGCGCGTAATTTTTTGCATCTTACACACCTTTAATACTACGACATCCTAGATATATTAGGAAACGATATGAATAAACTTTTATATACATTTGCTATAATTTATGTGTAATTAATATTTGACTGCTGTGGTAGCTTTKTATATGTGATGGTAAGGGTTGACTACACAAAATAATATGAMAAAAACCATGCAATAAGTTATTAATCATATTAGTCAGGTAAGTTTTTGTTTTACTCCACTCACTGCCTTCGGAAGTACATGACATAACTAATGCATTCGTGAAACCTCTACGGGGTGACTTACTGCGTACGCGTGTGGTTTATTCAGCTCGCATAGAGCAATACTCTATAAAAATTGATTTCAGCGGCCAACAAATGGAACATCATAAAAGTGCTTTCGTTAATTGAATATATAAGTAGGCTATATTGATACAATATCTGGCCTATATAGTACCGAATGCTACCTTTGCACTTGCTAGAACCACTCCAGAGTTGGTGTGCCATAAGAACCAAAATCAGAACAAAGTTTACAACCTACAAATCAATGACAAGGCTATTTTATTCAAAGGATCTATTCTTGCTCTGTTTGATCTTCATGTATCTTCCTAGAGGAAAGCACCCGTATATAACTACTACTAATCAGAAATCATCGTAGTGAATATGACGTGTAGACCTATAAATGATGTCAGATGCAAACTTATAATTGTGTAAATAAAAGGGCAGTGAATGTGTTAAATATTTATCCTTACTTCTTCTCTTCTGCCACTTAATAGAACAGATTATCGATTGCGGTTGGCATAATGCGCGCATCTTATTGCTATTCTTTAAGCGCGAAATCTCTATGCTTCCAGGCGATGCGTAGTGCTCCGCAAAATAAATTCGGATCTGGTTTAATTTGAAGCGCGAAAAACGCGCAAGTCCGCGTCCCCTCGCCGAGTAACAAGATAATTTTATTATCAAGAATCCCATTCCCTAAATTGTTTTCGTAAGCGGCATATGAATGTAAAGCTGTAGCAATTCCAGTAATGTTCAACATTCGTAATAACAATGAAGAGAGGCAAAACGAATGTAGCTCCGGGGCAAAAGAAGAGAGGAACGCCATCAAAGGTGGTTCATCTGCATAATCAGGGTCCGTCCGTTGATATGACGTTAAAAGTGGGATATAGGTGGAGAATCGGCCCATCGCGTTCGCCTATTTTCAGGGAGAGATGCAGTAAGCTTATGCAAAGTGTCAAAAGAGCGCCGAGGGAATACAATATGTCGTAATAAGCCAGGTCTGTACTTGGAGTGACAAACTTTGAAAGCCTTAATTAGTGGGTACATTAATATAACGTATACAGTACTATACAATGATAAAAAACTTTGCTTACAGCCCAAAAGTGCAGAATACGGTTGCATTCATGGCTTCTTTAATCGATAAGTTGATCAAAGTCGCCCTTTTTAAACAGATTTCATGTGGGGTACGAAACACTAGCACTTTGTAACAATTTTTTATTCCAGATTGTGCTTTTGTATTATAAAAGATGAACACCAATTTATTGTTTTTCAAATGTTGCTGACTACCATTTGGTATATTTCTCATCTTCCTCTTAATATTGCTTTTCTATATTTTGGGCATTACATCAGGATCATTAGGTGTGACCAAACAGATGTTTTACAGACCAAGTTACAGAAGATCTTTTTTAACACCAGTGTAGAGGAATGAAACTTGACACTGTTGTTATAAAGCACCACCGTTTAGTAAACATATGTTTGGAAACGAAGCTCCTTAGAATGTTAAACTGCTTGTTTTATGGTATTTTTTAAAAAGAAAATAACATAAATAAAGCCACAAGTAGATAACCATACAACTGTTCCATCAAAGATGGTTTTCGAAGTTTAGATTATTTCATAAGTAAAAGTAAGACTTAAGACAACTTTTTATATCGAAATATTTAATATTATACTTATTGATTTTGGCAATCTGACGTCATCGTCATCATCATCATCTTTGTGTGCTTCAAAGCTAGTAATATTTTGCTTTATAGCTAGTGAGTTCTGATGTATGTAGTGAATACCGCATATTTAATATTCTCAAACGTTAGGATTCGTTTTTCAATTAAGGTTGAGACCGCTTCAATAGTATTTTGATATCTTCTAAGTCCAAATTAAATGTTTGAAATCAGATTATTTGAAAATATTCGTTAACTGGGCAGCTATAATTTCTTTCAATATTTTAGACAAAATTAACAACAAAGCAATGGGTCTGTAATTGTAAAGATCATTTGTATATCCTCCAGTTTTGTGTATAGGATCAACAATTACTTTTTTCAAACAATCTGGAAAGTGTCATTTATTTATGCACTTATTTATTTTAAAAACCATATATCAACGTTATACGTTACCCATGGTAATCTTTATCTATTATGGCCGCTTATAATTTCCGTATTTTAGACCTTAGTGACTGCATGTTTTTGATGAAGATATCATGAATGTTATATTAGTGAGGTGGCATAGCAGTTCTTGAGCCAGTTATTTGGAAGTAAAGGCATATGAAGTTGTTTTGACATTGACAGAGGCACAAAAAGTATCGATATTATAATTTCACCTGCGTATCTATATCCTCTAGAAGCTTGATCCAAAACCAAGCTAGAAAATATTTATACTTAGGTCATGTGGGTGACGGCTTTGGCTTTTCCACTGCCACATACTTTTTCTGTGCCCGCACATCGAAGTAGGTCATCCGTAGGGTGCAACTGAGTAATGATTCCTTGTCGGGTTCGGTTTGGAACTCACATTTCACTCGTAATCTTATGGTCTTTCTAAAAACTCATACATGATTATACTGCAGTCTGAGCTGCACGCTTCTCGGGAACTGGCATTGGTGAGCGTGCGTAGGAACCAACCCTTCAGGAGGGGATTTGCATTTCCTCGACGTTATTTTCTAATGCAATTGCCTGGTCGGGCAGGACTTATTACTCTCGCAAAACGTCGAGGACAAATATACGACAGTTACATTCGGGGAAGTATTATTCAAAGTAATTACGTACAAACTTCGGTTGAATTGGATAGATAGAACGTTGACTGGGAGAAAGGGGTTTGGCAATAATAGGAGAATGTCTAGGGACCTGACACGAACTAGCTACGGCACAGAAATGAATTAGCAGATTTGTCAATGCTGTTCCTAAAATTAATGCTGTCATTCGGTCTCACTGGTTAGCTGATGTGCCATCGAAATTGCCAAACAAGACAGGGAGTTTGTATTTGTCACGCGTGTTTTCTATCCGCTGCAATTAATTGATCCATCAACAGATACCCCGTGACAGTGTGTTCGCATTCTTGTTGCTGCCATACCCTGCGAGTTTGAACATTTTGGTACAGTTTTAATTTATATGCGTGCACGCTGCAACGTTATTTTTACAAATTGGAACGTTTGTTACCGTTAGGTAATATATTTTGTTGCTCTACTCATTATGGTGTGGATACTAACACGCATAGATTGTTATATTGTCGTGTTTCCCACAGAATCGAGGATGACAACTGATAAATGAGCAGAATAACCGCATTTAACACCACCAAGTGCGTCGAAAATCTCAGTAAGAGTGCTTACAACAGCAGCAGAGATGCATCAAGAGACAAATGAGTTTTGTTCTATCCTGGCTTTAAATTAAATACCTTTATTGCTTTAAACACCCACCTTTAACATCTCGAACACGAGGAGAACAGTAAAATTAAAAAATCAAGCGAACTTGGACAGCTAAGCTGCTATCTCCAGAAGAAGTTAATAAGTGATTTCTTCAAATATCCCATTGGATGTAACCCCACCAAACTCACTGAAAATGGCAGCTTAGCTACCCAAATATGTATTCCATTAATGTTCCAGGGTTTTTCAAATATAGTTTACTACCCTTCACTCTCAACCATCCGCCCAATATCATCGATTTTCCATTATGCCATACCGAACTCGTCACAATCGAGAGAGAGAATCTGTCAGACTATGCGTGTCCACTCAATTCACAAAACCGTATGAATGGCCCGATTTGTCTTTAATTAAGAGCGTCCCACGGTTGAAAAACGGACGTGTCGACGGACAGTCGTTCTCTTGTTTTGAAAAGGCAGGCGCCCGGCCAATTGTGCTCCGTGGCCGTGCGGAGAAACGTTTTTGTCCTTTATAAACGGAACATTGTATAGTGCATGGCGTGTGTGGGCGAAATCCAGACCGTTCGTCCTGGATTCGCCCATCCGAAATCCTGCATTCGCATTTGTGGGTTTAAATGGTTTTAGTGGGTTTTAATCACCGTTGCATGTCTTGACTAATTGCGAAAACGGGTAATCTAACTCCGTCTCGAACCGCGGTGCCCAGCCTAACTTGTATATATTATCGTTAAATTGATCCACGAGTCATTTTTATTTTCTATTATATGAGGTATCACATCTAAAGATAATTTATAATGACGAAATTTTCGTATATTAGGGTTACTTTATAACTAAGTAATTTTGTGACGCTCCAACCCTTATGGACAAAATGTCAGTGGGTTTCAATCTGAGTTGTACTACTAACTTTGCGTATTATTATGCATTTTATGTCAAATGGTGACGCATTAAGAATACTATCACAATCACTAAAATACTTGAAACAATATTGGCAATTTTGCTGTAAATTTTGAAAAGCTTGCTTCGTAGGAAGAACTATAAAAATTGGTGCTCATGTCAGCATAGTAGTGGTCTCTGGAAAACAGTGGAACATGAGGTAATTCTTCTTAACATAATAGTTATTTGATTACTATTCCCACTAAGGACGCCATTAACACCTATTTTCTATAGATATATTTCTGAGAATCTTTATGTATATGAGGGTGAATGCTTTCAGCGTTTATAATGCTAGATAATGTTTTCGGAACGTATAGATATAATTATATTCCAAAAATTTCATCTGAAAAAACACATAATGATGTCAGAAGAATTTACTAAACAATAATTATTACTAGTAACAAATCTAATAGGAAAAGTGTAAAAACCTTAGTCGTTTTTTGATATCACAAGTGTAGAACTGACTTAAACATAGAATAACTTTAACAAACAGCTTGTATACTTTCATAACGTTTCCAAAGCAAGAAATCTTCAGTAATGATCTCTGGAGATATAGAGTTTCATGCTGTACTAAGGGGTGTCTCCTTTTAATCCGTAATTAGCGAAACATCTTTATATATTTCTCATTAAATCCGTCCTTTGCCTCTTCAAAGGCGTCTTTTTAGAAAGGCTTAATAAATTCTAACACTGTTTTTTCTAGATCGAAGTCAAGTCTATAAAATATCGCAGTAGAGCTCGCTAAGGAATATTACAGAACGAAAGGAGGAAGCTAGCTTTATTGATTGCAAAATACACATCCCTGGGATATTATATCCTTCCCGATTCAATATGTTTACCCACTTGATAACATTTAGTCATTACCTTAGTCATTGAAGCACTATTGTATCGCTTTTGTGTAATTAAATTATTCAAATAAAACAAGTATTGTTGTGTGTTATACTTTCACCCTTTCTGATTTACCTCCATTAACTAAGAAGCCGCTAAATAGAACCTTTCTCTGGCTGTTTTAAGGAATTTGAACGTTAAGGATAAATTTCTGATAGCATCCCCGCTGTCGAGTAAATTGAATGCGGTCGTATTAAAAGGCACTTTAAAACGACCTACCGATTAAGGAAAATCTTTTTGGTGATCTTATATCTATTTTATATTGCTAAGGTTTTTGAACTCGTTGCTGGGATATTGATTTCTCAGCTTCTTATTTATTCCAGAAGGAACTCTTCCTTCACTTGCCGTATAGGTCTGTAATGTTATTTTAACACCGATTTTTTATGTTATACTGTGTTCGCACGCTTTAGCCCAAAATGCAATACGTTTGTTCTTTCCTTATTAATACAAAATCTAATTCGTTAGTAGACACGATGACCGTACAGGATTTTACGTCGATAACATGAGAATTTGTAATCGTTTCGCTTTGTCTGCCATAAATTGAATAAAGCACTGTATCCGTTTTTATTTGGCATTGTAAAAAGGGAAATTTGATTAACCTATATACGTGAGGTTTATCGATTGGACGTTGATATTCAGAGACACATCAAGAGCGACAGTAGGTTGTATACGCGCACAGTACAACACCCATAAATCTGCTTTACAACCACACATAAAAACCATACTTAATAAGTAATAAACGCTACTAAGTTGCTCGTGCAGTTTTAATAATGCAAATGGGCGCGATGATGAGGTTTTATCATTGTTGACGAATAACCATTTCTTTCCGTTTACTATACAGTCTCTAAGGGCGAAACCAACAAAACAAGCTCGTGCAATTTGGGTTACCTTAAAAGGAAGCCTTTCAGAACCAGATGCACAGAATGATTGAATTCAGCACATGAAGCCTAAAAATCTTTTGACGTTTGAATAATATACTTAATTAATTCATTTGATTAATTCAGTTAACTTAGATGAATCCCTTAGAGAAGAATTGGTCTTTTTACTTACTTACTGTTTTAATAATCAATAATACAACGCAATTGTCACCACTGCTAGCTGAGATATGTATACATATATTTCGTTTATAAACTCTTTGAGAAGAGGATAATAAGCCGAAACATGTAAGAGGTTAAATTCAATAAAAACTGAACGATTACCAAGTGTTATAATTATTAATCAGTTAAATGTCTTTCCTAATTATAAATTCGCAACTCATTTGATATTAATATTCTATGAACGACCCTTGTCACAAGTCTTAATACGTATTTCTGTGGTCAGATAAAGTAAGCAGATTTCCTACTTAAAATTAATAAATCTAAAAAGGTAATAAGAACACACAACTCAAAACAAAACCAAGGATATTATATTTATACACAACAGCCACCTCTATCGGTTATAATTCTGCATAGAAGAGGGAAGTTAGATAGAGGGGTATTGAAAGTGGCTGAACTCCATTGAACGGATTTAGTTGAGCGATGTGAGAAAATTCCGGGAGGGGCAGAGCTAAAACCATGAAAGTTAACGGCTTAGTTATAAACACCCTGTACCCCATTCTGGCCTATCCATGCATTACGAAACTTCCGATACGAGCTTTCGTAGTTTCTGGCTGGTGTCAGCTGTTCTTAATTGTTTGGAAGTTCGAGGTGATAGATCAGTCCGGTCGTCGTTTTTGATGCTGGTAACGAACTTGGGGAGGAATTATTCTAAATGTGCTTGCAACAATCGCCACGGGAAACACAGAAACGCTTTCGGCATGTCCTTTCAGGACACCAGCAAATCTTTTCGAGGAAAATTAACTATGAAGATTGATGCGGGTAATAAAATTGTGCTGCCTATGCCTTCCTTCCACCTTTTTCGACAGGCGCTCGCAAATCATCTGAGCGAGATGGGCACCTGCAAGTTCGAACTCTGCCTTCTGAGCTCCAGGAGACACCGCGAAGGAGATAATGGTTCAAGTTCACAATCTGAAAGGATATTATGGGCACATTCGCTCGTTTATTACAACCCTGTCTTTTTTAATAGCGGTTATGAACAGCGAAGTAGGTCGAATAACTCGGCTCCGTCACATTGTTTTCTCGGTGTCAGCAGTTTCATTGGTAGAATAAGGAAATGTCAACTACGATATACTTCTAGGACTTAACGCCCTTCGTACTTTCAGAAGGGGTGCGCGTGGGGAATTTATTTAAAAGTAGGCCACTGTACGCTGTTCAGAGATTTAATCATGATTAGTTTACGAACTTGGTTATTTAGTGGGATTCCTTTACGCCTTGTATTGAGCTATTCTTTTCAACCTTTACATAAGTGACCTTCCAGTAACTCAATCGAGAAAATTTGTGTATGCAGACAACATGGCATTGGCTTTGCAAAATAAAGGCTTTTCTGTACTTGAACAAAACCTTTCAAATGACATCGAAATTATCAATTGCTATTTTAAAACCTGGCGCTTGGGCCGTAATCCATTGAAGACAGAAGTACCTTGCTTAATTCTTAAACATAACTTCTCGCCAAAATACCTTGGAGTGACCCTAGATACGTCTCTAAAGTACAAGAAACATCTAGAAAACGTCAGTAAAAAATTACATATTAGAAATAACATTCTGCATAAGCTTGCTGGTACAAGTTGGGGTGCAAATGAAAATGTACTCCGTACTTCTGCAACTGCCTTGCTTTATAGCACTGCTGAGTACTGCTGTCCTGTTTGGAAAAACAGTCATCACACAGGAAATATTGACACTCAACTGAATACTGCAATGCGACTAATCACTGGAACAATTAAGTCAACTCCATTACCTTGGCTTCCGATTCTTTCAAACATTGCTCCTTCGGAGATTTGCCAACAGTTTGCCACATATAAAGCTTGGCAAAAATATCAATCAGCTCCTAATGAGTTTCTGATTTCCCGAGATCTGCAAGAGCTACCTACAACTCGGCTAACTTCTAGAAAACTTCTGTTGACAGAAGATTTCCTTCGTGCTCCTTATACCATTGAAGATGGATGGTGTTCTGTTTGGCAACTTAAGAAACATGATATATTCAATCAGCAGCTTATAGACGATCCTACAGAAAAGGTAGCAGGGACTGACCTCCCGAGAAAGTCTTGGGTCACTCTGAATCGCCTTCGCACTAATCATGGTAAATGCAACTTTTTTCTTAATAAATGGCATCCATGTATCAACCCTTCTCGTGAATGTGGAGACCCCCTTCAAACAATTGAACATATGGTCAACAGATGCCACCGGACAGCATGACCTGGTGGTTTTGCGTCTATCTATCGTGTTGATGAAGGTGTTAAAGACTGGCTTAAGACAATAGAGATCTGAATGGAGTTTTCTGCCGTTTTCTTCAATACTCCATCCAAAATAAATACATACATGTATGTATCTATTATGGATAAAGCGCAAATGCGAGATCTCTTATCGTTGAATGAAAATATGTTTTTTCTTTCAACACTTTTATAAAAGTCGACCGTAGTCGCATGAAATTAACAGTACTGTGGAATGTATTAATGATTTTCATAAGAATATATATATATATATATATATATATATATATATATACAAAGCTGTTAAAAAATAAATGAATAAAATAAAACAATAAAAATACTGCAACATGGTATGGTTTGTAATACAATAACTAGGCAACCAAAAGATGGTTATTAAATATTAATCGATACCGTACTGGCCATAAAATTGACCTGAATTTGACGTGTGACACCAGGGTCGTGTTAACCAGCACCAAATCATTTTCCTACGATTTGCCATTTCGCATTTGCATAATTATATGTCAGTGTGCATGGATATTGCTGGAGGGCGATAGGCCCCGAGAACATTAAAATTATACGAATTCGGTGAAACAGCCGCAAAATAGCCTGCTTCAATTATCTGGAGACCTGCAGAGCATTCGCGGAACGGCAATTAAGGTTTCTGGGGTAAAGGGTTGTAGCGGTCAATTACGTGATCTTAATAAACTGGATACCTAAACCTTTGAATAACGAGCCTACAGCATTCCGAGAATTTTCTTCGCGGTCTACCCGGCAACGAGCGTTGTTTTATGGACTGAAAATGATTAAATTTGTCGACTGAAAACTGCAATACTTTCAGATAGATACGTTTTATCTCCCGTGCGTGAACGTTTTAACTGTAAACAACACGGTGCCTGGGTTGTCGAATGTTTATTCTGACCAGTTTAAAATATTTTGGTTTCTTCTAATCGCGCTCATATAAATAGAGATATTTTGATTTTAAAATTTCTAGTGTTATTGTATTTAGCAGAAACCTTCGTCCTGAAAACTTATAAGTTACAACAAAAAGCTTTTAACAATCTGATGAACTTCATTCGTCTACGGCCTTTTCCGGATCAAGCCAAATGTTTAATATAATGTCGTCGTTTAATTTGGGAATTTTTCCAGCATCAAACAGTTTAGTTATGAAAAAAGATATATAGTGAAGACAGAAAATGCAGATACAATATTTTGTTAACAGATTAATCTACGATGGTGAATCTCACACCACCTTTCAGGGCTCCATGGCAATTCCACTGCTTTGGCATAGCAATAATCAACCTTACCGTTTAGATGTTCTGGTTTAAAATAATGATATTTTTGCCTTTAGTGTTCACATACATTTTCCCATTATACAGCCAAACATTTTTTATCCCCAGCCTTCCAGGCTTTGCTTTAAAAGCTAGTACTGTGCAAAAGCAAGGATTGGATATAACTTGAATCTTGTGACCATATCGCAGAAATTTTACTAGAATATTAGGTCTTCTGGTTTGTTCACGCTATGACAACGGTCCATATTTTGTGAATATCACAGTTTTGCAGGACCATGTCGATCAGCAGCTTATTCATAGGTTTCTCTATGACCATCTGATATGACGATATAGATCCATCTGCATTCACCCCAGTACTAACCTGTTGCTTTTAATAAGCTTATTACATTTATGTTCCCCTGCCTAACATGAAGTCAAATTTAGCTTAAATGAGGCCCAACCGACGATTATCATTTAAACAAAGATAAAACCACCACCAAAGAGACGCCTTTTAGACGAATGCGTCTCTTGAGACTCTTCTCTTCCACCCCAAAAGGTAAAGGTAAACCGCAGAGTGATTGATTATACACATTAATTGCTTTTCGCATCGCTCACTCATTTTTCATTATTGCGTCTGCCCTTTAATTCCCACGTATTGGAAATAGGAAACGATTCCGCTGGTGCAAGGGTAGTTTTCCAACATGAACTGGGACTCGGGAATGTATCAATGCAACTTTGTTGAACACGTACGAATACAATATCCGAAAGCGCGACGCGTAACAAAGGATCTGCACAACTTTAATTGCAAATACAATAATATACATCTCCTCTCTGTCGACATCAAACTGCTGCCGGCTGCATATATTTTCAGAGGGTGTAGTTAACGTTTATACAGCGCCTGAAATTCGAGATAAAGCTCAATTTAAACACAAATATCTTCCTTCATTTGTCAGGTCATGTCCTGAAGGAGTTGTTTTTTGCGAAAAGAAATGTAGATTGCGTTACTATTCAGTGGCGGCAATAGGATAATTACTTATTTGAAACACAGAAGCGAGAAGAATATTATATTTTAATGATATTATCAAACGATCGCGTATTTCAAACATTATATTCTACTTAATTCTGACGTGTTTTTTTAATGCGAAACGATTGCTATGATAATATCCAAATTTAGTTGAGTCCTCCTGACTGATAAGTTAGTTAAATTATCTTTACTGAATTCTTAGGGTACAAAAATTCGGTACAAATTTAAGTCCTGTAAGTGGCCCATTTGTTTATAAAGAGCATAAGAGTATATATTTTTATTATTTGGCCCCGTGGTATACTGAAGTTATGTAGATTTCTAAATAATTTCAAAAGTCAAAATCTTGGCATACAATTCACGATGGTGTTGTTTATCTATTAAATAATAGGCAGTTTTTCAATCAATCGATTTAAATTTTATTGGATTGGCACTTTGTTTGTATATAGTTCTTACAACTGAAAATGAGAAAACTGTTTTATAAGCCGTTTTAGAGGTGATGTAGGGTTGATAAGAACACCTACATAAATTAAAGAGAAAGTCGAAAGTTATCAATATTCATACAAACTTTGAAAGAAAGTTGCCATATTCGTACGTCTGAGGGGATGTGAAAGTGAAGAAGACAACCATAAACAGGCCCACCCCTCGTATCATAAGTCCTTTGTAGCAGTTATTTGACTTATAAGCTATTTTCTCATTTTCAGTTTTAAGAACTGGCTTTCCTGGTAAATTTTAAAATTCTGTCTTTGATTAGCCGGAATATAGTTTGATAAGTTTTGTTCACTGTTTGGATAAGTGTAAACCTTCAAGAAATGTGTAATTATATAACACAATTTCCTCTGTATGAAAAAAATCAACAGTGAGGAAAAAAGCCAACGCAATATCTTTCTTACGCGAAGTTTTTCTAAACAAAAGAAGGCTGCAGAAGATGAACCGGTAAACAGACGCTTGTGTTCAGGAAATTGATTTATAATCGCATTTTTTAGGTTTATACGTAGCTCCTGGGCCCTTGCGTATTATCTGCAAACCTACAGCTTGACACTAAGCAACAAAATGCGGGTGGCTTTGCTTTTATTTCGTAAAAATTAGAGTAAGTTTCTACATCCTCCCCATTACATGCTTCTCAGATCTTTTTTAATTACAGTTTTCCCTATTTGGATCGAGGTTTCCAGGTGGTTAAATAAACATTACTATTATATACTCCCACCACTTGCAATTACGGTAGGGTTTAAAATTTAGAATACTGACCCCTCCCTTAAGCAGTACGAGGCCCTTGCTACGATTTATTTGTTGTACAACACGTATATAAAGCAGCCTAGGGTCCCCCGCTCCAAACAGCAAACAAAGTGTAATGTTTCCGTGATAATTGGGAGCAAAACGCGGATTTTGGTGGGGCAACACAAAATGAAGACGTGAAATGCCTCCTGAGTAAACACGTTACCCCAAGGGTAGAACTCGCTCGTTTTGCGAATCATCAGCCACTTTACCGAACAAGATTTGATCCTCCTACACGAGGGATCCCCGAAAGTATCACGAATCGAACATATATACGAAGGGCCTGCGGACAAGGCGCGCTACGTCGCCATTTAATACGACAATGGGCACGATAATTGCGCATTTATATATTCAATGGTGTCTTCGGTCGCGGCAGAAATATTAGCTAAATTATTAATGTGTCGATAAATCAGTTTTATGGTCTCCTCAAAGAGCTCTCGTTTTTATTGGATGGTGTACGAGTCCAGAGATTGCTAAAAATTAAATTTTGTTTATTCGTAAACAAAACAGACACCTTCATACCTTGATAGGGCTGTGTGGTATTGAGAAATTGTATAAATCTTTTTCTGGTAATTCTATACATTCCCTTATAGGATCATTAGATAAGTATATACCTAAATGTAAACCAACTACAAAGTCTACATCATATCCCGATGTATCAATGTTTTATTTATTCCCACAGCCGACAACTCTCTACAAAGTGACCCAAAAAAGTTCTAGAAGCATAACAATCAAAAGGAAAATGCATCCAGTGTTCTAGGTGTATGGAAACAAACAGCTAAATAGTCAGCAAGGTATTGTTGTCCAAAGATCAAGTCTAATAACATTTGTGCTCCTGTCAATATACCCTTCTTTCTTGAATTCCTTGTTTCTTGGTTCCTGTGCGATTTGTTTAATTTCATGTGGTGGAAAACAAATGTAAGTCTACTTGTATTTAAGTCTGATGATAGAACTGGCATAAACAAACCAACTGTATCTTTGTATAATTTTGTCAAATTATTCGAACGTGTCGTAGCAGTTATTTATTCGAATGTAATTAATAGAATAGTGAATAGTAGATTATTCAACATCATGTTATTGGTAATAAAATATTTGTTATTTAGGAGGGAGCAATTTGTTGAATATCTACAGTGGATTTAAACCTGAGATCTATAACGCCTCATAATTAATCTATAAAAAACATACAAATAATAGAAGTTGGGGACAATATTTAAACACATTTTTTACAGCTTAGTTGCACTTGAAGCAGTACACCATCTAATAAATTCAAGAGATTATTTTGTCCGCATTCCTCAGCATTGAAAAAGACAGGCTCGATGACAAATGTACCTATTATTCAAACCCAAGCATTTAGACACCATCAATGCTGGCAGTGACGGGTTCGTAGAAAATGAGGATTCTCATCACGGTAATAATGAACGTTTCGCGTATTCACAAATCCCTTGCCGTAAAATGCAAACTCATTCCGCAAAAAAATATATCCCGACGAACTGAGGTTCCAGCAAAATCGACGTATAAAAAATTTGTTGAATTTCCGAACCTTAGGATGGTAATGATCTTTCCTGTTGTAATTTTGTGTCCTTTCTACGTTCTTTCTCTTTCGTACTTTATTACTTACCAATATTAATGTAGTTCGAGTATCAAAATTCTACTCTATTAGCAGAATTTCAAGGAATTAAAAAACAGGGTTCAAACAACCGACATCGCATGAGAGTGGTGTCTGTCCCATTGTCTGCCAAAATTCCCACGGGGGTCCTAACCAATATTGGCGGGCAAGCTTTGGAAGCTTTACACGGTTCGATTAAAGAATAATATTCAGTCGAGACGGGAACTTTCCAGACACAAACAATGACGAAATATTCTTTATTTTATTTCGCTAGGCAAAATCTTGCTGCTGTTTCTTTCTGACACCTTGCTAAATCGAAAGGGACGACATGTGTTTCTCTTTTAAACTGAGAGATGAGACCCTTTCATACATTGTTTACATCTGATCATTAATTAAAAATAAAAATCATATGATTAAAAAGGTAAGAGATAATAACTTAACTTAAAGTTATTATAGTGTACTGATTAAATCAATTGTTATATCAAGATTTTCAGATAGACATTTAAATTCTAATTCACATTTAAAATTATGTAAATTAAGATCCATTTTAATTAATCATTCACATCCAACTAGTTTAGAATGGTATACAACTAGCAGAGATGAGAAAATATTTGCAGTTTAGTGAGCCTAATTTAATACATCTTTTGGATTTTTGAAAAAATGTATGACCTAGTTGATATTTTGAAATAATAAATAACAATGAGGTCCCCAATCAAGTTTGAATGCTATGGCTTCAGAAATCGTTCATTTTTTAAACTTGCCAACGATATTAAACATAATATGATGCTTCAAAAAGACAAAGTACTCACTACAAAGCACGAGGACTGTATGAAATTGGTTAAATAAAGTGTTTCGTAATTCTTGGTTTGAAAGAAAGAAAAAAAGTCCTGTGGCCTTCTCGATTTTCCGATCTTTAGGTTTTAGAGTTATTCTATGGAGAACAATAATCGATAGGAGTTCTATTAGAAAGCTTGACTCTGTGTACGCATTAAGAATATTTCTATACAAAATCATATATTTAATTTGTCCGTGGCCAATTAGATTAAAATCAATATAAAATAGAAAATGACCATAACTCTTAATTTTTTTATATAATAATATTAAGCTTTAGACCCTTGGGCTGCTTTAAAAATGGGCGATTTTTTTGAAACTATGATTTCTAGTTTAATAACATTATCTTACTGGGGTCATCATTATCTACAATACGAGTATTACATCAATATTTGTTATGTAAAGTTAAAAGTAACGTAGTTAGAAGAACATGAGGATCCAGTTTTCTGAAAATATTCATTAAGCAATGAACTTTTGCAAAATTTTGAATTTTAATTTAGAACTAGATACTACTGAGATTTGAAGTCTCGACATAAAAATGGAGTATTTCCCTTGCAAGCGGCAGAGATGATCTAAATAACCGGCATTCGCGGGCTAAGAAAGTAGCGGGAATCCTTCTTTCAGAAAAAGCAAAGCTCTGGATCTGCCGACTTCGATGTGAGCGGCGTAATGAACGACGGCAGGATATCTTTAAAGCACCTAACAAAAGCTGAACTCCAGCCCTTCGGAATTCTTTTATCCCTTTAAATAAAACCGAGGTAAAGGTAGACCAATTTGTTCAGCCTTTGTTGGAGGACAAGTTAAAACGGCTGCCCGTACGTACTTCTAGGTAAACAAATATTCCCTGGACTGATGAGGTATAAGAGGTGCGCCACCCGGGCCGAGGACCGGAGCGGCTGAAAATTCAATATAAAATGCAAATTTACCCGTGCCAGAGAATTTCTATAAACGCTAAATTATGGCTCGGGGCATTTACAATAGACTGAGAAAGTATTTAATTCCGTGCTGTTCCGATTTTTTTTATTTTTCTCGTTCAAAGCACGACCAAGATGGGAAGCGATAATGAATAACCGCTTTCGCCCACTAAAGTACCTGAAATTGCACGGTGCTAATGCCGCAGCGTAAATGGCAAAACAGAWTGATACTGTGAATTCAATATTCTAAAAACTATAATGAAAAYACCCCAACCACATTGCTTTAGAGAGCCAAAATACGTATTTCGGTAGCTAAGCTGCCACCTTCAACACTATACTACTAAATTAATGTTGTTGCTCAAAAGTATTAGTTCTTGTAGTTATAGATTCCTGGATAACTTGTAAACTTTAAAATTTGTTTAATTCTTATTTAGGGATCAAAAAGGCAATTTTCATTTTTTAACCGAAGCTGTGGTCGAAAGCCTATAATAAGCAAACAAAAGCAAGTGAGTTTTATATCATTATGCCTTATTTTCTCTAAATACAATAGTATAAGTAAAATTTTTGTTTTCTAATTAATAGCACAGCATTAATAAAGTTCAGCTCGTTGTAAAAGCAAGCCTTATTGTTAAATGTAGTAAAAGTTCAGCACAGCTACAAAATGGTAAACTGTCAGGCATAATCTGATGAAACAGCTTCTTCGGGCTTCAGACTCGAAAGACACAACTTTACTTCCGGTTAAAGTCTATGATTTTATGTCCACCCGAGGCAGTAGTAAGCAGCTCAAAACTTTAAATAACTAAGTTCAATCACACGAKCTTCAGCAGTTTCAGAAAGCCGCTCACGTAAAGATGGTGGATAAAATGGCTTGAGATTTTAGTAATTTAGTTGTACATATACTGGCATTTCGCCTCTACTAAATATGACTTGTTTCAGTATATAGTATCTTAGACTTATGTGTACCGAAATATCCGGTTAAGCATAAAAACAAATATCCTTCTTGGTTTAATGACAGGATATTCGAGAAAACTTGAGACCTCGTAGTGTATACTAGAATGGTCCTGATATTCAGGTTCTAGTTAACTTCAGACGCCTTAAAATAAAAATAAAAAGAGATATTGAAAAAGCACATAAACAATATATAAGGAACATTAAAGAAAGTTCCTTCAGGCATGAATTATGAAAATCAATCTCTGAATTCCTCCGAGGACATAGTCAATGCTTTCGCTACATTTTCTAAATGCTAGATATTCCATGTAATTTTCCTGTTCTGTAAGGTGAATACCCAACCTATTGAACAGATATTCTAAGGTACCTATTTCAGATAAATACAGCGACTGAGCTAGGAAATAGAGGACTATAGCAAACGTTGACGAAGTAGTGTTATGATGTAGTTTTTATAGCTACTAAGAAATATTGCCGGCATGACTTGCTAATATTCTCTATAGACAGCTAAGTTATCAAGAAAATGTGAAAAATAAGCTGTATGAAGCCTGTGATTTGCGCGTGAATTCTGTATCGTTCTGATGCTGTTTTCGTCTCTTTTTTTAATTGCTTCATTCATAATGAAAATACAATACCCTTTCTTTTACTAATGCTAAGTCTAAATTTTTATCATTGAATAATCTATAAAAACAAACGTCCAATGCTCCACGAGTGTTCGTTTTAATACAATCACGAAACAAAGTGAAGCTTACTACGTTTTGTGTTTATTTTTCTTAAGCAACACTTTTCTCAGAGCTAGCTCTATAAAAGATGTACGTTAGATCTAATTTGTTGAAACAGCAAAACAATGTAGACGCGAGAGAAAGATTTTCAGCGGAATCGAGTGCTCAATAATAAGAACTGTTCTTTTATAGCACAAAAATGAATTTTACCTATCAGTCGAATACGGCACCGTACGTTTATACCGAAACTGAAATATTGGAAGCCGGTGGTATTTCGTTTCCATTGACGTTTTGCGACACAAGTCCGTTATGATACTGCGCGAAAAAAGTAATGGGCTGTCAGACGTCAACAAAGTACCGCTTTCGTTATAGAATTGTCGTTTGAAATTTACGAGCAAAGGCTTTATGTGTTGATACGATCTTACTGGGAGCTCTGGGTAACACTGATCTATATGCAAATTTGAAAGAGTCAGTGCACTTGAAAACACAGATAAACTAAGAAGTTCCACCGCAAACATTCAAACGGACGTGATATAATAATCAGCTAAAAAATAAAAAGCACCTTGAAACTATAAATTTACTTGATACTTAATAACTACAAACTTTCGCTACAAAATAGAAGAAACAGTTGTAAACTGATGAGAAAGAAACGATATTTATGAAAAAAAGTGTTGTTTCTTTCTCGGCAACTCGAATCCACTTCGATTTTCACACTTTGTTAACGATTAGGGTAAGTGCCATTACAGTAGGGTATAGGTACGGCGTTCGCTGCATAACGCCTTAATCGATCGTTTTTGCATGAACAATATTGACTTTGCATATCCCGTTTGACCCTAGAAAAGGATATTGCCCTTACGGTCGCTGTTCTCTACGTGGTCCATTTTCTTTCCCAGACCGGCGAGCCACGCGTGGTATATGTTATTCGAACATAGGAAGAATTTTAAACTCAATTTTGAAAGGAAAATGCGGTTAGAAAAGAAAGGCATGTCGCATTTATCCATTTAATTTTAGTTTACCTCCTCTAAAGTTGGCTTTGCTTGCTTTCATAACGCATTTTCAGTTGTTTCAAAAGTTATTCTAAGAAAAATGTAATACTTTTATTTTTTCAAAGTCCTGTACACAGATGGTTTTTTTTTCTGTTATCATCGAATGTACTACATGCATATTGAAAATCCATAGCGCTAAGCTTTGGATAAAAATTTACGAATGAAACATCGGATAGTCACACAGCATGGTCAACTACCAAACAGAAATAAAACATTTAACACTCCCATTCAAAAGTATTTATGACACTCCTAAAGATGAATGAAATACCAGTGTTTTGTGGATAAGAGTTACTAATCACTTTAGCCGTTAAATTCTGCAAATGAAATTTTACAATTATTTAATAAATCAAATATCCATCAATTATACGTGGTGTGATTTTAACTGTAATTTAAAAACGAATAACTTTCTTGAAAATCTGTCTAAAATGAAACTTAATTCGTTAAATCTGATAAAATCTAAGAGATAATATCTAGATGTATCAAGGCTATATTTTGCAGTATTTTTGCTACATCATACAGGGAAAATGTTAAAACAATGTTGATTAAGCAGAAATTCTTAGAAGTCCATTTTCCACCCACATTTTATAGGCGAATTATTTTCTTTTATGTATAACGTAATGTCAAGTACGCCCCTTAGGATAATTTTGATATTTGTTTCTAATATACTTCTATCTAAAAATGTTTCTTTACTAGCGATAGTGCGAAAGATTTTCCTTAATAATTCTTTTATTATTCGGGAGTGTATCAAGCTCTGAACTTTCAACGAATTAAAAATAAAAATGCCAAATTAATCAGCACTAAGATACGAGTATTTGGGTGGAGTTTAGCATTGAAACTCGTACCTCTTAATGAAAAGCACGAAAGAACACAAAGTGCCTAGCAGAGTAGGGTAGATTTAAACAACAATGCAAAAAAAATGGCGCTGGAATCATTAAAACCGGGAAAGTTACTAAATGTGCCTATCGGCGCTAAGACAACAGGGGACTGGGGAAAGAAACTGAGGAAACGGTTTCATTAAAGCAGATAAGTATTAAACGTATTTTAGTCAAACGGCGCGGATTAAGCTTCGAGATGATATCCGCGGAAATACCTTGGAAGGGATTACAGACCTTTTTGTATCTCTGTTAATTAGAGACTTGAGTCGTCCCTGCCAAATAATAGTACTAACAATGATGAGTTCCAGAGCGCGCAATAGCTTTTCTTTCATTTCATACCAACGCGATACGTGACTGTAATGCGCATTATGGTGGCAACGGGGTTACGCCGAAATAAAAAAAAATGTTTTGCAATGCTTAAAAGGCGCAGTATTGTGCTCTTTCGACGTCGCACGCTAAGTCTCTTTGATGCCCCATTATAATTAGTCGTCAAGCTCGCTTACAAAGATCAGGCTAATTAATTTCGAAACATTTCAGTCCGTGTCCGGTTATGGGTTGATTTTTCATGTTACGTCGTTTCATATTACCTAATCTGACGGCGCTGCACGCAAGTTATATTAGCTAATTGGTTTTCCACTTAAAATATATGATTTTGGCGGACCTGCCCACGCAGTTTCCGGAGGCCAGTAAGGAAAATTCATTTCGCACCCTTTGCTACTCGCATAACTTCTCAATGTGTCTATATAGTTTATCGGAAACTGAAATATTGAGAAAACACCACTAAATACAAACAAAATCGTCTTTATGCATACAACATTTGAAGAATAGAAAAATTGCAATAACTCAAGAAATGGTAATTTCAGGTAACAAAACAACCTGATACTTTTGGGAATAGAACGTTGGTGAGCATGTAATGATAAAATATAAAATACGGGGTTGTATTTGAAAAAAAAAGATATTTGCTCTAATTTTGTGTTTTTGTCTTTTTGCCGTTTAGTGAAAAATCGGATCCCAGTTTGAAATATGTTTTTCTTTAAACGTTTTTTTTATAAACAACAATGCTTTCTAGTGGCCAATGCTAATGTGATCATGTAATATATTGAAAAAGCTGGGAAAGACTTTGTTGAGTTAGAATTCCACCTATGAAGCGCATTTAAAGGTAAATTTAAAAATCTGAACTGATCTTTCCCTTGGGGGTATGAAAAAGAATGCACGTATTGACACGTTATTTATAAAACGATCAACGACATTTAATTTTACCCCCTGGAATTTAAAATATCAACATGATTGCAGTTTGCATGTACCTTCAGCAGCACTCAATCATATCAGTTATTGATAGAAGCAATTAAGCGAAGTACACACGATGAAAATATGATATTTCGTTACAACGTTTGCACTGTATAGTTGTATTAATGATAAAACTGCCCGGCTTTGCGATGTAATTGTATATTAAACATGCATGGGCGCTCTAAATTGCGCACATAGGATACAAAACCACTTCATTAAACGAGATGTTTGAAACAATTGTAATCTCGCGTTTGAAACCATTATCGGCTATCATTTCCAGGCTAACGTTTGGATAAGTTTATTTTCAGTCAAATAACATAGAAATGCACCCAAAATGACCGCACCAATTCATGTAAAGCGGACATCTGAAGAGCAACCAGTTATTCTCAACGAAAGTAAAACTCATATTAAAGTGCGGTTATCGTGGAATAGAAATAGTAGATATAATAACATTATATAAATTCTGTTAAATTACACAGACTATTCTCATGACTTGCAGTGCTCCCTCATATTCCTGACGATCAAATGTTTCACCCAGCGAGATGATCAGTCTTGATGGACAAGCATCTCTGTCGAATTAGCAAGAGAATTGCGACAAGGGAAGGTATAGATATCGCGCTTCGCCCAGCGCTACCTCAGATTCATCGAGTCACTGAGGTTTAGTTTAGTTTGAATTGAACAATAATCCATTATAGCAGCCGAGAAAACGAAGGCTAAAACTCTCACTGCTCGGGCTATAAATGAAGTGGAATTTTGTACACCCATAAACTTGTTTGCTTTTGTTATATTTTGATCTACTATTCCAGTAGCTAATTTCATAATAACAAACAATACATGCTCTAAATTAAGTTAACAAATATTCGCGTAATACATACATGAACAAATTAATAAAACTTACCCTCGTTGTTGTCCCACATAATATATCCAAATTGTTATCCACAGCACACTGAACCTCACTATTCGAAATTTCAGACCGAACTGACCAGTTGTGTAGATTTAAGGTGGTTATAGCATGTTGTATAATAGTGGATTCCAGTATTTCCTTTTCATATGTAATGTAAACAAATTAACAATAAAAGTGTAATTCTCTTATCAGCGATCAAATGAATTGGGTTGTACCCAGTAGAATTGCTATGATATGTTAATTTATTTTTCATGTGCCTAATATTGTTATTAATAAATCTTATCATCTGACCAACAGAAGCTACTTCTCTAGTAGATAACCCTTATTTCCCACTGTAAACGTGGCATTGTATTGTTTTGGAACCACTAGACCATTTTCGTTCGCATGTACACGTATTGAGGTTGGAATCACACAAAATAGCAGGGCTTAATCAAATATGGGAGGTCTGAATACAGAGACCTGCATTTAAATTACCCCGTACGCAGATGCTAAGACCCCATCAATGAAGCTCGAGTCGACGACTTATTCTGCAATTTGCCGGGAAGTCGTGCTCTTGTGTGTTCTGGAAACAGCAAAATAAATACCGCTCTTAAACACACCTCCTTAGCGAATATCGTTCGCGAACTGCTCAGCTCGATTTTTATTTGTTTTCCCTTAAACACCGGGAATGGTTTTACTGCACAAAGCGTGCATGTAAATTTGCGCCCGGTTCCAGGCAATGCCTTGAAGTTTCAGCTTAAATTTGATGTAGGTCAGAGCTCTGTATTGTTCTCGACGCCTTTGCGTACCGAAATCTACGGGCCAAATTGTACAGTTATCAAAGGGGTGTCCGAAGCTTGCTCACTGGTAATTAGCTTCTTAATGGAGAAGCTTACGTCAAATGGGTAAAGGAAAATGAAAAGAATTAGAAGTACTAGCACAAAGCCTAGTACTACTAGCCTAAAATTTAGATGCTATTGCTTATTATGAGTATCTTTCGAAACCGAGGGGTTAGCTGCGACACAAAAAGGGTACAAGTATTTCCATTTCGAGAAATACGTCCACGTGCTTCCACATATTTCTTATGGACTGTACTCCATAGATTTCCATGTACTTCCAAATGTATAGGAGAATATTTTTACTTATAAAATTCTTCTAATTTTTCAAAAACGTTTAGGGTAACGTTCAAAGAATTTAAGATACATTATTTTTATGGTCGAAGGAGAATGAAATTTATTGATTATTTTGAATACAAAGCTTCTCCACATATTGTTATTTAAAAATTAAGTTGTTTTGATCATAAACACTTTTCGATGTCACCGCCATCTGTCGTAGTCAGAATTTTAATTCAAATACATATCTTTGTTTTACTGTTATCAACCTAGGACTAGATATATATAAAAATACATTAAAAATCTAACTAAATAGTATAATTCACTTTATATTATTTTAAAATTCAAAACACCATCGGCTATAACACAAGGAACCCAACATATTTTATTTTAATTCGTCTACCTAAGTTCTAGTTACGTCATTGCTCTCTATATCTCGGAAAAATTTATAATCTGTTAATTAGTCAGAGCCGCAACCAAAAAATACTGGACACGAGATTCTTTTAATATCGGAGGCTGCCGAGTTAAGCCGCTAATCTGCTCATTGTTTGCCTTGCTCTAAACAACACCCTCCACTGGAGAAGGCGAATTCTGCCATTAAAATTATAGAGAGAGAACTTGGAGGATCTGTTGCCTTGTGCTGAATAGGATATCTTAAAAGAAGGTCTGCGCTTTAGCTTCATTGATTTAAAAAAAGGTAAGCAAAGATGTTCATCGAGTGCTCGAGGGACAAGAATTCTCACAATTTTTAAAGGGGTGACACGTAGCACGATTGTGTATCAAATCTGGAATAATCCTCGCTTGTATATCTTCAAAACATAGTATTAATTAATCACTGAGTGTGCTAATCGGACAAGAAAACATTATTAGAGACCGCAATAAGATATATACCAACTCTAGCCAACAAAATGTTCGTAATACGTAATTATTTTGGTATATTTACTGTAATGGGATAAGTAGAGGTTTGGCTAAATCGCTTTTGTGTGCAAAAAGTAGAATAGGTATTATGGATAGGAATAGCTATATTTGCTTTTAAAGGTAGAATTATCCCTAGTGAAGTAATGAAATATAAGAAAAATCTAGCAATATATACAGCAAACAGAAAAAGATACAGAAATTAGTATCATTTGACAACAACATTTTTTGAGAGGGATAGAAGAAATTTTCCTTCCTTATCAACTATGATTCAACAGGGCTCAAGGTAAAAGAAGGGCACTATCTTAGACACAGCATGGAGGGTATGGTTATGTATTTTGCAATAAGTAGATATAAAACCCAGTAAACATTGCAACATAAATACAAAAGCTAATAATACTAAGTACTGATTGGAAAAAATCCACAAGCTGATATAGTGTTCAAAGCTGTCAATCTTGGCATACCAAAAGACTTGATTATCTTATTCAAAAACAGAACTGATATGACTAACTTCAATATTATTGTTGGTATGCGCATTTTTGTTAGCATATTATCAATTCATTTACATTTCATTTTCAGTATTTCGTAGAAACTTCGGCAATGTCTTTATCAAGCATTTGTCATTTAATATCTCTGAGAAGTATGTCAGAACTGTCTGATACATCCTTCGAAATCAAGAGTGCAATAATTAGATCAGGATGTACGGTGACAACGAAACTATTGTTCGTATTCATCATAATCCAGCGCTTTCGATTTGATGCGAATTCACAACAAGCAGGGGAGATTGCATTAATATGTGGGTGTGCAAAAACGCAACAGAGCAGAACAAATTGTGTTGACGCAATGTGCATTCCTATAATCTCCAAGCAACCTTATTTTGTATGTTATGAGAATGCAGGGCAAGCTTTCTATCGTTTTCAGTTAAATATTTAGTTATTTACTATTAGTTATTATAATTGAAGATTATTGTTTAAATTTAATGCTGGAGATGAGAGACACCTGCTCAATAACACCAGTTAGGAGATTCATTTTCTCTATTAGCAGCTTCATAAAGGGACATTTCTCTTGATCTTTGTGCGCTAAAGAGCGCAAATTTTACGGCCTCGTCTACGTTACTAAACCACTTTTAGTTATAACCTTCTCTAGACACGAAAGGAAGGAGCAGTTTGCTACGTAAGTACAATAAGTGCAAGGTGTATAGGGCGGTAGGTGTTTCAAAACCCACCGTTGGCGTAAAGCAGCTTATTTAATCTTATTAAAAGTTTAAAGTAGCCCTGCACCGTACGCTCGAAAGCGCACTTTTTACAAAGCGCGTCTGTACTTAATTCGTAGAGCTGCATTTAATCCTTTAGGAGAGAAATCTGTGTAATGGGGAAAAACGTAGGTAGGAAACATATAATTCGTATGATTCACTATAAAGAGTCAAACTCAGGAAACTGATTGAAAAGTTTCACGCCTAAACACACTGGACCCCGGCGATATTCGTGCAACTTTGGGACACAGCAAATTTGTATTTCCTGTAAAGCAACCTTGCGTAGGCAGCTAGGTCCCTCAAGTTTGCCTTCCTTACACTAAATGTAGGAAGTAACCCCTGAAATAAGGCAAGCCGGAGGTAGCATCCCACCTCCTTAAATAAAGGTCTACATGATTCCACCGGTTTTCAGAGTTATAGCACGTATCGTACTTTGGTAAAATAAACTGACATTCAGTGAACATCCTAGTTAATACTTATGAATGAATTTATTTTATTTAGTTTATTATGACCCTCGGGTGATACAATCAACAGCAAAACGAACTCCTTCTACTTTTGAATAGTGTTTTTCTAAAGATAAACCAGTTCGGTTAATTATAAAAACAGCAGATTGGAATTAATAGTAAATAATAATTATTGAAGAGAAACTGAACTCAAAAATTTAAAATAAAAGAAGTCCTCTTGACAGTTTACCTCACGCAGTGGTGTGAACTATAAGTAATTAGTTTCCCTACAGTTCTATACTGTTTAGACCGCGAACATTATGTTTATTAAAGTAATGCTCCAAGGCTGATGAATTTTATCATTTATAAACACCAAATTCCGATCGCCCTAACAGAAAAGTACACAAAGCCGAAAATTCTAACTAATAATCCAATTAAAAGATGCGATTTCGGGATATTAGGTTCAACGGTTATTTTGTAAACAACGAAAAGGATCGAGAAATTCTATAGAGAAAGCTCCAAGGCTGAAAGAAAAAAGTAAATTAGTCACAGATATAAATAGAGTCAAAGAAACAACACATACAACTTTAGTTTGTCATCAAGAATTAATCAAATTTAGTTTGTAACTTGATTCCTGCATAATGCAACATTTTTTTAGATGTTAAAACTTCATATATAAATATTTCAGTGAATGGTATATTATATATGTTCTAAAAGAACAGTTATAAGAGCGATTTTTCTAATGAGATGTAGATGATTTATTATGAACAATTTGTTTCTAAGTACACTAATGCTATTTACATACAAAAATCTCTACCAATGGGTAATTCTTTGTAGCCCATCTTGGCTAACGGACAATTACATCATGACTGATTCATATATTTAGAAAAGTTTGCAAAAAATATACAGACGACATTATAGATATTTGTACAGGTAAGATAGACGAATTAAAACTTCAATTTGATTTCGACATTAAATTTTTATTAGAAAGAAGTAATCATAAAATTGAGTTTAGTATATTTAGAAAGCCCACTGCTACTGGAATGTCAATACATAGGTTTTCGCATTGATAGCAATGATAGACTAATGGTATAAAAATTGTTGAGTAAACTTAATAATTTAAAAATATAAACGCTGTAATAAAAAAGGATTCCTTCTAATTCAAGTGTCTACAATTTATTTCTGTGTTTTTAACGTGTCATAACCGATATTGATAATCATATTAACCACGAATCGGCTCCCTACAGAAAGAAAAGCTCAAGTTTTCACATTAGAAACAGCAAGTAACCGATTAATAAAAAACCGTTCTATAGTTTAAATGTTCCTAATTGGCTCTTGTATGGAAAATGGAAGCCATTAAGAGTATTACTCTCATCGACAAGAGAAAATGTACGTACCCCATTTTTTTAGTAGCAAGAACATCCCGGGAGGGTTAAAACCTTTCTGTGTGACTATAAGCGTGTCACTCGGGTAAAACGGTAGGTTTCCATTTAAAAATCACACAATGACTTGTTAGCATTTCTGTCATAAAGCTTAAGGGTTTTTCAACTTCAGTCAGACGTTGAGATTACATTTAAGCAGCGTTGGACTTGCTTTGCATAAACAAACACATCTTGTTTACCATCTTGTACTTTCAGAAACTGTAATTCAAGCCGACATTAATTCAATTAGGTATGTATTCATTTGAAAGATGGGGGAGGTAGCATTATATGTAAGAGTAGGAGCGCTTTGATTAGCAAACAATTCTCTCTCGTAGCAGTGTTTGTTGAATAACTGTGAACATCTTTTAACATCTTTGCATTATTTATCATTCAGGCCTTTCACTTTTGATACCGTTCACGGGGCTCAGGAAAGGTCAGGAGGGCATTAAAATATAATTTATACGTTGTCGGTTTCCTGAAGGGGGCACGTCTTTACAGTTTATCAATTTAGAAAGGATATCGAGTCGCTGTATGCACAACACGTTTTCATTTAATATGATAAAGTGCATTTGAAGCCACTAGTACCTAAAAAACGCAGAATTACTGCAGCTGATGATATCATCATCTAGTAACTTCTTGTTTGAGTCTGCACGAATAATTATGAACTTACTCAAATTAATAATACAGCAATTTTAAAAATATGCCAGTACAAATTTATTAACAATGTGATGAACTGAGATGTTTCACATCAACTCAATCTTAAAGGGTAGGGTAGTAAAATCAAAGCCCAGCATAATGTGATACTGCCTGTAATCCTGCAATTTAGGAACTCTCGTTTTTGTAGTGCACGTTTGCCAAGGCGGGCGGTATGTTAAGCTACCATGCTAACTTATATTTAGTCATGCTGCTATTACCATAAAACAACCTAGCCTTTCAAACAAAAATATTGCTACTTCTACCTGTAGCAGACGTTCTCTGGATCGAAGCTGTGAACAGTATGCAAGGAAATAGGTCACATCATTCTTGCACGCGTCGGAGCCATTTGTGAGCCCCCCCGAGCTTGATGGGGCTTTTGTTCTGGCTAATATTTTTTACAATTCAAATGACGATATCCCGACCAACAATGCATGTAAACTAATCGTGCTTACATCAAGCGGCATTCTGTCGCCCTGACCCGGTCATTTTCTAGTGGGCCCACACTGTCCGCCGTATAGCCTTGATAAATTGCTTTACGTTCAAAAAAATCTGACACTACAACGTGCAAACGGACTTACTATAATTGATTGCCGGGGTCGGAGGAGTACAGATTCGGATATGTTTTATTTATATCCGGACGGCTGGCGGTGCCTTTTTGTTTCCGTATCGTGCAACAAAAACGTCAGCGTACACAATGGGGTTTTTACTCCACCATTTTATAATTTCAAAGCCGTTATGCGGCCATCTATTAAGGGACGGCATTGCGTGAACCCATGAATGGACTGCGACGTAAGGAATAAGTTGTCACGTTTGTGACGGAACTTTGTATGAATGCCGCTGAATAAAAGTTCATTACAATAAAACACTCATCTTTATGCATTATTTGGATAGTATCAACAAAGGTTTTTTGCGAAAAAACGGACTAGAATCGGACAGCAAGGACTTAAAGAAGTAATACTGAGAGGAGCTTCCCTCTTGAGATGTCTCATTCTAGTCTACGTTGTTTGTTGATGGTTTGTTCAAAGCAGGCTAAAGTAAACCTTGCGGACAACGTTAGGGTAGGTACTTGAAGACACCATCGCTAAGTTTGAAGAAAAAACCGAAACTCCTTAATCGATTAGGCTGGAAAACTGATTAATTTTTGCCTAATAACTACCAACGTGTGGACCAAATTTATTAAAACAATTTTTTCCTCACGATAGTTATTTAAGTCAACCTTTAGTGTATGAACATGAGTTCATTCTTTGCTTACCTCACAGTGGCATTTGGTCCATTACGTTATTTATAGACTAATATTGATATGTTCATGGATACAAGCATGAACTAACAACCAATGTACTTTATTAGACACAACAGCGTGATGAAAACGAATTCCGCAAACTTATATCCCGAACCTGCAAACCATGGAATTCAGAAAAAAGGCATCACAATCATTCCATCGTTGACGTGAACAAACAAACTGAGGCCCGATTGTAAATATTGACCGTAAGCTTTTAGAAACGATCTACGGATGCCGGCGAAGCCATTGCAATAATTCCACTTTTCGTTTATTCTTTCTTTTCATTACGTTTTCCGTAAACGCTCGGTAAAAACGTTCTCATTCTTAAATACAACACTCTGAATGCCCACAAAGGCATCTTGAAGTTATTACCCAAAAGAAAGTACACGTCTCGCTAATGCAACTCTAACACGAACGTTCGTACACCGCGGAATTGTTTTAAGTTGCGATATACTTGCACACGCATTTAGCTTATTAATTTTTAGGTTTTAAACTGTTTTACCCGCCCCTTCTTTTACCCACTGCTTTCACTCGTCCGTTGCTTTGTATATAGTTTGAATTTTGAACCAAACACATTTGTATTTTGATGCACTCTGCTGCTGTTTGGAGATGTTAAGAACTGAATACGTAAACAACTTGTTATATAGATGTTAAATTTTATAAATGTTATACCTATTTAATGGATCCCAGCTACTGAAATACTACTTCAGTTTGCCTTTGAGCATCTAGCTTTTTTCGCGGTTCTATGGTGTTGTATATGCTAGTTATTTAATAACTTCCAAAAAAGCTCTACCATTTCCTTCCTTGATAAATAAGTACCTCGAAAACTTCCAGAAGGAGCATCAGTATCCACGTTCCAGAATTCATCTGGTCATCGATTTCCAGTATATTAAAAGGAAGAAAAATCATCTTGTGTTCTGAAAATTATCCGCGCTTTTACTGCAGCTTTTACGACTAAATCTAATAAAAGATACATCCCGCTCTGCTAGTTGCATTTATGGTGCCGGCGCCGTCCACTTTGAAAATGGCCCAATTAAACGGCCGTATGGACCTGCGCCAGTTTAATAGTTGAGTTTGTTGGCTGAGTGTTTACCTATTCAGCACAAACGGAAATGCTCAAACCAAACGTTTAATCGGATTATGCTCAGCGTTGTCAAAGTAACATATCCGGCTTTTGAAGGGAACCGAGGCTTTCTGTCCTGCCACGTCGTTAGGGTTTCTTTCTTTTCCACTTTCACCGTCATTTTTCCATTTGGTTGTTTACCAAAGCGGCCTCTTTATGGTGACGGTTTTCCGAACGTTCCTGCATTGTCAAATTTATTTCCTTTGTCGACCTTTAGATATGAACAGTTTTTACTCTTGAGACTAAATGGTGTCATGATTTTCTGTTTTCCAAAGATTTATATTATTAATTATATTTGTTATGTCTTGGTCTGAAGAAATAACACTTCATTTGCAGATATAACGTGGATAATTGTCAATATGTATACAGTGACGCAACACCCCCAACAAGCAACACAGGGAAGTTTTGCGTCATTTCATCCCAGKCCGGACCACTTTACAAGATCGCGTTACTTTTTAAAATGTTACCGATCTTAAAGCTCGCGAGTTAATTTTATAAGTTACACGMATGTAATWGGAAAGTTTGGGGCTAAATGGTATTTTAGTAATTGGAAGTTCGTGCTTGGCGGCCGAATAAAAAAGGACCAAACTAACACGAGTTCGAAAGTGGATTTTGAGGATAAGGGCCCCAGAAATTATGGTCGCTAGAGGCGGCCGGGAACGTGCTGCGAATACAAGCTGTCAATATTTTACTCTATACAACTTTATTCTAATCTGGCCATATTCCTTAAACTCCGGGGGTTGGGACTTTATTGTTTACTGCGGTCATTTAACATTCTTGCGCGGTCCATCCCGCAGCTCCTAAAATATTGAAAACCAGTTTGACGGCGTTATAATTTCATGCCTCCTGTGATAAAGCATCGTTCGGTTTGTGGTGTTGTTTTGTTTCGCAGACTGACAGTAATAATATTTCTACAGTATTCACTGGACTGTGTAATACACTCTTGAATATATGGAACAGTTTGCAAAAATAGATTCTACGATCATGCCAAATTTCTGATTTTACAGACCAAATGTAAATAGAAAAATTGTAGATAATTTTGCCCTTAATAGTAACCCAAAAAAAGGAATAATTGTAGCAGTTACAATATTGAAATAAATATATTAATACATATCATACTTTGAAATTAAAATAACACTAAATTGACAATAACATAAACATACACCCTCAGCTACAAACACTATAATAATTTTCCCCGTCAAATTCTTAATTTCTATTTTGCTCCTGCGTTAAACTTTTAGTTTGAGGTAACTAGTCTAAATCAGCAAGTTCAGGACCTCATCTAATGTCTGAGTAAAGATTTATACGTTAAATACGTTTGTTGTGTTAAATTTTGGAGTCAGCCCAAGCCAATTCAATGGAATTGTACTGACAATTATACGTTATACTTTATTAAACATTTCATCATTCATTTGATTTTTTAAAGATTCGTGAAACTGATTTCTAAGCAAATTTGTAGCTCGTCTGTCGCTGAATAAATAACTTGTTGTTTAGATATTATCCTTCGCAGATTATCATTCATAGCAAAAGTACCTGGTGCCAATTTTACTGTCAGGAATCAACTCAAAGCAACTAACGATAGTGAATCTTTTTTTTAAACTTTGCTACGAGAGCTGCGCTTTCCAGTACTGTTGACAAATCTAATTGACATTTTGGTATATTCTTCCAAGAATTGGTTGCTTCTTTATTGTTTTTCTGTGAGTAAATTTCATTATTGTTAATTTTCTTTGCAAACACTCCTTGCGCCCTTTATTTTAGGTCCTTCATTATTTACAGCTTACACTGCTTACACTGCTGCCAATGAAATAATTCATCAGCAATCAGTACTAACTAGTACGAAACAAAGCTGTGTTCAAGAGTTTACTTTAGCACTTACTGCGATGGCCAAACACAGAAAGTCGTTTAAACATGGCGGCTTCCATGTACTCCAGCGTATTTTTACATTACTTGCCATTAATTTTCGCTTTATGAATTCTATTATGCCCGACTTTTAATGGATTTCTGCTGCGCTTGATGAGTGACAGCCGGGTATTCATTATTCATATGCTTTTGTGTTCTAGTTTGCCTCCTGCATTGTGAATCTCGCAAGGTAATTCAATAAAACAAAATCAAACAGACGCTATATACGAAACCGATACGATTAGCGCTAGAGGCTGGAAGTACGGCGCAACGTTTCGATCGAATTATTGCGAAGAACAGAGTGAGAATGCTAAAACTATTCTCTTGTTAATATAATATCAAGTCGGTTATCGATTAAGACACCGTTCCGTGTAAATTGCTTGTAAAGTTGTAAATGATGCTCAACTACGGAAGTAGCTATGAAGCATACATCGCCTGGGTAACAGGTTAGATAGATAGATAGATATGCAACACAATTTTAAAGTGTTATATACAAAAAGATTCGGACCAGCAACAAAAAATTTACTGCCGTATACTTAACAATGTGAACCTGGCGCCTCCACCAAAATGACAGCTTATATAAAAACACCACATCCTTATCTTACAAAAGTATATTAGTACAAATATCGAATCGCTGTTTGCTGGATATTATTTTTATAGCGAAAACTTTCTGATATAAGCACGACGACCCTAACTTGCATGCATGCATTTTTAAAGTATTATTCTATTTTCAGAAAGTAAAGCATTTTCGAGATGAATTGTATGAAATGGCCTAAAGTTATACATAGATCACAAGGGTTGTGGCAGAATGTGTGGTTTGTCAACAAGTAAAAAAACAGTATTATGTACCCCATAATCCACAGCAGAGTCTAAAAACGACGTATCATATATGGATTTTACATTGGAAGAATGAATGGATTCTGGTAACGGACTAGTTTATTGTACCTGGTTAAAGTTATCCCCGTTGCAATTTGCGTATATATGATAGCTATAATAAGAATGCATATGATGATGCAACAACTATGGTAGCTGCATGACCAAATGTTTCATTATCGTTGTCAATTTGATAAATTTTTCTATGCAATGCTGCTTTTGATGTTTCGTGATATTCAAATTATAGAATGCTTAAGACTAGGTGGTTCTTTTTTTCGTTTTGTATTTACCAATCTGGTTTATTTACTTGTATGAATACCCAAAAGCCAATACTAACCACCAAAATCACAAAGCAAATAAAATAAAAATGACCGCACCTGACTGGCATACGAATTAATCCTTCAACTACTCTTGACTACATATCTGAGGCTGCAAAATCCTTCAAAATATTTTTATATTTCGTCAATACATCAATAGATACAATTTTTTACTTTTTGGTTCGACAGTTCCTAAAATCGTGTGTATGTAAAATATAAATCCAGTCGGTTTTACATTATATCGTGATGTATCGCAACATTAAAACGTGATCTGGGATCCCCAACCATAATTGTATTGCTAGTAACACACATTATGTCAATGATTTGGACTATACAAGAACTCTTGAGGCCGTTACTAAAGTATTCACAACTAGGGGATGCTTTAGTCATGCAACTGGGGTAAGCAACTGATAGATAGCAGCAATTCATGCATCCCTCTCGATTTTTTCAGTTCTTTATCCAGTAATAAGTACCATATGAAACGATATGCGCCGAGGCTTCCCGGAAACATGGGGATGGGTTGCTTTCGTGCCGAAAAAGAAATGGAAAAAATCACCTGGCATTTTTCAATCCAGATGGCGGCGCGGCGAATGTTTCCTTGCATACGCATGGCGCGATATAAAAGGAACGAAATAAAATATGTTTAGCAACGCCAGTTCCCCATCGATTTGACGACAAACACAGCTTTAATTGAAACGCGAAGTGGAAATCGAGCGACGCGAATTTCCATCACAGATGACGTGCAGCGCATTTTGTTTGCGGCGGGGCTGTTCTTCTGCACCCTTAATGCATTACGGCCAACAGGCTGACCTATTGGCGTAGTATCTTTGTTATACACTGTAGATTTAAGAATGGAGTAAAAGATTTTTGTCACTTTTGATGTTTTGAATCTTTTAACATCTGTCTTCCTAAAAGAATTATTGGGAAAGAAAAAGTAGAAACTCCATCCCCGTCAAGTCTGTATGGATCAGATTTATCTTGTGTTTTGAAGAAGAGAAATTACTTGTACAAAAAAACCATAATATTAATAAAGTTTTTATTTTGGGTAAGGTATGTAGATGCCTTTTTTGTGTTTGCAGGGGCACATACAGACAACTAGGTGTATTTCTTTTTGTTATCTGAACACAATAAACGAAAAGAGAAAATTACTAAACCGAAAAAGCGAGATTTTCTGAAAGTGTTTTTAAGATTTTTGCGATTCCTAAAATAGTTTTCTAGGATTTTAGCGGTTATGATGCTTTAAACTGAGGTACAGTTTTGTACTTATTGCCTGCAAGGGCACAATTCAGCACTTACGTAACACCCTATATAAAACAGACTGCAATGCGACCACGAGGTATCTGTCAACTAGAGGAATACGCCCATTGTTCCTCGTTAATCACTGTGCTCTGTTGCGATTGCCATTCACCTTATTCCCGCACATCAATCATTTCAAAGAGGCCTGATTGCAGTACGCGGAGCTGGTGCTGCTCGAATTTTAGCTACACAATCGCCCTATTGCTGCAGCAAGAAGCATCGGTGCGGTTGATTACGAAAATGTATCCGATTTTACAGGCTCCTTGGTAATTCGAACTTCGCAAAATGATGCAGTGCAAAGTTGGCATGGCGTTAAGTTGTCGCCGGTTTTCACGTCTTCGTCGACAGCAATTAAGCTTTAACTCAACCGCTTTATGTTTTGCCACGTAATAAAGCAGGCGCCATTCCGTTCAAAGATGCACAGAACTCAAATGTCATTAACGCGCCCTGAAAATAAGAACGGTTCGTTCGCAGGGTTTCGAGTCGTACACAACCGTTCGCCATAAATGAATGTTTCATTCCGACGCTTGGTCGCTTTTAAAACCATAATCTCAGCCGTGGTAAAACGCTAGATAAAAGTATGTTTTCCTCGACCTGGCAAAGGCTTTTGACACCGTCTGCCACCAACAATTGTGGAGGATTCTGAAGAACTTATGTAATAGAAAGCAACCTGTGAAATTAAAAGAGAAATATAGTGAAATGACTACGATACGACTTATATACTTTGAATGGAAGTATAATCAGTTTTGCAGATGTCACTGTTTTCATATACTCAACAGAAACATGGAGTCAATTGAAGGAAATAATAAAAACGGATCTAAAAATTATAGCTGATTATTTTAATAATAAACTTCTTCCAATAAACTGTATACATGCCATGATCTTGTAGAATGGACGGTTTGCATTCTTACAAACAGCTTTTCATTGAAAACATAGGTCTACGAATAGTAATATCTTCGGTTAATTTGGCAAAATATTTAGGCATTACAATAGACAAACATCTCAGATGGGATAGTCATGTTAGGGATGTAGAAAGAAAGAAAACATTATACAGATGTAATCGCTATCGCCGATAAATCGTTAGGTCAAAGATGCTGCAGCTATTGGTATTAGGTTTTATAATCTTTTGAGCAACGAAACTAGACGAGCTTCCTCAATGGCTATGTTTAGAAGAGGTGTAACAAACTTTATTCTCTCCAACAGGAGAGAAATTATACAAGGTTGATTATGGGAAAGTAAATAACCCACGGTCTTTTTCCGGCAGAGTGTGTGGGCTCATTCTGAGGGAGACTTTTTTTAGACTGCTGCATTTATTCATTATTAAAAGATATGTTATGTGAGTACATAGATATTTTTATGTTTCTCATGTAAAACAAATGTATTTCAGAATAAACCTTATTATTATATATAATATATATTGTCTTTGTGTTTTGTGAAGGCCGGCTAACTTACTTATTAGAGCTCACATTTGGGCTGGTTTTTAGAGATTAATTAACCTAAGTCAGTTTCTGGTTCCTTCCTATTTATATGCAGAGAGCAATGTCAACAACAAGCAGCAAAGCATTAAACAACCAAAGAAGATAGACCCTTATCTACCTTAACAGATAGTACACCATAGGATGTACGTAAAGAAGTTGATGAATGCTTTTTTTTTTGGAAAAGTGAAAAAGAAATGAAAGAAAAGCTCGCCAAAAAACAAAACACTAGATTATAAGAAAAATTACTTCACAATTTGGGATAAGTACGTAAATCCAATTACTTTCGAAATGTATTCGCAAATATGATAAGCCGCTACTTCCGCTGTTGACAAAAGCAACTAAATCTGTATTCAGGCCTGTATTGTTGATTGTATGCAGGTTGTCTGAAAGAGGTTGAGTGCAGTTCTACGGTGAACGTTAAACCGCAATCAGCAATTCAAACTAGCGTTGGACCGTAGGTTAGATTTGTGCCGGTTCCGATCGAGTACGTAAATAAACTACAAATGTAGCAGCTTGAAGTAACCACACGCAGACAATGAATCTAAATTTGGCGTAACTCACGTTACCATCGCAAAGGCACTTTACCTTCCATATAAGAGCGCCGGAAGGTATTTAGGGCTATCAATCGCAAAATCGAACACAAACTTACGCTTTTATTGGTTCTAGATAACCTCTTTAGATTTAATTTAAATAAATCCATTACGTCACTGTCTACTCAAATCTACTACGTGAAATCTTGAAGAGTTTACCTCCCTTTACTTAACTTTATGTTAAGGATCAGTTATGTGATTAGGTGAACCATAATGAATAGCATATAATTTAATTAAAATAAGCCACCCGCATACAGTTTCATTTTTAATGGTAAAATGTGCAAGAAGTAAATATTTGAGATGAGATGGAGGAAACCACTCTAAGAAAAAAATTAATAAAACAGCACTAATTTCGACTACGGTCTTCATGTCTTTATACTTTGAAGAAGAATCGAGAGGTTTGGCTCAAATCTATAAGTATTTATTGCATACTGTGAAACAATGTCTTTTCTTTGATTTAATGCAGTTTTATAGCTATGATTTCATCACCTAAGCTACTTAAAAAGACGATAACAAGCAGGATTTATATAGGAAACCATCGGTCTAATAGAGTAATTTTGGTGAGATCATACAATTTTGTTATAACAGGGTTCATCATTACAAGTTTATATTTGTCTTTCTTTGATTTTTTTTTATTAAAGTACCTGTGAATTAATTCCCCATTCGTCCAACCATTTACAATCTGTGAATATCTCTCGCGCATTTTAATAATAAATATGCAACTTCTATAGATTATCTTCCGCTAACTTGTAGACATCCAAGCTCAATAATTACTTTCCTAAATTAACCCCTTACGACAATTTTCCCGTCGGCGATAAAAGAAAACCGCTGCTAGTGAAAAATACTGGACATTTTATCTTTATAGATAAGCAAATGATAAATTGCGCTGTCCCGTTGCGTCGTCCGCTTGGTGCCTTTTAATTCGGACGGAGCAGCTTACAATTGTTCCGGGAATCGTTCTTATGATACAGCAGGACACGAAACATTCTGAATTCAATAGGGGCTCTCTTCAACAATTTCCCTTTCAGCGTAACGCACTCGCTCGATCCACCGGGCCAACTGCTTTCGTTTAGGGGTGCCATTTATTTTGATTCCCAACCGTAGCTATACGGGTTAAATGCAGGACGTCCTTCACCAACAATTTCCGCGTTTGTATGGTACTGTCACGGTTGATTGACATTGTGCCGTCGCTCCGTTGCCCCTGCTTCCATTGTCGTTTTTGATCTCGCATTATTATTATTGGCGTCCGCTTTTTTTAATTCCTTGGCTTACCCACACTGTAAGCGATGCGCCTTTCTGCTGTTCGAAACACATTGCATAAACAGCGAAGATCTACTCTCCACCGTGAGGAACTATCTGATGGCTCTTTCTTTTGTGAAGGTTCGAAAAGATGCTGGTTTTGAGAGTATTCATAAAAAATCTGGGAAGTTTGCAGTTATTATTATTATTCAATGGCATTCTTATATCAGGTCAGGTCAGCAGCATTAGGCATACAAAATCAAAATCATGATTCCAAAGTAGTAATTGGGTAAACGAAATGGATGGTCTTTTTATCTATGGGTCCAGTACGAGTATAGATTTTGCTGTCACGTGGCCCTTCTTTAACAAAGTGGAAGCGTTCGCTTTTATCGAATATGCATACTCAAGAAGAAATMTCCGGATTGATTTCAATCGTGGGACGAACGCGCAGATAGGCTGGGGAAAAGAAAGGGATCTAATAAATTCTTAAGCTAACCATTTGAGCCCGCAAATAAAGTTTTATAGTAGATAACAAATGTGAGTTATTTCAGGAAGAAATCACAGAGCACGTGATAAAAGATCTCATATTATCTGCCAAAGCCGAACACGCTAGCCGAGCATTTATTGGAAGTGAACAAAGTGGAAACCAATGACCGGTAGCGGTGACGGTATCAGAATCACGGGGAGGAAATCGATATAGTGATTGTGCGATTAAGCGAATGTGTTATTTTGTTCAATATAGCCGTTATTAATTGAGGGAACTGACCTACTATTGGGGGAAACCCTAACGTCTGAACGTCAAATGCCTTCCAGGGTCCGGTTGGCAAATAAAGAAAATAGACCGAGTTGTCCTGGAATTAGGTGAAACGCGGACGGACTGCAAAATCAACGCGTTAGAACTTCTAGCGAGTAAAAGAAGCTACCCACGATCCTTTCACAAAACTAAGTAAATCTATTTAATCGCCCAATCAGAAAAAGTTGTGGTTCCTAGAACAAACGCGAAATTCTTAACACCTGAATTGAAGTGTCGCATATTCGATTTGGTTGATCTCAAGTTGCGTTGAAAAATAGTTACACTTTTTATGTATTAAGTGTTTACATCCCTCCATAGATAGATAGATAGATAGATAGAACATTCCTTGATCTGCTGAGTGACACTAAATATATCTAGAACGATAATGTCTATTTTCTTTTAGGCAAATATATTGTCATTAACTGAACAGAAACTAAAGTTCTGAGTTGATATTAGTTAAATTGACAAACTGTTCACAAAAACTAGATTGGACAAAAGACAATTTACTGTTTGTTTGCCGTGGTTAATATGTGCACAAATTACTGGAACTTTTGCATATTTTTCATGCGTTTGATTTTAAACTATAAATAGTTTCTCATATTAACACAATCAAACTGGGTGGCATTATACCCTGATCATTGCTGCAACAGACTCCTTAAACTATAATCGTAAAACACTGACTGGATTATTTATTTTGCATGATCTGAAACATCCCGTGTAACGCAAACAAGAATGGTGCTTTGTTTTTCAGCTGTCTTTCAGTTTTCACCTTCCACAACGTCTGTACGGTACAGCGAAAAGAACGCACACTAAAGGTATTCCCAGGAGTACACATGGCTTCTGTTTAGGCTCATATCTGCCTTTATGCGACCTTCCACGGTCGGGAAAAGAATTCCACTCCGAGAAACAAATTTAGATTAATGCATGGGACGTTTAGAATTTTTTTAAAGGCTTGCAGCAGTTTGTGCGTTAAAAATCTACGTACTGTAGTCAAGTCAATCAAATTTGTCCAATCTAAGCGTCGATGAACTAACATGTGAAAAGACCCACATATGTTTAAAAGGTTTACCACACCTTTGAGTCTTTAAAGCTATACCTTACTTATCAGCCAATCTAATGAGTTTCTGTGGAAAACAGTACAATTTCATTGTTGGAATTGTTATCCGTCAGAAAAAGACGTAGGMATTTCGTGCTTACTAGAAGTGCGCAATAAATTATTCATCATGAATGTAAAATTTATCACGGCCATTCTGTCGATTTTAACAACAAAAAACTGGTGAATTCCTATCCCTACTTTAAGGCATGAATCGCACTAAAAAGAGAAAATGCTGTCATAATTTCGGATTTCGGAGTGTCATTCGCTTTTAGTTTATTATAAATATTTTTAACTGCTGAATTGTCACAAGGAAGGGATAAAAAAATTAAAATCTGGTTTCATATTCATTATAAAATGTAAAGGGCGCCACCTGCGAGGAGAAGAATGCTATTTGCTTTCAATGACGAGGCAGAACAAGTTCAAGTAAACATTCTCCCGGAACGAAATCTAACACTGCTATTTATTTCTGCTTATCACCCCTTTTCCCGCTTGGTTGCCGTGCCCTTTTGCAAAGGAGAGAATCAAATAGTTGAACTCAACGCTAACCGTAAACACGTAGGGCAAATGCTAAGGGATAAGAGAATATAGTGCCGCCACAGGCTACTTGAATTTCATGCGGTGACGACGACCGGAGAGGGGTCGATTATAGATGACACCATAAAGCTGCTTAGGTATGTTGAAATGGGGTACGGCAATTGCGATGATTATGGATTCAAAGCGGCTTCTGGTATTATAGAAAGAAAACAGGCAGACAGAACGTTTGAAGCCCTTTCGTTTTAGCAACCTGGAGTGAGGATTGGGATATCAAAATAAATGGGAGGAGCTACCCTCTTATTATAGTGCAGAAAATTCCTAGCATTCATTTTTTCTTCAGTAAAAATACAGAAATGAATTATAAATAACTGCTGAACTGTAAACGTTTGAGGTGTTTGTTTCTAATTCAAAGCGGTACGTCTTAGTGTCTTTCTCAACAGTTTATTATCTCATTAAAGTAAAGAAGCTAAATACGGTAAGGTTTTGTGTACTAGTGTACTATTTTATACCACGAGGACTCCTTACTAGAAATTGTTTTGTTTCATTTCTTGCATCTTTTCACTATTACTATCCCTTTCGCAATTTTCTGTGGTAAACTGCCATCGACTATTTTGAATTCATTTTTAACAATTACAGCGTTCGTATCTGTTATGTGATCAGTGCTGTTAAATGAAGAAGGGCAAGGAACAACTGGAAGCAAACGCTTTTTTGTGTGTTCTACTAAAATACACCAAAGTGTGACTAGTGTAAACAATTCGGAAAATAAAAGGTGCATTTCCAGTTTACTTTAGATACAAAACTATAAGAACGAGACTATCCTTCAAATTATCAAATATCACTTTGTTCCCATTACAAGTATCAACAGTATGAAAACTTGTTTTTGGTATTGCAGTGTGTTGCTTTACGCTGGTGACTTAAAAATATATCGACGTGTGAAAACATTCTACTCTGTACACAAATTGTTAGTCTTAAATGCAATTGCTCAGTTTTCCTTTAGGTGTAAGTTTGTTATATGTTCAATTGTGGATGCTATTTTGGTATTATGTACTGTTTGCAACCTAATATGTAATAATAAATAAACGTATACTAATGTGCTCGGATTGTTTAATACGTGAAAGCACCAAAAAAGGCATTAATTTAATTATAAGGACACTTGGTAATATATCAATTGAAGCTATCAAGTTTGAAAAACTGGATGAATCAGTATTGTGTTCATTTTCATTGAAATTAAATTAGCCCATATATGTGTAATTTGAATCAATTAATGTTATTAAAACCTTTGGTTTGAAACTAGTAAAATGTAAAAGGACATACATACAATGGAGATATACAACGAATTTATTCGTTGATTCTGCTGATTGTAAACATTAAACCGAAAAATTAGTATAATACAACTGGTATAAAATGAAATAGAAAATCTCTCAACTCAAGCGAACATGTCATAACTCAAAGAAGAATTATTTTCAAAGTGCCTATAACCTAGAACTGAACAATGCAATACTAAAGAACATTTCGTCCATAATACAGGAAATCATCCAGGTGCATGCTTACATTTTGTTAGACAATTTTATGCTCTGATAAATATGTATAAGTATTCTGGCTTCAGGCAATCTAGAAAATGGTAGGTAGATAATGCGTTTGTGTCAGATAAATTGGCGACGTAAAACAGCCCTCTCTCTAAACCAGGGACACCACGAAAGAGTTTTCAAACCGCATGCACTCATAACCCGTACGTATTGAGTTGCCGTGATGTTATTACAGATTTACTGCCTCCCTTTGCTCGTGTAAAGAGTAAAACCCACCCTGCATATCAATCTGAGATGATAGACATCACGAATTTTCCGATATACTGGCTACACCATCGCTGGGAAGAATTTGGGACGAAAAGCATATTATTACTGAACAATTATTAACTATTTAATGTTAACAACAAGCAAATGACCTGCTTTATACAAAAGTTTTGAGTTACGAAATATCTGTCCGATGTTTTAACAGAGCAATTTCCACTTTCTTTCCAAGTTTGTATAAAATCAATAATTCGTAATCGATTGCTAAGAATTTAGTATGTAGTCCGAAAGGACACGATATAGCAGGATAATAAAATACGAATGTTCTTCTGACGGAAAAAAATCACGCTGTTGGTTGAAGAAGTCGTCCTTTGATATCCGTACTCGCTTAGTATAGTTATGTCCTCTTCCAGTTTGGTTTTGAAAAGGAACCAAAGCGTATTGTAATCTAACGTTGACGGAGAAAATTCTGCATGAGCGAAAAGGCGGAGCATTTCGTCCCCAGCGGAAAGTCCTCTGAGATAATTCGCATCCAGCTTTACGCGCATTCCCCCTAAGTCACTGTACTGATGGACACATAAAAATACATATCTTGGGGGTGTAACGACGAAAGGGGCAATAAAAGAGCGAACCGTTATTCGAGATGCGCTGACCGACGGCCAATCCGCTTACGATCCTCCGGAGACGGACAGCATTTAGATAGCATCTCAACTGTGGAAGGTCGGCTCGAGGACCGCTATCTTAAACAGAGGACCAAACTGGATCACTAGAACGACGGCACGACCGTCCTTCACTAATGTCACCAGCCTGCGGCGGCGTGTATGCGGACGGAGATCCCGCACGAATTCTCACCCGATGAAATACTGAACGGAAATAGCCCTGTCCGAAACACTTCCACCCAGTGACGTATCTGGCCATAACCCCTGAAGAAGTCAGCTTTACGGTCGAAAGCTAACTCTTTATTTCCTCCACGCCCCTTTGTTTTCGGCATGTCCGGGCCGGCGCCCACTGTCAGATTTATACTTTTCATAATATTGTCCACCTACCTCCTTCCTATCTATCCTTTCTTCTTCTAGATTTCCAAAAATCATATGGTCGATTCACTTCCGATCGCTAGGTACCGGTAATTATGAACTATATACTATTGTAGGTCTAGTAAATATTTATAGTTCTTAAAACTGAAAATGAGAAAACGGCTTATAAATCAAAGGATTCGTTCTGTGAGGGGTGAGCCTTTTATTTATTTGTGCAAAACTTTTGAGGTACAGCATTATTATTAATAGCTTGGTAACGCGCTGGATATAATTAATTTAGGCACTCACTAAATAAAATATATGTCAGTTTACTTAATAATTTTAAATTTAAAACACAGTTAATACCTACCTATCCGTATTTATTAGTTATCCCAATAATTTTATCACGCTAAAGATACCAACTCAATTTGTGCTTTTCGTGTAATTTTTACGACCCTCGAAAATTAGAGTGCATAACTATGTTTCGGTAATTAAATGGCTTTAACGCAATGTCATTCTGCACGGCCTGAGCTTTGGGAGGCCGCTTTAGAACAATGACTATTGAAATTCATTTATTCCAGCGGTTTTCCCAACAGCTTTTGTTGCATAAAACGGCACAGTTAATTTAATGGTTTTAAGAGTGCCTCTGATATGAATAACTGCTGTATCACCTTCAGTGCCTCACTGTTTGGTCATTGAAGGTTGCATTTATTATAATATATAATAATGGTTCTAACAAATTGGGTTCTGCAGGCAAATATACCTCTGAAAAAGTATTGCCAGCTTTTTCGCAAATATATTTGCCTGTAAAACCCAATTAACATACTTCTTATTATCATAAATTATACATACATTATAATAAATAAACTTGAGATACCATTTAGCCCTCTCTTGAGTCCTGCATTCAAAAAAGTCGGATCGGCAATAGCAATTTTATTGTCATACTCGTATACTTAACGCGTAACCCGGCGCCTCCGCCAAAATTGACAGTGTATATTAAGCTACGAAAGAAAGAAAGTCCAAATTTAACACTTTCTCAAGGCGCATCAAATATAATAATTTTATCTCCGTACCTCTACCATTATTGGCATCGTATATTACAACGCCAATGCTTTTACTTACAAAAAAAAATATGTTACTGTATATATCAAATTCCAGTTTATTAGAAAGTCACCTGAAGGGCTACCTATTACATACGACTAATGCAGTATTAAATTACGTATGTGGTTTTGTGTTACTTCGAGAAAAAAATTTCAGGCCATTCAAGGAGTTGCTGTGTATAAATTATGCAAAATATGAAAGGTTTCCTTCATTTTATGAAATGCTAGTTGAGGAATTAATTGCTTTTGTAGATTTAGGTGTCTTAGACGTGATCTATTTTTGAAACCCTAATGGCTAGTAATTTGGTTAATTAAGTTTCGTTTTAACAAAGACAGTCTTAATTAGAAAAAGGATGAAAGGAAGGTTCACTCCCACAATATGTTAAGAATTCTGAGCACACGTATTCAGTGCCAGAGGATCTTATCATTTTCCGTGTTTTAGAGGTCGACGCACAGGAAAGTTTAATTGCCACAACTTTCAAGGCGTCCATCTCACATTAGCGCAATGCAGATTTGAGATTATTTCCAATAAAATTTGGGGATGCGTTATTTAACCTTGCAGAGGACGAAATCGTTTCGATTTTAATTTCATGGCTGTGTCCACTTCACCTCTGGGAACAGTATCGAGAAAGAGTCACAAGTGGTTGGTTACAAAAAGCATAGTTTGTTTTTATGTATCAAAGCATTCAAACACGGGTTGGAAGCGAGGAATCGAAGCAACGGCACATTTCACTTAGGGTTAGCGCCAGATGGGCTTTCCGACCGGTACTTTTCTAGAGTGTAAGCGAATACCTAAAGGGCCTGCAGATTCAGCACTTTCTAATCCTTTATTAACAGTTCGTAAAGAGTTAGCAAAATTAAGAATAGGAAACTACCTGAACAGGCCAGTTATACAGAACGTTCGAGACCATCAGTATTCAATATTATAAGGAATTGAGTAGACTTTTAAGTATTAATCTTCAACCGTACACTTGATGTATAGTAGATATATGTAATACATTTTACAAACCGCTTACATACTTCAAAAACTACATAGTATTCTGGGGAGGGAAAACGAAAGAACCACATCCAGTCAGTACTTCAAGTGACTAGCACATGAAAGTTYACGTTGGCCCCTTGAGTATTAAGCCAACGATATTTTACATGACATCCTATGCAGGTAGCAATTCAATATGCCGCGTATACGATCAAACCTTCAAAGCATTTTATAAGAACATGGAAAAAGGTATACTTCAACTGCACCGTCAAATGTGAGAACAACAATGTAAGCGCCGTTCTGATAGTAGAGTTAATACTCTCGCAGGGCATAAGCAATGGTAATTATTACGTTTCGTTGGAAATGTACAAACGAAACTTATCAGATGGATCATGTTCCTACTTTTACAATTTTTGCTGCTACACAAACTGGATGATTACGAAGTATTAAATTCTGTTACACCTGTGCAATAGAGCATGTATAAGTTTCTATTTTTTACCTTGCAATTTATATCTATAACATACATTCTAGTTAACTGATTTCACAGCCTGATTAATTCTCAAGACACAAAGATGTGGAACTCTTCCAAAGGGCAACTAAATTTGTTTATTATAAATTATTCTTTCGAATGTTGGCGCATTTGAGCAAGCTTCCAGTACCCTAATGATTGACCAGTTTGATACGAGTGCTTTGGTATTCATGGCAGTTTGAAGTTCAACGCTCCAATGTTCAGGACTTTTTTTTGTGATTCATAATATTTAATTTACCTACTCTATCCCCAAAGAAGCGTAAACATGGCTCTTATTGCGACGCTTCCGTAGAAAATCTATGGTTATAGCAGCCATAAACCGTGGCGCAAAAATTTTAAGCGAAAAGATAACATCAATTTCGCAGCATTGTCTACGTTGCTATGAAGAATTCCATATAACAAGAAGCTGTATTATTCCCTGACGTGTGTGAATTGTGCCACATAACTGAATTAGCCCAAGAGCGGCGGAAAGGGCCGAATGACAAGCGCTTTTCAGGGGGAAACTTCGACTCACCTGCGCTTCAAAAGGTGGCCCATCGTGTATAAACTAACTAGCTTTGGGTGCAATTAATTTCAGGGGATTTATAAATCCGCCCCCGGGCGAGGGCAAAGCAATTTATTTTCGAAAGGTTTCCGACCAAATAAATTATCTTTTATGACTTAACGTCCGCAGATGTCGTCCAATCCTAGGAGTCCTCTATTTTTCGTGTAACGCGGGGTTAAATTCGCCGTGTTACAGCGTTTTATTTGAGCTCACTTATTTATTGCGCTACACAGCCAATTGGAGTAAGTGTTTCGAGTTGTGAAGCTTTCCCGTCACATCCCACAGCCGGAGCACACTGGCGGCCTGGTTGGGTTTTCTTAAAAACCTCGTGAGAGCGCGTAGAAAAGTGAGCGCGATCCCCTGGGAGAGTGTCGGTAGGAAGTAGTGCTTAACAGGCCAAACCGCGACCGCTCCAAGAATGAGAGAGTGTTCCTCTTACACTGCTCATCTGCGGCTTCGTCGGCGGAAAAAAATTAAACATCGCGTTAGGGAGTAAAGGAAGAAATTTCGTACGAGATTATGTTGCCTCGCGCACTTGCTCACACAGATAACGAGAGCCATTGACACGTAAATATACACTAAGAGTCTATGATTTCTAGCTCTTAATATTCAACCTAAATAAAAAAGCTTTTAAGCCTTTGCTGAAAAAATTCAGAACTACTGGATTGGTCATGGGCGAAATTTGAAAGTTCCTTCAAGATATATATAATATAATATAAAGATATGATATATAAAGATAGTAATAATATTAAGTAATATCGGTTTAAATAGAATATAAGGAGTTGTATATAAAATTTGCGAAAAGAAATAAATTACTGCCCTTAGATATATCCTTAAGAATCCATGCTGTTCTTTAATAATAGATTGACGACAAGAAACAGAGTATTCAGAAGGGATCCCCTCCAAATACTTTGCAATTGGCCCGTAAGTACAAATACCTCTACAAATAAAAATTTACATAACACAAACTGATTGATGGATTCTAATCAAGTTAGATAGCTTCCAGTACTCTGTAAAAACTTGAACACTGAGAGATTTATTTACAGCAGGCATGGAAAATGTGCAATTATAGGCGTTCTGACTCCTTTGATACCAAAGATATACATGTTCAATCCAATGTACGACGTTTTCATCATCATCTGCAAGTACATTTGAACCAGAAAGCTGCTTAAAAAAGTATATTTCAACTCCTGCCGGAATAGGACACTTCAGTAGAAAAATGAAGGCTGAAGAAGCCCAGCAAGGGTGCTATGTACTCAGTTACAAATTCTGCCTGAAAGTAATGATATTATGAGCATTGATATTTTACAACTGCCTTTTCAGAAAATAACTAAAAGAAGAAACCTACGGATGATACGACCAGTTACATACAAGCAATTAGAAATTTGCACTGTTAACATTAAAAAAGAAAACCTCAATGTTACAGTTAATGAAACAGAAGACTGAGTATGTATGTTTTTGGATATCTAAAGCGTCATTTTGTCCTCGTTAAACGTAAAACGAAAATATTCTCTTTAAGTAAGATCATTAATTTTTAACTCGGCCAAAGCATATAGTTATGAAATGTATCTTCCCACTAATATTAAGTCCGTAACTAGAACAATTTGTAAATAAATTAAAAATAAATGGATTATAAATTGTCACAAAGCTACTATAGAATAATTAAGCATGCCCTGAAATCGATACGTAGGGTGAAATACTTTTTACACATCTCTTATTCCACTCTATAAAATAACACAGTTTGATCTGGAACAAAAAACATCCAATTAGTGAGCGTATCTAAAATCGCCTTAAGGAATACCAAGTTCGCTATTGATTTCAGTTATTTAGCGGTCAGATAGGTCCCCAGTAATTAATTCCGTCTCATTTCAATACCGTTATCGGTCATTGTAACTCAGACCGACCGTATTTGCTCTATTTTGTCTCGGTCAGTACAGTCCCACAAAGCGGTCGTTCTAGAAACATTCATATCTTTCATTTGCATTCCAATTTTGCATTCGCTCTAAAAGTGGCATTTCCATAACGGCTTTCGCCATATCATATTTGCTATACATGTCGTAGTACTGCAGCAGAAGCCTGCTGTTTCGCATTCGGTATCTGGCACGTGTATTTTTAATATCATGTCTTGCCCCTGACGGAACAACGAACTGATATCTGCTGAAATCAAATACAAATATGATGCTTTTATTATTTCATCTGTTCCGTTTCGCGATATCTGTCTTTTGGTAGCTTCAAAACGATAATGTCGATTTTTAGTTAGGAATCAGGTTTTATCTAGCAATTCAGAAGAATTGACTTTGTTAGATGGACAAGTGACTTTTTAATGTACCTTCCCACACAGAGTCAAGGTATAGTAAGTGTGGATGTACCTTATTGAGAGGAGAAAGAATGGAAATCTTCTAATTTCCTAGGGACTGTGCGTTTTAAAAAAATGTTTCAGAAAAAAGTTATAGGGTGACAAAAAGTCAATCTCCTTATGTGAAGAGCTTTGAAAAACACTAAGGAAGTTATATTGCCTAAGTAGTACTGAATGTTTGTGAAAGTTAGTGGCTATCAAAACAACAGATAATAAATAATCTTCCATAAGGGCTCGCTCTTCGAGGTAGACCTCATAGTTAAATTCAAAGTTCTAAATCTAAGTGGTTTGATAGCGCAACAAAATATCTTATTATAAACAAGAAAATAGTACTAAAGCTACCGACGACTAAGTTTTGTTTGCGAGCTTATGTACACATACTGTGGCTGTCTAATAAAATATCGCTTCTGTAAATTTCTAGTGAGTAAGTTGTAGATTACCTACTTTACTCGTGTCCTTACTCACCTCATATTATAAACCGTAATCGGGAACTAGCAGGTCGTAAGCGGCTGCAGTTATTTCAGCAAGCGGAATTTCGGAAGGAGAATGCAAGCAGTAAATAAAACGTATAAAGTGGGTAACACTTTATATTACGAATACGTTTTGTTATTCATACGAGGTTATATTCCACTGCATCGCGTGAAGTGTTTATACAGCCCAGCTCAAGTGATTTACATTTCTTTGTTTTAGGTGCAAGTGTACATAGCTATCTTGCAGGAACGCGGAACTAATGGTATATTTCATTTCTGTAAGAAAGGGTATGTGTAGCAATTCCCGACGCGGCACGTTAGGTTTCCAAATATAACCTCAGGTGTTTCCGCGGCCTTGGTATAAATAACACAGGGTAGAAGAGACATATAGTCCTAATCTTAGATCTACCCTTAAATGCTTCAACCGAAATTGAAATATGACGTTTCGGAATACCGCCGCGGGCTTCAAGAGGGATGTGACCCACCCTGGTTTGAGACTCTTAGCAGGATTAAAAAAACCGCACCAGGAGTGCGGGATCGGCTGCCCCAATTACGTTTTATTTTGGCAATTAATCCATTATTTTGCTGCATCGCCCAATCCATTTGTTTTGAAAGCAACGATATACAAAGTGGAAGCGCTAACTAATCAATCAAAAAGTTCGAACACGGGCGAAGTTAATGTGAATTATTGCATTTTAATTCAGGTTAAACGTACTCATATTCGTCTGGATACAGTATCAGCATAACCCTACAAAAAGGCAGTTGAGTACTACAATTTAAAAATTGAACGATGACTTTCACTAAGCTGGTCTAAAAATCGCTTTATTGCAATTGTATATTCGATCAATATATATTATTTTCTCCACTTGACGCAAAATCTTCTTATTCATCAATTGACAGATTTATAATTAGTATAAATATGAATACGATGTTGTTGTAACAAGCGCTCCGAAGTTTTTTCAGTAAATTTTGAAAAGCAAAGTACACACAAACGATAGTTTTTTTGTTGTTTAGTACCACAACACTAATTTTTAAGAAATATGGCTTCTATATTCTATATTGGCGAAACATCCATAGACTCTAAGCATTTCAGGTAGCAAGTTAAAAACTGTTTCTGCAATTTCTGTAAGGAATCCATAAGATATAAATGCTGCAGCAGCAGTAACACTATTCTTTGAACGAGAATTCGGAATCAAATAAACGCACATATTAGAATCCCTGGCTAACAGCGTTCACGAATTGTTCAAACAAACCAGTGAGTCCCAGTGAGTTGACCGAATCCACTTAGCGATGCCCTTTGAGAAGACATGTCGACCCGTACTGCACCAGGGGTTTGTTGAAGTCAGGAATTGTAGTTGCATAATTGATTTAATAAGTTCTGAATAGATTTCGGAACTGTTCAGTGAAATCACTTCCACGAAAGCGAAGCAAACTTTACCCATTCAGTTAGAACTTATATTGATTTTACCATGTTCATTATAGTACAACGGCAGATAACGGTTGGCAGATCGGCCTCTGTTTGATTGAATGTTAAGTTGCTGCGAATAGTTATACGATTGGTGGGGTGGCGACAAATCAGTCGCATTAAACCGCAGTAAACACGACCAGAGTAATTATAGAACAATATTCTATTACATTTTAGGTAGCAAACAAATAGAATACAAAGTTTATTATTATTACTATTATTCGTTCTATATGAGTTTTAAACAAAAATCATTTCCCTAATTTGTTGTATATCTATTATTAAATATGGATAAAATTGTGAACAAATACTGTTCCATTTCTGCTCTGGGTATATTTGTGTCGTTTGTTGTGTTTCCTCCCAGGAAACAAATTTAACATATAACTTGATATTTTCTTTAAAAAGCCTTTCCTGGGAGTGTTCTGGCGTATTAGTGCATTTATTGGATGGTACAAACGCGCATATGAAGTATTATTTATTTGCTAGAACAATATGAGGAAAAGTCTAAATCTGCTTGATATGCACATAACTCAGAGCGTTCCACGAGTATTGGTACTGACATTGTGTTCAAATATGCAGCACTAACTGTCATGTTATGAAATTACCTATACAATGAGCACAGTATTGCGAGAGTAAGATGTATTTTCTTCATTTTGAGCTGTATTTAGAAAGGGTGCAGCCCCACAAAACCCTTTCCCTAAAGTTCGACACAAATTTAACTTTGTACGGAAGGTTTACAAAAGAAATATTAGGATTGTGTTCTCAGAGAAGTAAAAACTTAAAGAAAGATGACCACGAAATTCAATTTCAGCAACAAATGCTCAATAAATACGTCTTTTTTTATATTAGTGTTAACAGTATAACATATTTTGTAAATTGTATAGAAAGGTAACATGCTGTACTTTGTTGTTGGTAGAATCTCAGATTTAATATCTGCAGCAGTATAAGCATCCATATAGTGCTGGTGTAGGTTCACACGACTTCCACTTGACCCTTAAGCTGAAAAAGAGCCTGAGAACTGGGGGTATAACAGAGAATAAGTTCTTTGCTGTGAGTATGGATGTAGGCCATCGATTTAAGTATGTACATGGTTGGAAGCCAATTCTACTTGACAAAAATAAGAATAAGTTAGTGTGTTTGTTAAAGTAAGCAGAATAAATGTAAAATATTGTATAAGAACAGTCATTTACGTAAACGCAGCTGATGACGACAATGGTTAAAGACGACGAAACACCCGAAGCATGAGTTGGCAATGGAAAATTCCCGCGGTTGCGACAGTCTGAAGGCAACTGCACCCTTGAGGGTGGTTAACAAGCGGTTAAGACCAAAGTCAAATTTCCAACTTTTCCTTTCTTTGCCGCGCTTGGAAATATTACTCATCTCAAGATACGAAAACGTTCCTATTGAGTGCGCCACGTTTCAGCGGTCCATTGTTTAACTCGGCTGCCACTTACCGAGTTTAATGAGACGAAATAAACAAAACTTTTCATTTGCCGTCTGGAATTAAGCTCAAATTCATCTCCCCACCACTCCGTTGCCTTTATTTCATTAAAAGTGAATACATGAGATACAGCGATTTATATTCACCACCTTTTATTAAGGAGAAAAGCCCCTGACATCTGGATTCGGACAGTTATTTCAACCCCCCAGGAACGGGGGAAATTATTAATTGTTCTCAAGACACTGGCGTCGCACTCTCATCAAATTTTATGTAAATTAAACGAAGTAGTTGGGTTACGACTCTGGCGATGTAATTCGAAATCGAAGCACATTAGCATACATAGTCTCTGCTATTCCGTACGTGTACTGATGCCCAAGTAGCGCTTGGAATGCAAGACGGAATAAGTTACCTTCACTCCGAGCCATCTCGCTCAACTTCGAAAACGAAAAAGCACCAAACGAAACGCTTTCCCGCTACGCGCGGCAATACATTTGCAAACACAACCGATGCCATTACAATTAAGCGCCTAAAATGATAATGACTGCGAACTCCGGTGCTGAATTCCTTTCCATTTTAATGTTTTTTATTTCAATTTTATATATTTTTGCCATTTTATGACAAATATCAAGTGTATTTGCAATTATAGAAACATTCCTAGTATACAGGAAGACAATACTAAAATTAAAAAAGCACTCTAACAGAATATTATAAGAWACACTAAAATTATTGTTGCTGATATTTTCAGAAAGCGATGTAAAATAGTCCTTATTTCATCCTATTTATTTATGAACATTCTGAATTATTACAGTCATTATGAAACTGTATGCTAGAAAGCTCATTCTAATATACTAGAGCAAAGTAGGAAAGCTATTGTTCCTTTACAAACAAAAATCAATGTTAATTGTTCTGCAGCTTTATATAGAATGTATATATTTTGCAATAATGCTTTTGCTCCATTTGTTTTTTCAATAAATAACTTTAACTTTATATAAGCAAATTTGATTGATAAAACCTACATAATACTTTAGTAAATAATTATTAATCCCTAAAAGTCTATAATTTCGTTTACTACGACAAAGACCTAGAAATTGTCACACCTTTAAGTTTAGAATACGACGGAGCGACTACGTACCAATAATTCTGATGAGGTGTTACAGATAACATCTCGATTAATAACCGAAGTATTTGTGGAACGAGGAGCGCTGAAATTTAAGCTTATCTCGGCAGCTCTAGGCGACTGTTTTATATCATTTGAATTTCTCTCTGCCGTTTAGTAGTTACCATGGTTTCTCCTGGAGGCTGCAGGTATTTTTAAGGCATTTCCGTTGCTTTTAAAGTCAGATAGGGATTACCAAGTGCTCGTTGCTTACATTATATCAGGCGTGCTTGGTATTTTGCTGATAAAAGGACTAAGGGTTTTTTGCTTGCTTTTTACTCGTAGCTCGCATATAGATTTCGCCGTGGAGGCTTATAATATAAAGACGGATAGATCGCGTAATGCCTTTTTTGCGCTGGCAAAAGATCACTTGTTGAAGTCATACGCTCGCCGAAACCAATTTAAAGAGATTTTTATATCAATGGTACAGACAAGTTCTTTAATCTTTGATGGCGTATAGGTCCAATATTATTTTGAACACACTAAAATTAATAAGTACCTGCGTTTACATTTGTTGAGATAGCAAATTTTTGCCACACGTTTCATCACTTTCTAACTAACTAACTTATGTGAATTTGTACAGAATCTGTCAAGTGCACTTGACATGGTTTCAGGTTGACGTAGTTTATGCGAATATGTCTAAAGCTTTTGATGTTCCCTTAAGCAAACTCGATGCCATAAATCTACGTAATAATTTGGTAAAATTAGTAAGCAACTTTTATCAAGTATCCAATTCGATGCGTGAGATTAATTAACTGCTAATAATAATAAGGTATCATTATTATTATTTCACAGTTCACTGTTCAGCCGAAAAACAGGCACGAAATTTCTCGACAACATCCGTCATAATAAATATGCATAAGCAGGTAATTTAGAATGCGACGGGAAACAAAAAATATATTCCAGTTGATCGCTCGACTTTAGGCCAACAAAATGGAAAAAAATGTAGACGTTTTAACCCAAATGACACTCCGAGGACGCTGCTTCAGGCGCCCCAGGTTGTTTCATTTCCCATAGGCCGAATACTATAGAAAACGGGGCTGAATGTCGGACGCAGCAGAGCCCGCTAATATGTGCTTTGCCAAACTTTTTTGATACTCTTTCCGACTGGGTATATCTCACTCGACTAGGAATCTCCGAGGTTTTCTCTGAACGCTTTACGATTGTTCCAGTTTCACCTGACCACTAATTTGGAAACTGCATCACGATTGGTCTACATCATCGATCCATAATTATTGTGCAATGTTGGATTCGCAAAGAAAATAGATTATTTCAAGTCTAATTGATAAACAAGGGTAATAAACATCATGTTTCGACCTTACCAAGGTTATCCCCAGCTAAATAATAAAATATACTCCAGAGGAAAATAGAACTCATGTCAAACTATCTCACCTTACACTTGCAAACACCTGTAGATGGTTGAAGGAGTAAATAAAAGTCCTGAAGTGACTGGATCTTGAAGCTGAAAACTTAAATTTACGAGAATGAAATGTTACCATTAGAAAGACAGTACAAACAGCATGTGAGTGCTTTTGAAAAACAAATTGCATTTGGCAGATTAAAACTGAATGACACCTATAAATAGTAGTACTGTTCACGAGATGTGTATCCCAAATGGTGATAAGTTTGTCAGTAGTTTGTGCAAATTTGGACAATTTATCTGAAGATCTCTTTGTTATTACCCAGGCATACAATTTATAGAACAAGTCAAAAAGAAAAGGGAAAAGAAAGAAGAGAATGCAGTTGTAATTTTTGCAACAGGAGAGAGAAGAAGAACCATTATACCAATTAATGTACTTTTATTGAAATGCTTAATTTCTAATCTTWCATGCATACTGTTAAGTGTTTGGAATAAATATTTTCAGAAACCGCTACKTAATTAAAAACATTGTATTATTTATCCTGTTGAGTGGATAACTCCAAATTTGTTTGATGACTGTCATCGAAATTTGTCAATTGCTAAGAGAGGTAATGATTTCATCTGATATAGATTTATCTAATGTTTTGCTAGCTTCTAAATAATTGTTAAATTTTACCACGTTACTTAGATATGTAAATTTCGTAACGAAATTAACTGAAGATGGGCACTTAGTATCTAAAGGCGCTTTGTACGTCATAAAATTGATCATGTGTTTTATAATATATTTACTAGTCTGTGTATAGAGCTACTAAACATATACTTGCTATTTTGTAGTGCTCCGTTTTTTCTTCTAACGCATGAATTGAATATAAAGTTATACTTAGTAGTTCCTTTCCCTTCCACTCTTAACTGATTGGATTTGTCTATTTTATTGCGTAAAAACACTTTTACAGAAACAGACGTCATATTAGCAAGTGCTCCTAAAACTGATTTCAGTATCATAAGGGATGATCTGTCTCCATTAACAGATATAAGAAATTCTCTCTGTTACAACGAAAATGAACACGAAAAGACTACTAGGGAAATATCTTTAGCTTAAAGGCTTTAAGTTCAGCTTGCGGAAGTTCTGGAACTGCGATTTATCAAACAGAATAGTAAAGTGCAACACAAATTATTCGAGATTATTTCCTACTAAATGGAAATAAAGTAATTTTCTCTTGGGACCTTGCCTAGATATACCAAAATGTTTTGGAAGTTTTATACAAACAGTGCAAGTTAATTGAATGGTAAAGAATGTGGCAATAAATTTCTTGTTGTGGCTTAGTTGTCCAAACTTACTTAATAGTTCAAGTCATAAAACCAAGGGCGCAGTAGAATTTGATAATGAATAGAAGCAGTGTTGCCCGCAAATTTTGTTTGTATTTGTCTCTTCAATATTCAGCGATATGACTATAAATAAGTGGTTCGTATTTCTCTTTGTAACCCTCTATATAAGAAAATTTTAGTTTATGAGGAAAAAATGAAAGTACCCTACGTAGACGCCTTGTACATGAGAGATAACAGATTTTAATTTTATAAAATCTTATCAAATTTTTTAAGGCTACAAATGCTTTTACGACCCGACTTAAAAGCAGGGAAATTTCTTAACAAAAAATAGCCAAGGAAAACCCTGAAATATGGCTGTGCTGGAATTATAGATATGAAATGTAATTGGCTGTAACAGTGAGATATAATTCCCATATCCGAATGCTTGCTGCCTTATGCCAGAGGTTTTGATTTACTGCTGGAAAAGGCACTTCCAAAGTCCAGCAGCAATGACACGTTTCGAATACACATCGCATGTTATGCCGTTTTAAAAACGTGATGTTTTCAGTTATGCTCACATCAAAAACATGTGAACTGTATACATTTTCTGCCTTCAATAATACACTACAGCGGAGTTTCATGCTTGCGGCCCTGCCAGTTTTAATATTAATGAACGGAAAGCGTGCTAAAACATTCTCAGGTAGACGAATGGGAAATTGTGGCACAGATATGACACACATTGTGCATAGGGATGTTATCTGCACCAGCATTATAAATTTCATCTAGTTAGCCATTTGTTCTTTTAATGAAGTAATTACCGTCTTTCCGGTGCGCATGCTAAATKTATTGCGCAATTATTACACACATAATTCTAGTTTTGAACCAAAGCGACCTTGTCATTTACATTCTTGCATATTATGAGAACCACACAATTTATTAAATACTCCAATGCAGGAATAATTATTCAGCTTCATCCTCTGACAGTAGACAGGGAATATCCTACTTCACGCATTCGAATGATTCAGTCCTAAACCGATTGTAATTGCTTCGTTGTAATTCCACTTTCTGCGATTGAGCAAGCTTTTCCACCAAGTAAAACATATTTAAAGCAAATCCGGCAATTCAACGATGTTCCGTTGTACATCCCCTAATAAGGATCCCCTGGGATACGTTCGACAAAATGCTCGTTGATGTGGAAGTAGCTACTGTTTGCTGTTTGTGCTGATTGAGGACACTAAATCGGGTGAAACGTCTATCAAATGTAAGCGCCTGTATGAACTCGTGGTATTTGGCAATACGAAATTAGACAATCGATTTAAATGGAACCATCAAAGCCATTAGGCCCATTTACTAGTAGATTGGGCTGCACGTTAAACGCCTACCCCCTAAAACAAAATGATGAGTACACCTTTATTCTCCTAAAAAGTAACTAACTTTCCTCTTTCGTTGAGAGATGGTGCCTTCTTCTTTTCGTTTCTGTTGGAATGCAAAAATGATCCAATATCTAATAACTCTGATTATACATATATAACTGGAAGTGTCTGAAGCTATAAATTCAATTTTAAATAAATCTAAATGATGGAGACTTTGTTTAATTCAAAATTAAAGGATTTGTTAGATGGAGTTGAGTTTTGCTCGTAATTGTATTCTAAATATGCTTTCTTTTCAATTTTTATAACTGTGTTTAAAAAAATTGTGTGCTTTTTATACTCCTGCTAGTCGACTTGCGACTTAGACGTTTTGTACTTTTATACACGCTATCTACCAATTTCAACATAAATTTAATATTATCCTTGTGTCATACAGCCACGTTTTAAAGGGAGAGTTTTTGCCAAACAGTAGCAAAATATTAATATTTGTGTCTGTAATAAAATTCCAACAATAGCAAAGTCAACCATGAACTAAGGATAATCAAAATTTTTATAATCTCTACWGGTTTTAAACAACAATGGAGCCGTGTTTTTTTCTCAACTTTAATGTAACACTACTGATACAATGTTTTACTCCATGAACCCGTTACATTTGTTAGAAAATTATGCTGGAATCTCTTTATTTTGTGTTAGATCCACCAAATATGGGAACGAATAATTCAGTCGATATTTACTTTTATTCAATTTGTTTTGCATAATGTATTCCAGTAAAGCTCTGAACAGATATTTGTACCCGACCATCAAATCGCTACAAACTAACACAGCGCTGTAAACTGAGTGATTAGTTTAAATAATTGCCACTTGAATAGAGCTAGTTTGTACAATGAATGTAAACGTATGCAAAATGTTTAGATTTGCATGTTATCGCGTATGCCAGGTGTTTCCAAAACTATGCCCTATCAGTTTGGACAAGTTTGAAGCTTCGCTATAAGTCTCCGGTACTGCTACACCAATGGTCAACTTCTTTTTCCAATTCCTGGAAGATTTGAAGCAAAAATACTGTTATTGAAAACCAGGCGATGTTGCATACATTTGTACCGCTGTTTTGTTATCAATGTCATGCATGGAAAAAGTATGTCAGCACCTACAAATTTCGAGGTCTTGTTACATGGCAAATAGATTCAATAATTTCTCTCCAAACGTAACGCAAAAATGTTAAAAGCGAAAATCTTTCATTATCGGTATATAAATTTGTTTCCTTCACGGCCGCAAATCAGGACAGGTGTTCAGGTAAGATACACGTGATTTTAAGGACAACCAGAAGCAATCAGCGATAACAGGTCGATATGTACGACTTGTACTGTGCATAATCTGCTTGACAGCCTGACGAGGGTCGAGATGGCACAGCCTCGAATTTCCCAGACGCCACTGAAATTTGCCTCTCAAGATCTTGTCTCACTGCTTCGTGTGTATTGTCTCAGTTGTATATTTGAAGCTGCTTCCATCCTCCTTGAGCTGTAGATTTATGTGAGGTTTTCAATTACACTGTGTCACCTGACCGTTGATTTTAATTGTACCGGAGCGAGCAACATTGTCACATTTCATTTGAAATTTCTACAAAGTGGGAGGGTGACGCTGCGAACTCGATTTTCTATCGCGGAGAAGTGAATTCAACCCTTAGGTTGCGGGAATTGAAACACACAAAAATTATTAATCTGAACTTCCTTCGATGTCAATTCTATTGCCTGTGTTAACACATATTCTTTATTTTCTTCGTTTTCATCAGTTATACACAGTGCCTCGTTATTCTTATAGTAGAGTGTCTGTTTGTACTCCTTGTTTTTCTTTTCAATTTCAGGCCTTGTTTACGAGATGTTGTTACTTTTGTATTACAGGAATTGGGATTCATTAATACCCAAAAACACTAATTTTTTTAATTCGCCATGGAATTAACTGAGGGTTAATAATAATAAGGTTTTGGATGTCGAAATATTAAACTTAATTTAAATAGGCAAGTAGGTACAAGAATAGAGAAGGACGATAGAAATGATGGATGTGGTTCTATTGATGGGTAATTTATTTAGCAAACTAATATCTTAATACAACTTTTACCCAGACGTTTGTCCCACAATTCTACCATATAACTGCAAGTACCCAAAATACGTTTAATTTTACCTAAGATCTCATTTAACTTGAGTGTTCATGGTATAATTTCGTATACAAACCTACCTAGGAATTTACACATCTCTGGCCTTTAGACCAATTACAAAGATTGGAGCCCGAATAAGTCTAATTTGAATAGCGGTGAAGCAAGCAAATTAAGCGACCCAAGTGTTTTATGTGCTAGTAAGTAAAGTGTGGTGTGTAAAATAGTAATTAATCGAATTAACGGTGTTCGTTTTACTGTAATTCTCATTGTTTCTCTATGACAATTTTGTTTATAAGTTTTAACAACCTAGTTGGAAGTTAAATATGTTTAGTTACAGTGGACATAAATGCAGCTCTCGATAAACGCATCAACTGTGCAAATGGATGTTTTCATTCACTTGCAACCGGCGCAAAGGTATTTTTAAACGAAACGCAAGTTTGTACAGCGAATTTCTAACTGTGTTTGGTTGTTGGCATTATCGCCACTCCATTTGCAATGTAAACGACAGATTTGCAGTTGCGTTTGCAAGTGTACCCGTAACGACTTGATTACCCCTCCGGTCTAGTCAGCCAGCTTTGCATAATCAAAGGTATAATTCGCATGGACCCTGTGCCGTTCCGGTCATCTGCAAAGTTTATTGAGCTGGTGGGTTATCTTCCTCAGTTTGTAAGGCCATTGGTAAGCAATTGGGGTAATTATTAATCAGGGTCGGCCGCTGCTCGTTTTCGCATGTATCTGGAAAGGCGCGCTTAATCCTCAATGATCTAGTTAGCTTACTCTTGGGAGGAACGGAGCGGTGGGATTCTTGCGCTAATGAAGAATACCAATTGTTTCGGAGCTCTGCGGCGTATGGAACCTCCGTTTCGGTCCTCATTATCATGAAAGTGGCATGATTCAAGTCTATTTAGACCGACTTATTTTGGGGACTCAACAAATCATTTCGCCATACTTGTACCCGAAGAAATAATCCACGGCACGAATTATTTGAATGCTACATGCCGAGGCAAAAAAATCCGCGCTTGAAATCATTGTTAGTTAAATTGAGAACCCTGGCACCTTTCATGCCTTTTTCGCACCAAGTAGGCGATCACTTTTCATTGAGGTATCGAGAAATCAATAGGACACTCCTACGTATGGACAGGTATTTTTAGAAAATAGAAAGTTAAGGATCTCTTTTAAACGTATCCTTCTTGCTTGATACCTATGAGAATGGGCCGTACTCAATTGGAACATGAATACAAATGATTTATTTGAACACATTTACCTGCAACCTACTTTCAATTACTACTATTATTCCATATTCAAATTCTATACGCGAAAGAATAGGTGAATTTAATAATAACTAGTCCTCTGCACAGCGTTAATGCTTATAATATATTTTATATAATAAATGTTACAGAATTACAGAAGAAAAAGACGTCGATGATATTTCTTTTGATATCGGATAACCCTATCAATTTAGTACAATAATCTTAATATTGTGCTCCATTTGATTTTATAATTCTTTTTTCAATACTGCTTACTTAATTATTTCAATGTATTAGCTCTTCTATCCGCATTGGCTTTCATAGGTTCCCCTCAACACGCCGGAAATAAAATTTCGTCCGTTATATTGTGMTTGACGGTGTTATAAAAGTTAGCTCTAATTAAATAACCAACAAGCGTGGGAAAAACAATACAACTAGATTACAGGAGCAACACAGCCATATAAACGTTGATCTAACAAAGTTAAAGCCGGAGACCACGTTTCTGCTGTCTTTAATTCACCTCTATAGTTGTTTGCTCTTTTTACCCCTATGTTACCTTATTAAACCACTTTATTAGTATTGTTATTACCTGCATCGTAGAAAAACTATCAGATTGATACATCATTTAAGTTTTCGTCCAGTTGGTTAAAATTTTTCTTGATTTTGAATTATGATATCAAGTCCTACTTTTTGTGTGAACTATGCTTGACTTTAACGCCGCTAAACAGATTACAGATTAAAAAAATAATAAATAAATTGAACACTTATCGAAGTAACCCGATTTTTAAACCACAGCGGTTGCTTTCACTAAAACATATTTTATTATTTATTTCTTGTGGTCTGATCTTCAGAGAAACAAACCCACCAGAAACGATCATAGGATTTTTAGTAATGTCTCCTATACTTTATATGTCCCTTTTCGCTAAATATATGCTTAGGTGGCTTGCGGAACCTAAATATCGATTTCGTCACAGCAGCCAGGAAAAAACGTTTACGCCGACAGTTCCGTTTCTTTTACCGAGCACTTTTTCTTTTGATTCCCTTACAGAAAACTGTCCTCATTAAGTGCACAGATAATTTGCTAACCGCAATGTGTTATCTGTTTTTGCTGTATCTTCTTGAGTTAATACTAATCTATTAACTAGGAAATTCAAAGCCGAAAGTTTATGTTGATAAGAATATTGTGATTCATTGATTATAAACCTTATTGTATATGTATTTTTTCTATACACGTCAAACTTTATTTCGTCATTATTTTTTCTTGGAACAAATACGTCTAAAAACTGAAGAAGTCCTTGTTCTTGTTGTGGAACAGGAATTTAAGTTTTAGGGAACGTTATTAATGTAAAAATGGCGAGAGAAATATTGGTTTTTGTTTCTGAAATCGGTTTCAAATCTACCCGTAAAGCAGGAAAGACTGCCTCTTCTTTTATTTAAAATTCCCGGTCACGAGATCGCAATAGATATAGAAAAATTAGTTTTAAGTTATGTGAAATTCATGCAGTAATTTCGTTTTTAAATAAGGAAGATAGGTGTATTGATTCATAAATCTTCTCAGACATGTAAGGAAAAAGAAATTGCGTTTTTGATAAAGGTTTTAAATGTACTTTACCTTTTGGGAAATCACCAGTATATGAAATCAAAGCTGGCATTGAAGATTCCATCATTACCTGGTGTACCTATAGATGTAACGTTAAAATACCTGCAAGTGATTAACAACATTGATGAAGTCAAGATTCAAGAATATATTCAATTGACATCTTTATGCATATCCCAGAACTACTTCCAAGTTAACACTTCTAGACAGTCTCTTCCCTTTTCTGGCAAGTTTATTTGTGGGTCGATTCGAAACAGATTTCAAAAACAAAAACCACTATTAGGCTCACGTATGGTTGCATTACGTCAATGAAGTTTTTGCCATGTTACGCCCTATAAATGCTCATATTAAAAATTAAGATTTAATAAGAAACCTAAAAATGTAATTATATACAGGGTGCTGATGTTTTAGTTCGATAAATTTTACTTGATCTGAGCAAATCGCTTTACAAGTTTCTTTAAACATCCAATAGGCCATTTCTTCGTGAATGACTCTGTGTATCTAACATATATATCTAGGTGAGGTTGTAGGATTATATATTTGCTATGCGATTACATGCGGTGTATTTTGCTAGTACAAGCGGATTGACACCAGATCTGTAGTAATCCGGAAATCAATACCAGATATAGTAATTCCGCATTGCTCGGTGTGGGCACAATAAACATCATTATCACATATTGTAACGACACCATTTGTAATTAGACAATCAATGAGTGAAAACCAAACGCAATTAACGATAACTATTGCAATTTCATGTAAACCATGTTCAAAACCGTCAGCGATTAAATTCTGCTATTAAAAATATGCAAAAAATTAATCTCATTTTGTATTATCGCATTGTCTCGGGCAGTTTTGCGCAAGTTCCATCCTTAAGGGGTAACTTTTTATGTATGTACCCTCTGTCATAGGTCCGCACGAACACTTGTCGTGACGTACTGTTCCGTTACAATTTATCCTGTTAATTCACGCAATGTAAAACACTGCGTTTAACGACTGATCTTGATAACACGCCTTTAGTAATATTAGATGTAGATAAAAATAAAACAAATATAAGCAATTAATTCGGTTAATTACGAGCGAATATATCCAGGTGTAAATCTAATAGCGCTGTATTTTACAATATTACCACTTACCTGATAAGAAGTAGACTAGCAAAAATATGCTGTACTCCATTTTCCTGAAAACAAAAGAATGTATTAACTTTAGCGCAGAAAGGCACATAAGGTAAACTCAACTTTAATTTACTTTGTCCTGGCTGAGAATTTACTTACTTTAAACGAGTACTTTTATTAAAACATTGATCAAATACTCTTATTGCTATAATCATTTCTCACTAGCGCTGATTTAAGATGATATATTTCTTTTTGTAAAAAACTTTCGTCTAAGATTCTTTGTGCTCTTGCAAATATATAGGACTATTCTTTTGAGCAAGAGGGAAGTGAGATGTTGTGGCATGTAGATATCTACATCTGTATATTTTGGTTTTCTATAAATCTTGTGTCCTAACTGTCCAGTGTATAAACTGTAAATTTTTGTATCCAAGAGAGGTAAATTACCATTGCTTTCTAATTCTATAGTAAATTTTATGTCAGGACTGTTCCACATAGATATGGCTTCAAATGAAAACTGTTAAGACAAATTATCTAATACATCGACAATCTTCCGACCACACACTAATGGGCCAGCATTTTTTAAACGCCGAATTCCTGTAGATTATTTAAATTGTTTTATAGATGCAGAACTGAATAAAATGGCAGAAAAGGAACTGCGGCAGTCAATTTACGTCGTTTTGCCCTCGATTTCAGCAAGTGCTTACACCACAATTCAAACGGGCCGCTTATGCAATTCCCCAGAGCTTTTTGCAATCCTAGCGAGCTCCTTAAGCAAATGAGTTCGTTTTGGCTTTCTTAGCGTTTTTAGCGTAATATCGCTCCGCACCTCCGGCCAAAACGCGATTTTCAAAACTTTGTAAACCCCGTAGTTGTTGAAGTGATATTTAATGAGAGGAATGTCTTACTAGACGAATCGAATCTATACGGGACTTTAGCAAACTAGCGAAACTTTAAACACAGCTGTTGCGTGTATCTCATAAAATCAGCTAGTGACAAAGCGCCCCAGTCTTAAAATAAATATTGTGGTACGAATAGCATCTAAATACGGGTCAGATTGAAATATTTGACAGTATATATTGACAATATAGCTTTGCTACTGCGATGCTGCGAATTAGGTGTTTTCCAAAAATAAGCTTTTTCATAAAAAGAAAACGATTAAAGAAGAACACCCATTAAATGGGTGAAAAACGCTACTTTTCATTATAAAAACCTGCGTACCTATATTCTACCCAGATTTTTAAAATGGTTTACGGATGCCAATAATAAGTATTAAAGATCCTAACTAACTATAAAGCAATATAGGCAGTAACTTTTTAAAGGCGTCTATATTCATGAAAGAGTTGACTAGATATAGAAATGTATAAAAAAAATATGAACACCAAGCATTCGGATGATTCGGATGATACCTTTGGACAACTTTAACATAGATCCCACACTGAACACTAGAATATTGTCTGTAGTTTCACAAATTACTATTTAAAGGCTACTTCTTCAAGATAACACATCATAGACGAAGACGAGGTCTATCAATCAACCTGCTGAAAGTAATCGAGGACTAGTTCTTTTGCTTATCTGATGTTAACACAGTTGTTACGATGAACTACATGACAACAGACTTTTGACATTTGACCACGGTACAGTGTAGTTAATTTGCAATTGCAGCTTATGTATGTACAGAGATTTATAAGGAGACAATTCGTTTAAAGCAAAATTGAGTATCCTCTGCTCTGATTTTTATCAAGGACGTTTCCAAGAATAACCGGTCAAGTAAACTACGGGAAATGCTGCATACCTACAACATTTTTGCAGCCAGCAATCTAATTATCCTAGAATAATAATAACTTTTGCTCGATCAGCACTTTTTTTATCTAAATACCTCTATTTTAATTGTTGCGGCAGGATTTGCCTTGCCGTAATGTTCGTTCCATCACAAAGGCACTAAACGTCAATATCTCATAAACAAACCGACTAGTTCTTTCCATGTACACTTTCAAAATCACCGAATTTCACCTTAAACGCCACTATTGCACTTATTTTGGGATTAAACCTCCAGTTTGTGAAAATTTTTGTGCTAAGAAACGAAAGCGACGCTACACCCGGCTTCTTGCCGCCGTACACTGCTACAATCAAAGCCGACTATGATAACATTCAAAATTAAAAATGGGACAGTGCCTAATTTAAGCTATAGCAAGTGGTTTTTTTACCTAAATTTGTTCATAGGGTATGGCAATAAAGAGTGCATGATAATATCGGCGTTTCCATAGTCAGGTTTGATGGCAACAGGGCACTAGATGCCCTGATGTCAACAAAAAAACCCAGAAAAAATATAATTCAGTACAGTTTATTCGATCGATACACTTTTCAAAGTAAATAATTTATCTACCCAAGAACTTTAAAAAAACTTATTACGTAAGTCAGTATACTATAACAGATAATAAATGTTATTTAGATACGTATTGACTCAAATTAGTGGAAAGTAGTATGCTCTAAGGAGAATTTGTGACTTTCTATTCTTAACTACGTAGAATTTTTCCTCCAAAAATTAAAGAAATTGCGCATAATTACTAAGCAGGTCAGGATCACCGATTTTGAGGCACTTGAAAAGCTTTAGTTGTTTTCCAAGAGTCCAATCTTTTAGGATAAAGGCCTCAACTTGCTGAGAAGGAAAATAAAGCATCACATCTACGTTGCAGTTCGCTGATTATATATCAATTCGAACTTCTTTGAAGACTTCAATCCATATGCACGGGAAAGTAAGCTGAAATGACTTTCTTTGCTATCGGCTCTATCGCGAAGTTTAAATATATTTGCATGACAAATATAACATCAAAAACTGTTTTTATTTTATCTTCTGAACATCCTGGTTGCTTAAAGAATTTATCTCTTACGGCGGCGGACGCGAAGCAATAATTATTGCAGCACATTGTTTGCGGATTACCTGAAATTTCATTTTATTTCAATTTCAATTCAGAGAGCGAGTGTCTCAAGAGCATAAAACCCCAAGCTGAGCACTTGATTTAATTGTTTCTACACAGGACGCACAAAAGGCAATATTTATAAGTTGCTCGTACAACTCCTCTTTAAAAATTAATTCCGCGTGCGAATCGATTAGATTCGCTTTATATGAAATCTTAATTAGGCATGCTGACCCCAATTTAACCTCCACGACAGGACTCTTTTATAGTGGATCAATAATTTACATTATATGATCGACTTGCAAATTACGAACGAAAAATCCCCATAGAAACAAAAGCTGCAGCTCAATTTTTGGAAGAATGCTTAATACAGAGAAGCCAAAGCCAAAAACCAGTTCTTCTAAATATTATACTGCTAGTTGTTCTGTATATGTCTCTCATTTCAATGGACAGATCCGCTTGGAAATTGAACCAGTTGATAAAGGCGGTCTTGAGATCCCAGTCGTTCTGAAAGCGTTGTCGCTGGGTGCTAGGGTAGTTCGGTAAAAAAATTCCCAACGAAAATCATGACTCTTCTTCTTTATGGCAGCGTTATGGGACAAACATTATGGTGGAGGAAGACTGTTCTCGTCCACAGTTTCGCACTATGCAGCGATGTAGTTGTTCTATAAATGCCCTAATCATCCTAGAAAGGGTAGCCATCATTACTGGATTTGTTTCTGTTTTTGTAAAGTTAAATGGCGCCACTGCCTTGATTTCTCCAAGTCTTGTAGATCACGATGCAAAAACATCCGTTTACTTAAGTTTTTGGTCTACCTGTTGACCGGATCTGTTTTTCCGTAGGTGTACGTAAAACCTTCTAACAGCTACATCTTTCGGCCATATTGGCGAATCCATAAACTTCGGTAACAACAGTTATTTTAGAAGAGGTGTCATCATCGCGGTACCTAGATTTCAGTGACGTCTAAACATGAGCTGGTGGTGTGATTTTTAATCCTTTTTTAAACAAAAACAAACCCAACACTCCTCTCTACCGGGACACTTTTCCCGCTACCAATGATGAAACTATTCTGTTGGTGTCTTGTTTTATCAGTTTTTCAGTTCGCAAAATCGTGATTTCATCTCCAAAACCTTTGGTTTGGGTTTCAATTATATGATGCAAATTGATCGATCTTCAAGCTTCCGCAGCCATACCTCTGTCATCCAAGGAAAATGAGGGTCCAGTAGGTATCTAAGTGAACGTGTGAAGCCTTCTTCTGTGCGCTCTGTATACAAGTATTTGCGGTTCCACAACAGTTTACAGCGTTTTCACCCATCACTTTAAGATTCAAACTACAGCGATGCAAAAATGTTTCACTTTTAAAGACTATACCGCTGGCGCAAACACCATGTTTTTCCACTAATCTTGAGAAGTAGGATTAACTATCGAATTTTATTACTGCTCTTTTTTCCATTACAGTATCACCACCAATGTTTAACAGATATACATGATTTGAATTCGAGAAGTACCGGTAATATATGTAATGTGTTTTCGGACTTGAATAAAGCCCTTGGGGTTGTTTATTACCCAATGTAATTCATTTTTATAAATATCGTGTGTTATTGGTATGTTCTACGTTCTACGCTTAAGACCTAAAGAGTGCATGATGATATTTTAAATATTACAGAGATTATGGTCTCGCCAGTGAAATCGAATATACTGGAGCTTCATTCTTGCCAAAATACACTCATGTAAGAACTTTGCTCCCATTTCCAGTGGATTTTAAACTAATTATTACAAAACGCCAGTACACCAAAACTTCCAGTTACCATACAACCAAAAATATTAAACAAAATACCCTCTTCCACAGTCGATCCCCAGCTGAACTGTCTATAGAGTCATTTTGGCACTAATTAACATAAGTCCGTGGGACTAATCTAAAATATCTCCCTCCTCTTAATGCTGCCGAGCGTCCCTCGTCGACATCACTTCTTAATCGCAGAAAGTTTACGTCAGAAAAGTACGCAGCCGGTGCCTCTCGCGACGTCGGTCACTTCGGCGCGTTCCAGGCGACGCCGCGTGCTACCAGATACTGACTTTGCGACGCCGGGCGTCCCTATACGCTATTCGGCACGGAGCCCGACGCCGCCCGATCCACAATGAAAATTTGCTACCTCGATTACGTAGGCTAACGGCTGATGTGGTTGTATCGGAAGGTATGCCTACCGTAATATTGGCATTCGGAAGAGTGGCCGACGACTAAGCAGGCCAAGTAACCTGTAAACCTGATTTCACAGCTTATTGGTCGTGAATGGCGAGCTTTATGGAATCAGATACACCAGGACCCAACCACTCCATGTATAGGCACGGGAATTGCATATCGGCATGTTGAGGGTATTAAAAGGGGCAAAATCATCATTACCTGCTTCTTCAGAAATCAATTGTGGGGTTCACAACCCCAGTTGTTACTTTTACCTTAAGAGCTGCCTTCCTAATTTTGGCTCTTAAATGTTTTGGGTCCCTTTTGCTACTGTAGTTTGAGGGCTTACATCAAAATCTTACAAACAGCCGTGGATGATGAGACCAAGAAATAAATGAAAGAAAGAACAGCACAATAAAGACTCGAAATACCTTGGACTCAGAACAATCTCCCTTAATCAACGAAAAAATTACAAACTTTTAGCAAACAGAAATTATTACATTGTTAAAAATACGGAATACGTTATTTACTGTCCCGGAGAATATAGGTTGTTTAAACAAATGCGAATCCACAAGCATCAATATTATATGCTGCCCAAAACTATATAAATAWAACCGATAAATACCGATGGGACCAACAATTTCTTAAAATAATGCAGCAGCTTAAAAAAACATGCAAAGAAGCAGAACTGAGCAATTTTAACCTTCAACTTCCAATAAAAACAACTTAAACAACCAATACTATACATACATACAGTTATATTTATACAATTTTTAAACAAATACATTAAAATAGTTCTTGAGAATATCCACTTTTGGGCAAAATATGTGGACAACATTTTTTTTGTATTCTGACAGGCATTGACACAATTTATTAATGTTTAAATTGTGCAAACAAACAATGAGTGAACAATCTAAACAATCTACAAACATTGTCATCCTTTGATACCTTACTTCATGGACTTAAAAATCTATATCTAATCGAACAAATCATATTTCGACAAAGTATTAAATATCATTAGACAACTAGCATTTAACGAAAGTTTTGACCCTACAAAATACTGATGAAAAGTAATCAAAATGAGTGTATCTTGATTTATACCTTAAATACATTTCTAAAACAGAAAAATGTTAGTAGTCAATAAATAATTATATGGGGAACATTAGCTAAGGAAATACAAGATACCCATGAAAGAAAATAAATGGTGAGAAAATGTAATATTTTTTTAAATATTATAAACCTTTTCTAGTAGTAAGTAAACATGGGTGCAAATTATATTTGAGTTACTTCTACTCTTTTCCTATAAGGTACACCACAAAAACAAACTGTTTATTCTGCTAGGTTGGGAATTGATATTGGTAATAGGCCTGTAAAGTAAAAGATATTTTACATGATTGTTCATACTTTTCATAGGTATAAATAACCTGAAAATAAGAATTCATTTGCTCATGTGTGTTATTTTGTCTCGTCGTACTTCCTTTGCTTTTAATTTTATTTAAAAGTAAATGGCTGACTTCATAAACAACTTACGTAATGTACAAACAGTGCCGGATCCACAGGATCAACGGAGGGAAAGCTCCCCTTCCCGGAAAGAAAAACTTTTCTTAGGCAAGCACAATTGGTGTCATCTATACGTTGTTGGTGGGAGATATGGGACCCAATGATTCGAGAAGTATAAAGAACATTAGAAGCGGGTCAATCTACCTAAGTAAGAATAATTATTTTGCAGTCCACTTTTCAAAATCAACGAATTATTTTCTCTTTATAACTACTGTATAAAGTTACACATAAATTTCGTACCTCAGGTTTTCAACGTGACGAATTCGACTTTGTACTTTTATATCCTTTCGATCTTGTGTAATGGAGACCCGCTACTCATCAAAGTCTATGCAACACTAATGTAGGTAACCATGTATCGCAGAAAAATTTGATTTGAAAAACTTAATAGCATGCGCACAAGTTCTCTATGTCTTTTATTATCATTACGTATTTCTTTTCGTGTTTGCAACTTTTATACATACAAGTAAACGTTGTTATCGTTTACATATGAAGTAAATGAAGTCTTTCTTACTACTAAAAAAACATATACCTTACTTAACTGAAAACAGCTACCGGAAAAAAAAGATTTTACATCGTCCTGCACTAGTATTAAATTTATTTTAACGTAACTTTATTTAAAATAAAGTAAATTAATGGCACAAATCTGCGCTATATTTGATATCCAAGCATCTAGTGCATACAGTCTTGTTTTTGTAAGGAAAGGGAAATTTTCCATTAATTAATTCACCCTGTTTTTTCAGAGCGTATCCATGTTTGTGCTTTCCATTCAGTAAAAACCGACAAATATGCATGCGTGAATGATATTCAAATAATGAATGTTTAGGTACGTATATTACTAAGACCATTCCAATCATCCAAATTCTTTGCGATAGCATTCAAACGATACTAGGTAAGCAAGAGTGCCAACGCTATCCGAGGGAGAATTGTTTTAAACAAATTATTATATAACCACTCTCTTTGGTAGGTTTGTTTTCCTCCAACTACAACTACAAGGAAAGAAGGCAGAGCAAACATTCACATTATACAGAATTTCAGCTGTTTTATCGAAAAAACCTACATTCGGCAGTCTCTGGATAAATAATACATAGATCGAAAATAAACATCAAAAGTAAGCACTATACTACTACTCCCGTGTCTATAGTTAAGGATAATATTGTAGTGGTGTAGTTTGATTACCAACACAGTATCAAGGGCCTTAAACTTTGCGTCAGGAACGGATTTGCTACTCCTGGCGCTTTTTATATATGCGGCTATCGCTATGAACATATGTAAATTGAACTTCCGAGGCGTCCGAAAAGAGATATGGATGCCTTAAAATTAGCACCTATCAGTGGAATAGTAATTGAAATAAGTCACGCGTCGACTGACCGAAACACATTTATCAGGGCCAGAGGACATATCCTTCCTGCTCGGATATTAGTAGACAGCAGGAACCAAATTACTTTGAAACATGAAGTACAATACAACGGCTGCAGGAGCCGGCTATCGCCCTCCTTGGAGAAACATTTCACACTATCGTGTCCAGACGGGCGAAAGAAACGCGTAAAACCTCGCATCATGCATTATTAAAACACCCCGTTTAAGTAATCATAAAATAAGGGAWTCAGTCGTAAATATCTGCTGGTGTAATTTACCTCGCATGCGGTTAAGATACGGAAGATAAGCTGGAATCCCGTTTAAATTAGCATTATCCATTAGCGTTTGCAATATTTTCTCCATGATTTGGGGGCTCATTAGGGTTCCTAGCAAGAAGATTTCATCGCAAACTATAACAGACAAAATCAAAACATGCAATTTTAAACCTACTTGTTCGTTATCGAGTAAAGATTTTCGCGTAGTCGCCCCTTTAGCACATGATGGCGCCAGCATTCAGATCGCAACACTCAAACAAGCAGAGCTCTTTGTGTATAATCTGTAGCCTTGCTTCCATTTTTATGATTCATACTATAAAGGGTGACACTACGGAGTCGGAAAATAAATAAAAGAAAACTAGCTTCCGTAAACTGGGATTACTGGACACATTTTGCAAAAATCTTATTAAGTTTGAAGCATAATCTTCACTTCACAGACTTAAGAACTTTTAACACTTGGTCGAATCACCAATCATAGATTCTTCAAACTAAGGGGAAAATGAAATTAAATGTACTTTTACAGATGTAGGAGCCCCTTGGTCAAAGGCAGATGTAGATGACCCCTAAGTTCTCAGTTTTTTGATACACGAGTCTAAAATCTCCCTCCACTTTTTCTTCGTGGATACAAATACAGCAACATTAAGTAACTACATCGAATGATGGGAAAGAAAGCTTATTCTGGCAGTTTTCGTATATCACTCTTCATATTCTTTTATTGTAGTAGTTTTATTTCTTTTTGTAGCTTCACTATTATCTGCTGTGGTAATTTGATTAATAATGTATTATTATTTCAAAGCAACTTTATATATGTTCAAGATATAAATATCTATTTTGAGTAGTTACATACTCAAAGAATCTATATATACATCTACCTTATTGACTGATTAAAGATAGATGTCTGCAATGAAAATTGTAGGGGAAATGTACATCAAAGTTCTTAATACCATGTCATTACATATTCACTGTGTCGCACACTTCATAGCAATTGATGCGACAAAAATACTACAGAAGTATTACTGTATTTATCTAAGGTATTTTACCTACGTTTTTATCTTCTACTATGTTCGATTATGACTTGTAAGTACTTAAACCATGAAAATTATATACAGTATTCCATTACGTGCCCTTAATCATATCATCTATAAGTACTGCAAATAGCAGTGGTCTTAGCTTATCGTCTTCTTTGTGTCCTTCAAGAAAATATATACGAGCTTCGGTTATTTGTTGTTACGCAGAGGTATACTATTATTTATTATAAACGGATTTTCTCAATAAAAAGAAGATCAGTGAAGAACACCTGGCGACAKACGAGACAATTATTTGTCTCCATCGTTCTCTAGCCTTCACTTTCAAATTTCTTATGTCAACCCTATCTTTGCTCTTGCTGGGATTGCCACATCATTCGCAAATGTAAGACACTGCTGCCTACTCTATTTATTTCACATTTTTTGATTACTTGCTCCAGTGCTATATTAAATATTGTTGTCTAAGGCCTTTGCTTACGGTGAAAGATGTTGAAGTACAGTTACTAATTTTAACTCTACTAACTGGATTATTCATCGTCATCCTCATCAGGTATGCCAATTTCTTTCACAGTAGAAATAATGTTCCTTCTTCTTATGAAATCAAAGGCTCATTTAAAATCAATAAAAACAACGTCTAGACCTATGTTATATTCGTAACATATCATTTGTTTTCCCAAAAATTTGGTCTATTACTGAACGCTTTTTGCGTGTACCTATAGTCTATTTTGAACAAGCATTCCTAATACCTTGTACATTGTGCCATATATCTCCCTTTTTGTACAGAGGGATTATTATACTTTCTGTTGTTTTTGTTTTTTTCTGTTGCCATATTCTTAAAATTAGTTTGAAGGAATCAGCTGCTAATTGTTTCCCCCATACTTTATTAATTCCATTTGCACCGGTACCTTTATTGTTCTTTAGATGACTTAATACTTTCTTCACTTCATTTTTGTTGGTTCAGCATTGTCTGCCTGGTGCTCTTTATGTTCTTCCTCATTTTCGTTTTTATCCTCCTCATTTACGATTTCGTCAAAATACTCCTTCCACCTTTTGCTATAGACATTTTCCAACATACTTTAGAAGGTATTCTTCTCCTGTCTCAAGCTGTCTCAAGTTGTATTGTACGGTATATGTAGACCTCTGTATATCATACGACTGTTTATAGCTCAGAAATAAAGTACTGAACAGAGGATTGAAAATCAGTGCACTATTTATGGATTATTTAACATTTCACAACTAGAGCAAATACAGAGTGAGATAGTGAAGTAGATTAGAGAAACGGAGACACTTTGTAGCAGCAGTAACCTTTATTAGTGAATATATACTTCTATTGGGGTAACATTGTAACTAAAGTAAATACACAGAACGAATACTATATAATATATAMACTTTGAAGTTGTACGTGCTATATAAATAAACTACCTAGCAATAACAAACAAGAGCTCTTCTATATTATAGTTTTATGTAATACTTTAGCTCATCTTCCCAATTTGTTCTAATGGTATTTGGGTGAATTGACGGAGTTATACTTTTTCCCACCTATATCACAGTTTCTATGAAGTTAACAATAGTTAAATATATAAATGAGTTCTAGATGTCTGCTAAGGCTAACACATATTATATAGTTAATGATGATAGTGATAAAGTATCGTATTAATATGTTTGCATTAAAATTGGTGTATTTTGAATTGAACGACATTATAATGTTTGATTTATTTTATGTAAATATTTGGCTAAGAGTGATGCCAAAGAGTGCCTAACCCTACCATGTCTTAAAATTAGTTTGGCCAAATGTTTTGGTCATTTATTATAGTTGAGAGAACAGTAAAGTACAAGCCATTCATCTTGATAATGTAAATTTAACATATATGAAACACTGAATGCGTTATCTGATCAAAAAAGTAACGTGCATTACAGACATGTATAATATTTATAAAAATAAGTTTCAAAGTCAAAAGTACAGGTAAAGTGGTCTAACTTTTCTGCTTTGGAATGCAGTTTGGAATACTTACGTGGTAACTTATGAGCATAACAGCCAACGTATGTACAATTTCTCTTTACATTATAAACTATTTACATTTTCGCTTCTATTAGGTCATTCACACTTTTGTGTTTTAAGAAACGTTTTATTACCGTAGATTACAACTAAATATATTTGCAGGCAGATAATTCGGCTATCTKGTAGTGTTAATTGCTTGCATATTGACGAGCAGCTTGATTTCTAGGTTGATTATATCACATTATATGTGGACACAGTCAACTCTGGTCGACACTAAATTTTGACACGAAATGACAAAGGAAAACATAAGTGCAGGGTGTCCCACGAAAACATCTACTGTTGAACTTGACATTTATTATCAGTTTTTCTGTCAATTTAGCGTAGAATCGTAGACTCCCGAAATGAAGATATAAAAGACATTCCTTTCAAACTTGTTCGCTCAGATACTTCTATCATTAAGCACCCTGCATAAGCCTAAAGCTTGAATACCCAACTTATGCAAATACAGAGAGGTTTCAGAGGCCGGAAATATCGCACTAAATTGACATTTTCAATTATCTACAAACCGCTTGTCAGTCATAACAGAATTAACAAATTACTGTACTTCCATAAGCAACAGTTTGGTCAACACAGTTATCACAGCAACATATCTTTACACAGAGATCCTTTTGATATTTTTGTCACAGATGCTAAGTGCCATTTCCGTTTAACTTAGGCTAACATGCAAATATTGTAAGTAAATATAGCTAAATAGCGCAGAAGAAAATATATATTTCTACATGAACCTTCGCACAAAGCTTCGCCCAAAAATTCCGGTTCCGGTAGGCGGGCCCTTGTACGTCGTTTTCATTCATTAATCACAAAAGTTTTCTACTTGCTATTGGTATTTATTATAGGAATCCCTCATAGTTACTAATCACAGCTAAAACAGATCAAAACAGGCGGCTAGAAGAAGGACAAAGCGCCGTATGCTTGAAGCCTCATGCGAATCCTAAGCCTTAACTCTGGTTAAGTGTCGGTATTTCGATTTTCAAATGATTCCTGCAACGGCAGTTTGGGGTCAAAAAAAAACTCCCAGAAATGGTACGAAAGAATATTGTCCTAAACAACCTCCTTGAGTGTATCTGGTAAATAGCAGATTAAGTAATTTTTTGTTATAAATGTAGTAAAAGATGAATGATGATGATATGCATGTACCCATCGACAGACTTTTTCAAGTACATGGAAGTTTTGATACCAATTATTTAAAACAAATTGTTTGATTTCGAGCACTGCCTGAATTTGTCACTTTGATTGGGTTTGGTTCAAAGCATTCCAAAAATGCATTAAGTAAGATGAAGATAGATTTCAATTTTAATAGTTCTGAAAGGATATGTTCGGAAATATGTTCACTAAGTCTGATTCTAGGGTTTAAAGAAATGATTATTTCTTTCCAAAACATTTTCTGTTAAGCAAGAGTCTTTCCTATCACTGCACCTTATGAATGTATTCTTGGCAGTTTAACGAAACCTAAAATCACACCACCCCAGAGGCTAATGATGCTCGAAATGCTTACTTGAATGACTTGGTTCATAGGCCAAATTTAACCCACAGTTAAGTCATGAATGTTCATTAAATAGTTTTAACGAAAGGACTTGTTCAGCCTTATTTGACAAAAAGATAATTTTTCTAAACCATTAGGAGAAAACAGAATGGTGATAACAAACGTTAGAAGATTTCTAATACAAATGCCAGCTGTATATATTTTTACATCGTTGCATAAATAAAAAATTTGCTTTAAATATTTCAACATATTTTGGACTCATTTACCAAGTTGGTTACCTTTGGTTTACAAAAAGTTCACGTAACAAAAATCAAAATAAAGTCACCTTAGGACTATTGTAACCATGTAGAGCTTGTTTGACAGTTATTTTTGAATTTTTAACCAGAGCCCATTGACGTAGTCAAATTTTCCACATTAGTTCCAGTAATGTGTATGTGTAACATACACACTACTCAGGATACACAAAATATATACAGCGTGTTCCATTAGCGAGTTTTTCTTCCATAGCATGGTAACCATTAGGATTACGAGATTTTTTCTTAAAAAAAGTAGTTTAGATTTTTGGACTGCATATTCTAAAAATATTGTCAAATATTGTCAAATTCAAGTACCACTTTATTTATGTACCATATTAAAAAAGATAATTAAAGAACAAAATTTGTGGTGCTATAAAACGAAAGCAAGTCCACAAAAAGGTTTTCACAACTCGTTTCTAGTTCTGTTTATTAGAATGTTAAACCGTTATATAAAATGGTATTTAAATTCACAGAGGAGTTCAAAAATGTGAAAATATGTAGAAATGCTGTTTGAAATAAGGAAGTTCCAGTATAACTGGGAACCTATCATCTTTAACAATATTTTTAGAATATGCATATGAGAAATCTAATCTACTTTTGTTAAAAAGGGACCACTAATGGAACACCCAGTATATAGTGAGTTACTGCCTATCTATTAGAATATAACGAAACTTAAATAACTGGAATCTAATTGTTTAGTTTCCGGAAGCAAAATTTAAATCGCGCATCCAAAGCCTGCAAATCTTCACCGCTCTATACCAAACATTTTTGAAATAAGAAAAATGCCTGCAAATAAATATTTGAAGCTAGTGGATTTAATATTTACACAATAAATTTATAAATCCCTCGCTAGTTCCCCAGTTGGGTGTATCGAACTAAAAACGGAAGCAATAGCTTTGTACGATTCAGAATTTGTACTGATTTGAGAAACACAGTAAGCTACGTGAAAGATAGGTGTGTTGAGTTCACTTCGGGCCCAATTTGTCCCGGGTCCTCAGTCTGTCGCGCTTTAAGAATGGTATTTCTTTACGCCATGATGGCAGCGAGAAGTGACGATTAGAAGAGAGGTAACTTCCGACCGTCGTACTACGTTGTCACAGATAATTAGGCCTCCTGACGCAACACAAGAGTCCCATGTTCTTGTAAAGGGAGTTCCTCCTACGTTTATTGGTCCACTGGCTAGGAGTATCCTCCGTTAGAGCTACTGAGCGTTCTGCAACATAAAAGATAATTAGGACCTCGTACGAGTGTAATGCTATGTTAATTTGAATTCTCGCATGTACGCCCTTTCCTCTAACAAAGCATCGAGTTTATAAGATTTGTATACTAATTATCAAAACGCATATCCTTTACCTGTTACTTAGAGTCGCTTGTAGGTTGGGTGGATTTAATTGAGGTGTAACCCACATTCCTGTAACTGACCGACCCTTGCTTGGTTTTTATTTACCCGTGAAACAGAACGTTTAATGAAATTTCAAACGCAAAACCCCCCTCCGAGGCTGCGAGCGAACATGAGCACAAACGGAACTTAATACCCAACACAGCTTTTACTGAATCAATGATCATGTGAACAAACAATAGTCAGTAGCGTGCTAGATTAAATATTATTATTTTTAGAGGAAGGTTTGTTCTGTGAACCTGATGGTTTTCTTAAAACAATTGCTTTGGTATATAAGCAAAACCAGTTCTATGCCGTGTTGTCTACACTAGACCTAAACTGCACTGATGAGCTGTAATGACAGCGAAATAGTACTATCTGCAGTTGGTTGAGGTGTAGACAGCACGGCATAGACATGCATTTTAATGTGCTACAAGTTTGTGTGAGCCTTTTCCTATAATTTTCAATAAATGTCTCACTTATGAAGTTTTTTCAGAGTACTTAGATTCCAATCTAACTTCCAGATTCCTGCAGATCTAACAAGTTTTGCCTCGTGCAGTTTAAAAAAAGGACTAAACACTTTTATGAATCATCTTCGACGTAACTTATGCTGTTTGAAAGCCAAAGTTTAATTATGTATAGATTTTTCTTTGGTTTGTAATTTGTCTGCTGTAGAAAACGAGTTTATATCATATAACTTTATATTACAGTTGGGAATTCGTGGTGAAATAAGTCGATGAAATATTTCGAATGCGTTTTGCTTATGAAGTGGTGAACGAGGCAACGTAAAAGCTTAATGAGCTGTTAACACTAAATCAACGCCCCCACGATTTTCAAATATGCCAATCAAATTTAAATGGATTAGCTTTAAAGTGATTTTGGAAAATGCGATCGTTTGATTAGCTAGGCTTGTAGGTGGTTGGTCCATTACTGTCTTTTATTACATTTCAATAGACTCTATCCACAATACGGCACCGCACACATGGTCCGCTGATTTTAATTATTTCAATGTCCTCGTTATGACAGCGGCGGGATTTTTTTTACAAACAAATTGTTACCGCCGCAATAACGCGAATAAAGCAGATTTCGCTTTTCCAAACGAGTTAATATTCGGCGAACGACAGATAAAACAGTTGTCAGTCGAAGATATTTTCTATTTCCGACTGGACTTTGATAAAGGATATTACCATCGCAAAGCTCATTGCCGATTGTCAGACACAGGATACTCGAATAAAGTTGTATTTATTTCTTGACCTAATTCGTAATCCGGCCCCAGGACATGCCGAGAATAGTGAGAAATATCGAACGCGTTCTCCAATTTCTTAAAATCATCCTGGACAATACAGGTACAGAACTCATTGCGAACTCTTCACTGTAACATCCTCCTATTTATAGATCGTAAAATTTTGGCATGCAATAATACCGTTTCCTATTAATCCACTTAATAAACAGAAATGGACCAGAGATAGAAGCGTTTTGTTCTGGAATGTCGTTTAACTAAAGCAGAAGAAAAAACGCTCAGTGAATATCAGCAGTACATTCTTCTGAACAGAGGAGAATGAACACCAACATATCAACAACATATCAACAACAATTCAGGGCAGTTTTAGAGATAAACGTTATATATATTTCTGAAGATAGCTAGCCAAAGAAACGCAGAAATACAAAACAACTAGATATATAATTTTTTATTTTGGACAACTTTTGCACATTCATTATGCAAAGTTCGACATCAAAGGGCAAAACATATCGGAATTTCTCATAACATCCTTTCATGATCATCTTCTAAGAATTACGATAGGCTGTTTAACGGTTTTAAATTATTAACCCGGACAACCAGTGGGTTGGGGGGAACGAAATTAAATACCAGTGGCTGTAATTAATGCGAGCAAATTAATTAGCAGGATATCCAACTGTTTAAACCAAGTTAGAGTACATAAACGGCGCCGCCGGCTTTGAAAGGACGCATTGTAAAATCTTCCGTACCTCCCCGGACATCTCAATCAAGAGTCATGTCCAGGGAAATCCCATAGGATGGCAGTCCAATATAAGCTGATTACGGTCGCGCCCATCTATACCTTGCACCTCTTTTCTAAGGATATATATTCAAGCTGGCGTACACTTTGCTGCAGCTTATTAAAGTGTTAAAGCCGGAAAGTGTTCGACTGTTCTCATACAGATAATTCAATCCACAGTGGAAGGTAACCGGCGTGCCTTTCTTTTACCTGGGGCAAGTGAGTTCCAACTACGATAACTGAATACGGGTGAGCATTTGTTTTTTTAATTATTTTCACTAAATACTCGGTTTTCTTCGTACTTATTCCATGTACTGCTATAAGAACTTTTCTACATACCTATGCATCCCGTATTTTGCTATCGCCGGGAATTCTTAGTCTACAATTGATTACGCTTCATGCTACATTCGTAATTATGCTCATGTAGATTAAATTCAAGGGAACTCTGTGCATCTATCATTCATTTTCCGCTTCTTAGTCATGTAATGTATTCATTATGTGAAGAAGCGTTTACTCTAACAAACAGACCCTTGGATTATGTCCCTTCTTTTATACACTCCCGGAAGAGGGCCCGTTTTTCCTTGTGCAGCTTATTTTTAGCATCTCGAAGTTAAAGATCATATTTTGTTCCGTTAGATGATGAACTTGGCCTCTTTATATCCCGTACCTTTCATATGTAGTCCGAGAGATGTATATTCAGTATTAGATATAAGGAATATTTCCACATGTTGCCGGGAAATCAACGGACACCGAGAACACAAAAATCATTAGGAGAATTTAAGCATTCTTTTAAAGCGCTACCTATTTGCTTCTACCTAAACACTTAAATATATAGGGACAATTAATTAATAAATACTGACTGATTATACCCATTAGAAATACCTAACTATATCTTAAATATTGATAAGCTCAATTAATTAACATCAGTTTTTTTTTGCTCCACGAACTGAAATATTTCTCTTTGATACTGAAAATTACTTAAAGTTATCAAACGTTTTAAGTTTGTCTAAAAACTGACACCTTATGACAAATTTTGTCTGCGGTATACTATGTCGTAAGGTAAAAAAGTTTATTAGCCGCTATCGCTACGCAACTGACAGCAGCCCCCCAGATGAGGCATATCGTCTAACCGTAACATCCCTGTTGGTAATTTCGTTTGAGCTTCAGTCAAAATACTAGCTGATAATATCGACGTCACATAAATACTGGGAATGGTGGCAACCATAATGTAATGAAAGCCTCTGTCTGCCTGAACAATGTCAATAAATTGTCTTGCAGCTGGGGAGAAACAATTTTAGATATTATCGTTGTGACGCAACTTCTCGTTTGTATTCTTTGGTACATTTAAAATTTATTGTTTAAAGTGGGTCGTCCGTAAATTAATCCAAAGAAGGCTTTTAATTTTTTTCTAATCGACTTACAAGAGCAAACGGATTCTAAATAATGTAATAGCGGTTGTACTACAGAAGATACGATATACACATACAAAGAAAAACTGTTATATATAGGGTTATCGGGAAAGGAGGCTTAACTCAAATTAAAAAGTAACTCGAAACCGAACCCCCAGAATGGTCTTTTACTAGAGAACGTGTAAAATTGATTCAAATATGTAAAAAATTATCGTTAAAGCATTAATCTAAGAATCCTTTAACATTCTAGGAATTCGATCAAGAGGAGCGCCCAATCAGCAGGGAGTATTTGTGCTAATATGGTACTGAACCACTTCCCTCGTTAGTACTGAAGGAGATGTTAATATGTTGTTGACAAATAAACTTCCACTTAACTGAGCAGAAAAAGTACACTCCACTTAGTTCAATAAATACCATCATGCCGTCTGATGTACGGTGCAGTTCGTTAAGTAATTAAATGTAAGTGTTTATCAATTCTATCAAGATTGTTGACTGATAACACCGTGTTGCTTACAAGTGGCGCTGAAACGTGATAGCGACTATGACATTGTTAATTGTGAACTGCATGTACTCTAATCTAAACAGCAGTAATAATATAACTGATTTTTATATGCAAACACCTCTTGCATTTGCTTAGGATAAGAATTTTTGAAAAGGCAGCGTCATTTCACTGCCAAATGCTACATTCATTTTGGTGATATACTTCGACTTCAAAGACTAGCTAATAGGGATATCTCTGAGTTTACAAGCAATTCATACATTAAAAGCCTTTAAACGAACTCACTTTTACTTAATCGGCTTAATTATGTCTGGTATACAGAGATATGAAATGTATATTTTATGTTTTCATTTCACCATTATACATCGTTCACTTCCCCTACCTATTACAGTAATACTGAGATTCAGGCGTTCATTATTTCTTCGGATGCCTCTTTTTCAGGTTGCTCCATATTAATTCGAGTACATTGAACACACAATAATAATACTGTGTGCCCATCTTGTCTTGCAATTTCATCAATCCTCTATAGATTTTAAAAACGTCTAGCAACTGTCTTTCTTTGCTACTTTTGCCGAAATTTCATTACTATTTTTTTTTATTGCTGTTGTAGGTGTATAGGTACAAATGGAACTAATTGTTTAGTAAACCATGTTTCAAAGAATCACACGTACCTGTCGTGATGATAACCACCAGAGTGGTCTATTTTTACCAACCTTAAGCTGTTAATAAAAAGTGCTCTATGAAAGTCTGAAAGTCTGAAAATACGATTGCAACAGACGAAACACTGCAGCGGCTCGAAGAAAGTTTGTATGAAGTGAGGCAGTCCTCGTTATGCCTGCTGCTTTCGGTGAATATATGAGCTTTCAAATCTACGACAGCTGAAAGATTATTCCTGGAGGCCAAAGTAAAGCCATTATAAATGATAGGTGCAGGGCAGCAATTCTTTTTAATTCAAATAGGTTCGAGTTGAACTCCCCTGCGGCAATGTCGCGGATTATTAAGGACACCGCTCTTTTCAGCTCGTTTCAGTTTTAATTTGGAAATCCGCCATGCCAACTGGTTAAGTTCCAGCGATTGTTGTTCTTTAATTAAAACTTAATATTAACATTTTCATTGTGGGGACGCAGTGATCGGTTCGTCTCAAAGCTCCGAGGCAACTTCGTGAATTTTAACATTCTTCTCGGGACCCGCCAAGTTTTTATATTGTTCATAACTACTTTCAATGTTTCGGCTATTGTTTCAGCGCTCTGATTCGGTATGGGACTCCGTACAAACGTCTGGAACTGAAATATTAATGACCGCCGATTTGCAGAACGTGGCGGGCCTTTCGGATATATATAATGACATTTCTGTATTATGGCCACTTTGATTTGCGATAGTCAGTGAGATCACAGGAAAATGTGTTAACTTTGATGAGATCCCTGCTTGCTAGTTAAAAAATCGCGATCGGGTCGCGAAGTAATTAATGCCGAAATGATCAGATTATTATTAAAGCATATTTCTAGATTAGACCCTTGGTTAAAAGCGCTCTTAAAGTGCAGTATGCAATCAGGTATTTTATCATCTCCTGGGACAAATTTAGCTTTCTGCACACAACGAGGGTAAAACGCAGCATTACAATCTACTTAAATCGCCCCAGTTACGTGGTCTCGTTAAAGTTATTACTATTCCTATTTGCAATCACCACTAACCCTGGTTTACGTCAGAGTCAGAGTTCTTTAAGGAGGCCTTTTCTTAATTTGTTTGATTGAATTCCATTTACTAAGCAAACACAACGTATAGGTGTTCAGAGTTGGGCTCCCGTTAACTAATTGCTAAAACCAAGTATGCCCGCGGAGTACCTACTCATGTCTTGTTCAATTATTACCAAACTGCTTGTACATCGATCGATGTGTTGCCTCTTCCCATTGCATAGCACTTCCTTTGTGCTATTATTGTTCACCGATAATATGATTTTCAGTTTATCGACTAGATTGTTCAGTTAAAGTCTTTGCTTGATCTGCTATTGATGGCTCATAGTCAAGTATTTACAGAAAACAGTTTTCTCTGGTTAGAATTCTAATTTTAAAAAGTTTTCTCCTAACTGTTGCTGAAGAAACGGTCGGTCTTTATGGGACTTCCAGCTCATTCTTTTATCTAAAGTTAACCCCAGTAACTGAATGGTATTTTTATTGTATTCTTCTGCGAAAACAGCAGTGTCTGGCCGAGGTGAAGTTGCTATTACAGATGCTAAAAGGTAAAAAGATTGTCCCTAAAATTGATTCTTGGATAACACCAATATTTTCGCTAAATCCATAAAATTTAATTTATTATTAATATCATTCAAAGTGCAGGTCATTGAAAGAAATTGTTGTTTGCATGGTTTCGCTGTTTTGTTTCCATTTTACTAACAGCAAATAAGACCTGTTACGCTACTTCATGACTTCAGACTCGTAACGCTATTGAAATGCGGTACATGCACATGCGTTATTTTATACAGCAAGCTGCAGGCTTGCGTGACATGGTCTTTTGCTCATAAATGAACGGCGCACTTAAAAATAATTCATATGGAATTGTAATAAACCAGCCCGCACTGTAGATTTCAAGATAAAAACTTCTTAACACTTACCTAAATTATTTTCCTGCTTAGGCATATACTCTTGCATATCCTTGAGAATTTTGCTTATTTCCTGTGAATCTTTGGCGATACTACAAAGCTCCTCTTGATTAAAATCTGGTGTTATCTGCTTACATAGAAGTATTTGGCTAATAACATTTCCCAGGTTGGACGGCCCGGCTCTGTTATCTACCAAAGAAAAAGTCGTATTCACACAACCATGTAGTACACTATAAATATGGAAATGTAGCAATAAAATATAAAAAAAGGTTAGTAACCATCCTCAAAAGATTACTTTGAAGCTTATTTGCCTTTGCTTCTGACTATATGTGTCGTTTCCATTCATATGAATGTTATTATTACGTTTTTCAATTATAGTTAGATTGTTCTTCATACAGAAATGCACATGAAGTAGTCCAGTTACTGTTTTGCTTATTTGCAGCAATTCCCTAACTTCTCCTTCAGTGTGGGGACGTCAATTCAGGAAAAATAGTGTTTGTTTGTCAGTCTGCTCTCTCACTGTCCTTTTCGCTAGGTGTCCACTCCAGGCCTTTAGGTCTTTAGGGTGCATTGAAGCATTCATTTGCAACATTGCTACACATAATTGTTTTTTGTGGCAAGAACGATTCTTCTTGAAGGTCTTGGTTACGTATTCTGTCTATTCGCGTGAACCCCATAACTCTTGGTAAATACTTCATTTCACAATCTCAGTGTAGTGTTTAGTACCCATGTTTCACTTCCATACAGCAATCGACTTATACACAAATATCTTTGTTTTTCTGGTTAGTTCTTTCTTGCTTTTAAACTTATTGTTCATTGTGCCCCAAGACTAAGATTTCAGTACAAATATGATTTTAAATAATATATTAATTAACTGCATTTTTGTCAGGATTAAAATGAGGTCATTACTGTAAAGGTAACTAGATAAAAAAAGGTTGCAATCCTCGCAAAGCAACACAGTTCTCTCATACTTTCAGACTTTCACCCAGTATACCAAAAAATCATCAGAAATAATATGGTCTATGTGACCATGTATATCATATTCGTTTCGTCTTACGTTTGAATTCCAAAAATTACAATTGAAAAAAGCTTGTAAATTTGGGCTACGTTGCCGTGTATCAGTAAAAACCACTTGTATCCGTCATGTTAGCGTGTTCCTACATATATCAGCCTGGCATGAGATCCCTTGAGAAAAAGACCCTACACATATAAAAATCACGTACGTAGGTACATGTCAAGCAGCTTTTTTGAGGGAGCAGCAGCACTGTCATATGATTTTTGATTTCTGCGATTAAACAATGCCTTCTTACCTCCTCAATAATCTTTATTTTGCCTCTTAATCCATTGAACCTACATAGCTTATGTCTTGAGCACCTGATGGTGTTAGTAAATCATGTGTTGAATATTTAAGCTTGTGGAAAGGTGGCAAAAGAAGTGCTTTAAAATTCAAACTAACCATTTGGCGAAAACCACAAAACGATCTCGATGCTATTTGTGTACTGTCAATACGAAAAGCATAAACGCTAAATGCTATTATCCAAGTACTACTTCTCCTAGATTTGTAATAATGAAATGTCCAATTCCTTTTGTGGGAGTGAGAAGATAATATAATGAATTCTTTCATTGTTTTATTTCACTATTACTTTTACTGAAATCTTTATACCGTCTGTGACATTGCAAAACTAGCTGAAGCTGCCGAATAAAGAAAATTCATTTTTCTGTGTAGTGCGGTTATCTGAGCTTCAGACCAACTTAGGAATACGGCACAAAGTTTTTCGATTGCCTGTCCAACTCGGTGGCCTTCTTAGCAGCTGGTTCGAATTTCTCAGCGCCCACGTTTTCCTTTGAAAGTTTCAAAAGGGTGATAGTCAGAAGAGGACGATACTATTAGATTATCCACTGCTTTCTATAGCAAGTTATGCGACGCTTTAGGGTTTATCCGAACCACACCCGKACAATGGAATATAAATGGATGTAAATACGTAAGTAAATAATCTTTACTGAACATACATTCACAGGCTCGTACAATCGGCAAAGCCTATTTGCATCTAGAGCTTAACATATGCAGATGGCAACACTCTACACGTGACTTTTTACATGTGATCTATTTTTTTAATTCCAAGTGAAGTTTGCTGCTTTCATTTGGCCAATAGTCATAAAACTTGGAATTAAAGATGGTTCTCAGTTACATAAACCTCTGGTCTCTAACTTTTAAGTTACATATTGAAAAGGTAACACAGAAACTGAAGACAAGGAACAACATATTGCATAAATTAGCTGGATCAACTTGGGGTGCTAACGCAAAAACACCACGAATATCTGTATTGAGCTTAGTTTATTTATCAGCGGAGTACTGTTGTCCTGTTTGGATGAATAGTGCACATGTTTCCAAAGTAGACTCACAACCTTACACTCCAATGAGGATCATCTTTGGCACTACTAAATTTGCCTTTACCTTGGCTGCCTGTTTTAGCAAGTATCACTCCTCCAATTATACGACGTCAATATGCACTCAATAAGGAGCTCTTGAAATACCATGATATGCCTAATTCACACGCCCAGAATGTACACAGCCTGTGTAAGGCTCCTAAAAGCCAATTTGAAAAATCTTTTTCTACTGATGATGAGGATATCCTGGGCAATGGAAGATTAAATTTTTAACCGCAATTTAATTACTAAACCAACAGTGCAACAGTACAAGTACCAGGATTTGGTTTACAACGTAATAAATTGTGRACACTAAATCGTTACATTCGGTGTAAGTCGATTCATATCCCACCATCTTGCAAGCTTAATAGCAGTGTCTTGTAAGTGAGTTAGTTAAAGTTAGATTTAACTCGAATATACAATGRGATCCAAAACTACATAATGTAATAGCAATAGCAAATATACATTACCGTAATAGCCGGTCATATCCATGGGAATAATTTGAACGAGGCGATGGCACTTGGTGAGTTCACGCAAGAATAACTGCGAGACGAAAAACAGAAGGACTAAATGTGGATTATCAGCCGGGATCCCTTCAGCCACTGAACTAGAAAAAAAAACGCTCAATTGTATTAAAAATCACTTAATTTTCGCTATCAGGTATTATAGTATGACCAAATAGCGAAAAAACCGTATGTTTTCTTAGGTATTAAGAGGCCCTATTATTCAATCATTGAAGCGTCGTATGTACTCAAAGGACTACTTGACACCTTTAAAACAGCTTAATAAAATTAGATACCCTCTCATACTTCAAGAGGCGAGCTCCAAGGTGCCGTTCTTCCCCCCTCGTTTTACTTGCGACTCACATTGCTAATGAGACACGTGAGTGTACAACCTTTGTTTTCTTTAACAGCTCTTGGAAAACACTCGGGTATGGTCTGACGCTGTAGACTCTTGGGAAGCTTTTTTTTGTTTTTTGATGGAAACGTCTCGACATGAAAAGCTGAAATATCCGCAGCATGTCGCACTATCCGTCTTTTAAGTAAACGAAAAAGGGCGTTATAAAAGCAGGTTCTGCAAGTGCCAATACTGGTTTTTATTCATTTGATGATAATCCGAATGCTCGTAATCATTTACATAAATTTTTAACGCAACGAATTTTGCAGCTAGTATTTCTTGAATTTCAATTTCAGCTCTTGCTAACTGCGTGGTTCTTCTTTCTACACTTGTTAAATAACCTCAGAGGAAAAATCCAATAGTTCAACCGTGTTCGACACGCAAATACAGAAATCAACAAATAGTGATGGTAGGCAAGAGAACGGCTGCTTAATATAGAAAATATTGCTTCAATTGTTATTGATGTAAACAGTGATGATAGTGGGAGCAATGAAGAAGTGATTTTTTACACAATGGTAATTGTTATCTGTTACCACTGTTCATGATGTATTCGAAAATAATCTGCTTCCGAAAAAAAAAAAGCTGGACAGCTTCATTTATGCCACTAATTTATAAACCTACTCAAGATGATCTAGAGCAACGTAACTGTTACGGGGATTGTAATACAAAAGCTATTTATAATGATTTTCATTGATCACGAAGGGTTTGTTAATAATGCGGCTAATTATGCTCGTGTTACAAGACAAGAGAGTTAAATACAAGTATATCGATATGCTATGAAGTTAGGAATAGATAAGAAACTTCGATATGTGGCTTCAGGGATTACAGATTTCGCAATTTAGGGAGGGGTGAAGGCAATTCTCGCATGTCAAGTACTTCTGCAGCCGCAAACGGCAACTAAGTTACAAATCAATCTCGATATGGTTAGGCAGTTGCTACCGGATGGTGCTCGTTTGCTATGAGAAAAAAAGGGATATGCTGCTACCAGATTGATTTTTGCCCGAAGTAAAAAGATACACGCTTTATACGCCCTCATGCATGACGCCCTGGCTGTACTCGTCTCCTGAATATGGAAACACAGTATCCTGCAAACGTTATTTGTGTATTAGTGGTTTAAGCATTAATGCGATCAAACGCTTGGGGCATTACCAAATGATATAAACGCATATTCGGACACTGTACACAGATTCAAGTGAGACAACTGGTACATGCCACTCGCTGTCCCAAGTACACACTTGCTTATTATACAAAGCAGCATGCTAAAATACTCATTGGTATTTCGTAGAATTAATCCATTTTCAATATAACTTTAGTTAGTTAGTTCAATTAAAAGTCCAAGTTATTTTTGGCTACATAAAACTTGATTTTCATCCTCTAGCCTGCTTCTTCGGGAGGTCAAAAAGATTTTGTTTTATTGGGGTTTGCTATTTGTTCTATAAACATATTATCTCTCCTAGCGATTGTGTAAGAACAATGTTTGGTAAAAGAATATGTAGTCCACGGTTTTTTTTATTTAATTTATTTTGTTACTAATCAATATTTATTTTTCAGAATTCACCTACCCAGCAACTGCTGGGCAACAATTGGTGATTTGCAGGCTTGAACAATCAAAAAATAATTACCCTCAATAACGAGATTATCTGATAATAATTTCATGATTCATTTTCCCATAAGTTAATTCCGACAATTTGCTCCACAAAGAGCTTTTACGAAAAGCCAATAAAAATTTTGGTATTCAAAGTGCATCCCACGTTCGCGCTTGCACAAACCTAAATAGTAACTATAAATGTAAGAAATACGGTGCAGGCGTTCAAGTGCAGATTTATAGTGAGATTTACTGCATCTAGAATTCGTGGTGCGAAACATGGCAATCGTGGTATGTTTTTGAAGCGAGGCGTGACTTGAACGAGACGGCGTCATATTAAAATGCAGTTCTGTATGCAGATATTTTTTAATCAAATGGCGTCTACAGCTTGTAATATACTAATTATACGTATATAAACATTGCTACGCAATAAGTTTCTTCTCCAAACTTCGTGTTAAATTTGCTCATATATTTTTCGTCTTTATCTTCCTAAGCTTTCTATTGTACAATCTGAAAAAAGTCATAAAACTTTAAGGGACAATTAGTATAAAGGAGAACAGTTTCGTGATCTTGGATATGTAAGGAAGATAAAAAAAGCAGCTGCCAATGCAATAAGTAATGACTGTTCTGTCTCAGAAACGGTCATATTTAATTTTTACATCATTTTTTAAGGACAGAAGCAGATTTTGTCTCATTATGGATATCAATATTACATGAAAGTTCACACAACAGTTCAAATCAAAAAAATCTTAAGTTATTATAGTTATCATGCTATATTCTTAAGGGACATCTAGTAATAAAATAAAATGATTTTGTAAAATCAACGACGATATTTGGATTTTTTTATTCTACCATAACCATCCGAATTGTTTAAAGTTTTGTTTTCTTCACTATTTCTTCAACTCCATTGATGGTCAAATATTAGCAGTGTTGTTATAGAATGAAATAACGTTGATTTGGACCAAACATATGGCAACAGTGAATTTGTTAAAATAACACTGAACATTGACAATTATATTATTTGCAACTTTACCTCTTAAAAAACTATTACAATATTACCACCACAATTCATTCTACATTACAAGATGAAGACAAGATGGGTATAATTAACAAGTCTAAAATGAAATCTAATTAGCAATCCTTGTTTCATAACTGAAATTTATACGCCTTGTGTAACGAGCTGGTCAAAGAAAGAGAATTAATTAGATCAACTTGAAATTCCGCGAAAGCAGACCAAACATCCACGTAACGATATTAAGGATGTGTCCTTAAAAATAACCAAACAGTTCGTCGGTCTGAAGTTGAACTTGAAACATGTGAAATATGAAGATGCATATGTTTTTATTATTATTATTATTATTATTATAAATTGGAAAGTATTTTAGGAGTGTTACGTATTGGTCTTGACCTTAACCTTTACTGAAATAAAATCGCGTTGATGTAGTCAAACCCACATAAGCATACTTTTTTTTAATTTGGAACTGATGGCTACAAAAGCCCAACGACTTTGAAGTGACGTCCTTTGTATTTCTATATTCCGCATCCAGTTTGGAGTAAATCGGTTCACATTACAGAAACAATAGGACGTCTGTATGATTTTGAAAATGTTTTTCTCCTTTGCCGCGCCAGTCAACTGTGTTGTTTGTTCGGTCATCTACATTGCAAAATAATTGCATTCGCTTCAGTAGAATTAGGGTTCGATTGAATTCTGTATAAATCAGGTATCAAAGTACGTCCCTTGCTACGTTGTTACTATATGATGAACATAAGATAACATAATGAATTCAACTTGTTCAGAAGTTATTAAAAAAAAAAACGAAAATTGTCATTTTTTAAATTTAGAACTAGAATTTGCATTACTAAAATCCGTTTATTGTTAGTGTATAGCAGTAAACAAACGTATTTAACAGTTCTATCTATCTATCTATCGTCAATTTGCAATCATTTGAAATGGCTGAACAGTTTTCCATCGGTAAAAAGTACGATATTTTTTGTACTTACATTCAAGCTGAATACTTAAAACAGTTTCCTGAAAGAGGACAACCATATTTAGACTGTATGTACATTTATGGTGTTATTATTATTTATAGCTTAAGCTTCACATGATCTAGTGCTGTAATAATAGGAAATTTGTACCTTTATATCCTGTTTCTTGTTTTTTTTTGTGCTATTAAGCCACATAGGATAATTGCTGCTGCATCTAGTGTAGATGTTTTTTTCTTCATCGTTTCATTTACAATAGATCTGACAATAGAGTAAAAACGTTAACCATTTTATGACCTGAATATGTTCATTCACCATTTTTAAGGCTACATATTAAGTCGCATGTATACGCCAGTAAAGTAAGGTTGTGTAACAGGTAAATTTGGCTCGCTTAATAATTTACCAGTTGTGTTCACTGGAAAAACTGGAAACGTTTTTTCTTTGACGTAACAAGCCAACTTTCGGTATTAAGGCTCAGTCTCCTTTTGCGTACACATGAATCCCCATGTGGTGCATAAATACTTTATTCAGTAGAACTGCTTCAGATCTGGCCCGCTGCGGCTTCCGACCCTTACATTAGCCACGATGAATCCACATAGGTAAGGCATCCTCTATATTAATTTCACTTTTTTTATTCCGGAATAGCCAGCTTCATTGGGACGACAGTTGATTATAGCGTCGTGTTCCCTCGATTTCCCATTCTGGTGGGGCAACTTTTTTTCAGGGTGTCGCCGTTACGGGTCGTATAATGTAGTCCAATCGAGTGCGTTCTAATGGAAGACTAAGAGACCTTTGGTAACCTAGTTGACAATTTACATTTCGAGTTTAATTAACACGCGGTGTAGAAAGCACAATTCGATCTAGATTGCCTTCCAACATGGCGCTGTGCCTGCCTCACCGCAATCACCAGAGAATATACGTAATTCGGGTTTGTTGAGTCTCTTCGAATGAAACTTGCTAAAGCTGGCGAAATTTCCAGGAGGAGTCTTTACATTGTGAGTGTTTTTATGTTTTGAACCGTCCGGTCAATTTAATTTCAAAAAACGCACCTGATGAAATTTTTTCGGGGTTCACTCGCTTCAGTTGAGACTGCATAGTACTCTACAGCACGAAACAATCACAAAGAAAAGTACGTACTTGCTAAGTTTGGTTTAATGTACTTGGGCGTTATTATATATTATTAATGCTACAGGGATGAGGCAAGGCAAAGCAGATTTTAATTAAGTTTTTTAGTTTTTGACATATAGATCAAACCTGTGTTTTTTAATAGAAACCATAGTTGGCTATGACTCCATGAAAAAGAATATTTTTTGTGCTTTTAAAAAATATCTAACTTTCTATATATTTATTTGAAGATATTACTATGTAGCAGTAAAAAAAGACATAGAAGAAAATGGAAATAAAAGTTCCCAATATATTACGAAGACATTTGTCAAATTTAAAGTTTGAGAATATTTTTTAATAATTTACGAAAGTGTATACTGAAACAGATTTGAAAATATTTAACATGTTACTTTTTTTAAAAAAAGAGATTCATTTAGAGATGATTGTTTATTATCTAAGGAATTTAACCATTATGACATTTGGCATAAAAATCAATCAAAATTGGCACAATTAGAAAAATGATTACTCAACCTATTCACAAATACAACAAAATACTTCATCAAGTAATTTTGATCTCCGCATTAACGAATTAAATTTGTCGTGGACATATATATTTTGAAGGCTGTTTTGTGAAGTTCCATGTAGTAAATAAGCCAAATGGACAGTCAGCAACAATTTAACGCGCATTTATATTAATTGCTTCATTTGTATGGGTGTGAAAAGCGCCATTTAAATTAAAATCCGTTCATTTAGTTCCAAATATGTTTAAATCGCATCTGGTGTTCAGCACGATTTCATTCTTAGCCCGTTGATGATGACGTTAATTTGTGGACCAATTAATTAATTATGAACAATCTTGTTGTCTGATTAAAAAATGATTTTCAACTAGTATATATCGTACGTTGTTTGGAGACCACATAAACGGCTGGGATTTAAATTTAGGCTTTGTTCAAAATTTAAACGTTAGCTGTCATTAAAATCATTGTACATGATATACGTCAATAACACACATAGCTGCTCGACAGTAGCTTGATATCCCACTACGTAATATATATTAACAACGCAGAATGTATTCGAATATTTTTTAAATACTTTAATAGCAAACTTCACCTACAATTTTTTACGTTGTCTCAGGCAAAGGTGTCGATTTGTTTTGGGTTTCCATTAAATAATTTTACACATCAAGTGGGAATTAATGGTACGTCAACTGCTTGCTGGGTGTAACACAGGGTTCTTATCTGGGAACAGTACAGTTAGCGATTTTTGTATATATACACATTACTTTAAAATTTAACATAAGATGAACGAGGGTTTCAATATTGTGATTTTCAACAAGGTTTACTCAGTCGTGTTAAGTGGGAGAGCAAAAAATATTATTAATTGTTACAAGATTTCATTTTGTTGTTTTCATTCATATAGGACAAAGTACGATCGTTTTATACCGGTGAATTTATTTGATCATATTTCAACACAAATCTGTTGTGTGTTGCGTTTGTATGAACATATGTAGTTACTAGATATCTAAAGAGTATTATAACAGGATTCAAGAGATTTAAACGTAAAATTTCCCAAGTGAGTAGAGCCAACTCCACACGTATTCATATTTGTTTTGTCTTTGTGAAACGGTTGTCGTTTTGAAGTTAAATTACCAATAAGGAAATCCGCCGATATCAGAGTTGGAGGTTAATACTTAACGAAAAGCCCCCCTTTTTTCTGCCGAGAAAGTATTAAAGATATACATTCGATAAAAATGCTTGTAATACAATTGTTAGTTGATATATTGGCATACAGATCCTTATCTACTAATGGAGTTGATACGACATGTATCGGTAATCGTTAGCAGAAGATATGTGATTATTGTGTAGTTCATTATTCTGAAATGGGCTATGTGTGTTATCCATTTCGAAAATGAACTGTACGTTTTGTTTATAATCAAGTGTTAAAAAACCTCAAGGTGGGTATCCTACGTTTTTGATTTTATTACAATTTGTATATTAGCAAACCCAGTATAAATCCATGTGGAATACTACAAATTATACCAAAAAACGATTTTATAAATTCAAAGAATCTACCCCTATGCCAAGATACTACGTCATCCGTAATTTTTAACGTTGGAGTTTCGTACTAGTCTAATTGGGAAGTGCCTTGACCTTATAACAACAGTTGTGAAGCTATGTATACTTCATGTGAGTGCCTTTACACGAAAGTACATCATAAATCTAAGGTTACCATAGACAGCCATCGCGTTTAGGGCTTCGTGATTCGACATTTAAAACTTATTGCGTGGATAATGAATGTTGATGTGTCATATATAACCTTTAGACTGCGATATCACTACATATTGTCAAAATCGTCCGTGATTCATGACGAAAGTTTAGGTATTCAATCTGGACATTATTGGACGTTGTCGTTATTTCTCGAGAAACAGAAACAATATTAAGTGAAGTTTTAGCCTTCATTATGATCCACGCGAGTGAAATAAGAATTTACTATTCCCTGACATGAACTTTATATGACATAAATGGAAAGGTACAAGTCTTCAACTTGTATGTTAATCCAGTGGAAGTCGAACAGATTTCAAAGACCCAAAATACTATGGACATTCTAAATCTGATGTTGAAGTTTAGAAACAACGCACTGAAATGGTTCAAACAGTCGAAGTTATCTGCTCACTATTATAAATAGTTGCGTAATCTTACTGCAAGACAAGAAAGGATAGCTTACTATGAACATGGTCTATCTGATAATTATTGTAAAGAGAAAGCTTTTCTTATTGCTGATCACTTATCAGATGTTACAAGTATCAACAATTCTCTCTCTCCAGGCAATGCAGCGTACTTTTTATTTACTTACATATTATACCAACAATATAAAGGTAGAGGGTCAACTATTTTCATTTTCTGCGGTAAGAATCAAGTTTCGAGAGCTTTAGATGGTATTACTTCTACTTCAACAGGGGTAGGTTTAGCGAGAGGGTTTTTTCCAAGTGATTGGAAGTATACCAGAATTATTCAATTTTCTGGGGTTGCAAATCTTCAGGATTTTAGCTACCTGCGACCAATAAGCATATTGTACTGTATCCAAGGCTTTGGAAAGAGTGGCTTTAAAAATTATGGTCTTTTTCTGAGAGAGAACCTGGTGCTTAAGCTTAGATTCCCTATAAAATCAAAAAAATTTCACATAACTCCAGCACAGACGATGATCTTATGCATAGCAAAGCGACTAGCTGCGGTTTGAGGTAACCAGGGCGTTACTGAGTGGCAACAAGAACGGTGAGTTCCCAAATTCGATTACCAAAGCCCACTCATTAATATTTCTGTGTGTTGGTGAAGGTTGTACACAACAAGAATCTTATATTGGGCAGTTTCGCCCCGCAATCGATGGTGTTAGTCGATAAATTAGCCGTAACCGCACATCTGAAATAATTAGCGCTCACCTGCGTATTTGTGGTAAAATTAACTGGCTGGTGTGCTTGCATGCCTCGACGCAGTTCCTCCGCAGCTTCCTGATCTTCTCCCGCAGTTCGGGGCAGTCCCTGGCTTGTCCTATGTGTATGAGCATGTCCCTGAAGAGAGCGACTTGCCCGTTGATGTCCAAAATTAACTGGAACAAAATTAACCCCGACATGAAAATTTTACCTCTCGCCAGTGAAATTTGTAACGCGTTAGCCGCAGAGCACGCGCGCCAGCTCCGTTGTTTATTCAAGAATCGCCCTGTTTTTTTCTGGCCAGCTAAGGCCTGCTGTTTGTTGGTTTTATCGTGCATTCATAAATACTTCAGCGGCACCGTATATTACTGCGAGTTTTCGCGCTACACCAGAAATGGTGGAGGTGCCGGCGACAGGTTTTATGTCGCTATTGCGGTAGTATTTCGTGCCTKCTGTCTGTTATAAGAAATAAGAGATCAGTCAGTCCCGGAAATGTCTGACGTATTGCAAAATGCTACTCTAATGTGAAGTCAGACAGGAAGTTTTTAGTTCACTTCTAACGAAACTGATGGCTCATCATGATTCCTCGTTGTCAAAGTGATGAAATAAAATTAAAGCTTACACAATAAAGAAGTTGAAACAGAACTGGACGAACACGTCAAATTTGTTCGGTCAAAAGACCAAGAGAAATAAAACATGAAAGACGAAATTAAGAAGAAAAAACGACTCGAAGCTCGAAGCTACGAGATCAAGATAGTGAAGAATGGAGAAGGAAACTGAATGAGAGAAAAATAATTCAACGGAAGGAAAAAAAAGTGAGTATACAGAGATAGAGGCTATTGAAAACAACCAAAGGAAGCAGAAAACATATTCAGAATAAGTAACCTATATCACGATTAATGTTATAAAAAATTAAGCTACGAGAACAGATTTGTGATCGCCACTAGAAAGAGGAAAACGATACTAAGTTACTTATATCGAGTGGGGATCTCTTAAAAGAAAAACTACAACTCATTCTAAAGCAACTCAGCTTAGCTCTAAACTGTCAGAACGCTGACCCCTTAAAGCTTCTAACATAAGATATTGTTCATCTTTTGTACCTGAAAACTTCTTACAACCTTGCCCTTGGGTTCTACATAACTTCCAAGTTCATTGAAACGACTAACTACTTGACTAATTGTTGATTGTCTAACTTACAACAAATTATCCATATATGACTGGTTACAGCCCTCGTTAATTAGAATTACCGGTTTCATTCCTTAGTGTTGTATGTGCAATTCTGTTCTATTACTGGACAAAMTGTTTGATTAATMTATAGGCATCATTTTTTAGTTCATTACCAGAATTGAACGTTAGTTTACATATGTCAGGTAAGTGCACCCCAAGTTTTGCTGGCATAACTATATTTTTTTATTCTTGCAATGTTTTTGTTTGTTAGGTATAATTACTTTGTCCCTTCTTAATTAAGAAACATATTAGTCAAAAACACCAGCTTATCAAGGCAATAGGATCATTTTGCACCAAAAGAATCGATAGCATTGTTAACGTAAGCCAATAACCAATTTCTTGCGTGTTTTAAACTTGAAGTAGTCGGTGAACTTAAGTTAAAGGCTTCGAAAAGTTTTCCTTAGGAAAATACCTGACATTGCACGACTACCCGTAGAGGCAAATTTTAACTTTAACCGACTGTTTATGTCCACAAAGCATGTAGCTGGAAATTATTACCTTCTATACCGTAATAGAGATAATTAAGTTAAAACTGAAGCTTGTGCAAAGTGAATCGAATTGGGCGCTAATTTGTCAAAACACTTTGACTAAATTACGGTAAATAGTGTTCGGGAGAAATTTACATAAGGGGCAAAACAAACGTTTTCAGTGATATATTCAATAAGTTTTTACACGCACCGCAACTTCAACTGATCAAAGCAAGATAAAATAAAATCAGTGCCTGGTAGCGATAACTTCAGTTTCTTAATTTTTATGGGTTTTATACGCTGTATTTGTGTTTGCTACTACATGAGAGGTTTAGATACAAAATAACATCAGCCTGTCAAGATGAAACTGCGGTGATTCCACAAATATTTATTTAATTTTTTACACTAAATAATAAACACTAATTTCATTTGACCTCTCAAGCTCATTTTTTTAATTCACTTATTCTACTAATTATAGCGATAAGATTTTGATTGATTTTACCATCAAGAATGACAATATCGCAGATTCAGTGTATAATTTGGTACTATACAATCCATTTGAATGATAAAGTGCAGATTTGGAGCATAATATCTTTACTTTACTTTACTTTACTTTAGTAGGTTTGTTTCAACGATACCTAGAAAATGTATAGTTGTAATGAATTGTGCGCTGCTTTTTCTTCTCAGAAAACAAAAGTATACAATTTAAGCGCCGCCAACAACTCTATAACATTATTCAAAGCACAAGCTTGCTTGCTTGTAATTTTAATATTCCAGCAACCAGTCATTAAATATTAGCGAATGAAAACATAATCGCATCAACAAGCCAGCCCCGCATTATTCGTATTCAAGTTTTCAGTTCCGTTCGCTGATAACATGTACCTCCATTTCTCCATTAATACCTGGCCTGTGTAATCCACACGTAATAGCTGGCGTTATTATTAATATTTTAATAGTGCTGGGTTACGTACACGCAAGCCTTCCAACAGCTAGCGTAACGCTGGTCTTTTTAACCCCATTAGATACGGAACACTGGACTTAGAAAAGTTACTTCTCATTTCTTTTTTTCGTGTACAGATATCCTTCCTAGTTAACTACTTCACAACGATCTGATGACCCTTATAATGGATATTATCCTTCAAATGTAGTCCGCTATCTCTCGTACATTTCTCAAGCGTTATATTGAAAAGTATCGTATAATGAGTCTTTAAAGCTTTCTGTTTCTTTCGGATTAAATCTTTACATGATGTTGTACCTAGTGTCATCTTTGTTAATCTCCTCCCATTTAATTGTATCGTATGCTATCGTATGAAGTTGCGTTGCGTATTCCCTCAGAATGTGTAGTTGGTCCTTAAATTCTTCTGTTCTGTAGATACCGTACATGATCACGTTTGCCTAGTTTTATTGTTCAACTTTTAGTAATTTCTCATCACAACTTTCACGTCGAATTTCGGATTTGTAAAAATATTTTCGGCAGTTTGTAACACTGTAACATTCCTATAATTAAAACACCTCAAAAATGTGTATGCATATTTTACTATTTTTTGTAGATGTGGAGATTTTGGGAATAGTGTTGATATTTTGATTGATAGGTAAACTGGAGCAGCTTTAATACCGTTCAACTTTAAAGTTAAATTATAAATAAAAATTTAAAGGTCCGATTGATGCCTTACTGGGGAAGCTGACCACTGTTTTCTGCTAAATAGGTTGACTTTTACTTCTGTTTATACCTGTTGTCCTGTCCTAGCGCGTTTCCTCCGTAGTTGCTTTACCTTAAAAATATGAAAAAATATTTTATAGCAAACTTATTCAGAATTTTATGCAGCATATTATAAAAATTTTCGTTTATACAGGTAAAGTTCCTTCCTGTGTTGGACAGCTTAACGGTCATTCAATAGAACGGTATAGTTTTTTAGCATGGTTAAATGGAAAAATTTTTAGGTATGAGTTACTACCTAATAGTTTACCAGAAATTAATTTTAAATGATATAATATCAAATTGATGTAAGTTGCTTTTTCTTGCTCACTAAATAAAATGTTTTTTACAGAGTAAGAAACTTTATACTCGTAGAAAGGTTCAGATCAGGTCGTTTTATAACTAGCAAATTTACAGATATTGTTGGATTTCTGAAAACCCTAAAAAATTGTGGCCAACCCCAACACTCTCCAGATAGTGGGCATTTTCCGTATAAACTGTAATTCAAAATATTTTTAGAATATGCTGCATTAAGTTTGACATAAAACATTCTTTCATATTTCGTACGGTAAAGGAATTACAAAGGGTTCGTGCAGGGATAGAACACTTGGTACGAGCAAATTTATTTTATTGTACAATAGAATTGATTCTAGTTGGCTAATTTACGCCAATTTTGTATATTTTATCGCGTTTAATACCTACTTTAATAATAAGAATGGCTACCAGCTTTCGATGTATTATTGTGTATGTCTGAGTACTAATTTTTAAACTGTTAACTAGTCAAGTATCTACACTAAACTACAACTAACAGAAGCAGAATCAGATTAAGCTAAATGGGTGAGTTATCTATAGATACTTACATCGTCAAATCGTCTATACGTCTAAAAGCAATTAAAAAAGTTGTAGATTGCAACGGTGAACCATGGACCATGGCATAATTTTAAGATAAATTATTTAAATTTGAAAAAATATATTGAGTTATTAACGCTTCCGATAGATTTTGAATTTTATAGAATTTTTTTAACTAATATGGTTCAGTAAAATTTGTATACATTCACCAATTGCTAAACCATATTCGTGGCTTTGTGTTTTCGGATTAAAAAATCAAAAGAAGTCAAATTAGGTGATCTTGGAGGGCATCTGTAGTCAGTTACTATTCTTCAACTGTGAGAGGGGTGAAATCCTGTTGAGTCCCAAATATCTGGCACCTGCCAAGTATTATTGGACTCATCATTGTAATATCAATTATTACTAGACAAAAATTAAAACAGAAACGTTCTTGCTATCAGTATCTTATATGCTGTTCTGAAGATTGAAATGTTACTTTTTTGTATCATTTATTTCAGAAATATGTGTAAAATTTAAAAATTCAGTAATATACGAGTTATTGTAGTTTACTTACTGTAAAATGGGAGGAAATAAAAAATGACGATTATTTATGGCACGCCGTTTTACTTTTCAATGTGACCTATCAATACTGTACATCAGAAAAATTCAATTTCAAATATGCTACTGACACATTTTTTATTCTGAATTAAAACGTTATATGCCCGCGCAAAAAAGCAACTTGACAACATTGCAGCGCATGGCGGGTAATTCTTGATTAATGAAAAGAAAAGAGACATATTTTTTTTAAATATATTGTTACATATGTTGCGAAAAAGAGAATATAAAACAGAGATTCATAAGGTTCATCAGGTGCTTACTGAAATATCACATTAAAAAGTGAAAGAATGAATGTTGCAAAATCAAAATAGTTTGTTTTTAAATTTAAAAGGAAAAAGAGGAGTGTTCTACACATTAAGTCTTTTTGTTTTTTTGACGAAGAGCTCCTAAGACAACCCTTTCTTGTGTAGTTAGATTTTTATCCTTCTCTTTTTAATAAAGCTCAACTTTAAAATCCATCAGTGTCGATAACGCGACTTTGAAAAGTAATTAAGCAATAACCCCAGCGTCATTGGAATTAAATTATCCCGTCACCCCTGCCGGCCCTTCGTATTTCGCCAACGTTCATTCAGTTCATTTAGCGACGTCTTTTTACAGTGGGAACACATTCAAAATACAGAAAAAAGGACATGCAAGTTGTTAACGCACCATGCTCAACTTCTCGTGGTCGTGGTGGTGGTGATGGTGGTGATATGACATAACTGGCAAAATTGTTACTCGTGTGGTATGCACAGCGGCATCGTATGTGGCCAAAGGTAAAAAAGACGTCCGTGCTCACCTCCAGGTGGACAACATCCTTGGCCGTCACATACGAAACTGAACACGCTAACGTGGTCGACGAAGGGGGTGCGCATGATCCAGGTGCACATGCAGCAACCCCATTATATACGATATACCTACACACTGTTTAAATACATACGCACAACTTTTAATCAATGTTACTCGACCAAACTTTGTTTATGACAGGTTACATTGGGCCCTTATTAAATCCACCCCTCATGTGTCCCTGCGGTATTTTCTTTGCGGAGAGTAACCGGTACGTCTTCGCGAAAGTAAAACCACTAGGCCACAAAATCCTATCACTGTCATATTTTTTTTATAAAATGCCAGTGCACAAAATGTAATGAAAATACTCTTTTATATTAACCAAAAGTTATTGGAACAATAGAAAAAACATGCAGCAAAAGTTAATTTCACTAGTGTTTTGACCAAACAACCACAAAGCTTTAGTTATATTACATATTTCCATTCACTACGAAATATTCGTTTCTTTTTGCTGAAAAATAATTAGATAGTTGCCAATCTACTTATGGAAAAAGTTTGTGTCTAATGTCCACCAAATAATTATCAATTATGGATATTCACATTTATTTTGGCAGTCTGTCAATTTCTATATGCAGCTATATGTTTACAAGAAATCATCGTACTAAAACCCCAAAAGGACTACCTTGAATTACTTGGCAACACTTTGACATTATATGTGTTAACACAAAATGATTGATTTGTATCGGGTGGTTACTCATCACGTGTATATTCAATGCTTAATTTTACGGGATTATTATATTTGCGACCATTCTTCACGTGTACGTTGTAATAACTGCACGTGTTAGATACAAACGATTTATCGCGCCATCCACGTGAACTGGACTGCATAATTAAATCTTTAACTAGAGTTGAATCACGAATTGTTTGTTTGTTCATAAAACGTTGTTTTGTTCGAAAAGGCCCAAGTTCACACTAGAACTGATGCTCTTTCACCCATACCATAAAGCAATGCATGCAGCAAAAATTACAAGCTGCATAACTACATCACAGTTACAGTTACAGTTCTTGTATTGTTCACTTATGCAGAAATATTCTCTAGAACTGGTCTTTTATGCAGGTGACTTTGTTTTGCTGATATATTCTGCAAGAATACGTCTTCACCCCGCAATAAGAGTATTAATAGTACTGTTGAAGATGTATACGATTCTATTAGGCTAAAAAAGATATCGAAATACCACTAGCAGTCATACAATAGTAATAAAAAAAGTTTTATGCTTTCGTTTAAGACAATTCATCATATTTTAGTAAACCGAGCGAAACGAGTGCAAGAATTTTTTCATTATTTATAGCTACATTCATGATAAATATAATTAAGAGTGTCGTCTATTTATTAAATTCGCTACATCTTACAAAGCATCAAGGTAATTTGCTATACAATATAAACATATATTGTGTTGGATGTAAACACTTTGTTTGCATTCCTAATTGTCCCCAAATTCGCACAATTTACTTAGAATATGTACGCAGGAGGTTTTAAGTTCATCCCTGCGTAATATATGCATAATGTTCAAGAGATAGGTTCCATTAGTTGCAACGCAAATAGCCATTAACACCGTTTGCACAACGTAAGTAATTCCATCTAGGCGGGATGATCTTCGTCTAATTGCACGACAAATAATCATTATCGCTGAGAAAGGAGACTGAATTGACGGTAATCAACAGGTAAATCGCAACTGTGCAGGCGTTAATGAATTATTTTGTGAAAACCATTTTTGACAGTAGCATCAGTTGACCAGTTGAGTATTCCTAAATCTGAACCTGTACCCTATAAACATGTCATTACGTGCAAAGTGTAGGTAATCAAAATTTTCAGAATAGTTTTTCAAAAAATAAAAGGAAGTTGTTGGCTTTTTAGTCACGCTATTTTGGGACACCGTGTATACTGGGTGTTTCACGGCGCAAATAATTAAAGTTTATGTCAAAATTTACAATACGATATAGCTCTCTGTTTCATTTTTAAGACAAAAAACAATTATTCATGTTACCTCCGTAAACGTTATTTTGGCTTCCATTTTCGATCTCTTCATGCCCAATATCATTAATGAAACTACTTGTATAATGTACATATCCCCGTTGCCTGATGTCAAAAGCCTTCTTCTGTCCTATTTGCGCATTAAAATCACCCATTATAATTATGATGTCCTAACGTAGGTACCGTGTCATTCATCTTTAAAATTAAGCAAGGCATGGCAAGACGAAAAATATCCAAAGCTCTCGTCAAGCTTTTATAGAAGGGTCAATTTATAACCCCAATAGTAGAATCATTTAACTTTTTAAGCCATAACAGAGCAATACAATCTTATTTCGTTTAAGTAAAATAAGAGCTGAGTGTGGTTTTCTATTATTCACTATATTGTACAATGAAAAAAACTGACTCCACTTCAGCTGAAGACCTGACTTATCAGGAATCAGAATATCCTCCTGTTAATCCACCCAGGCATTCAAGAAGTCCTTCACTCTACTGAGGATGGCAGCGTACTTATTTAAGCTCTCTAAATTATTGTAATTGGGTTTTTTCATAGTTTCACATACCCACCTCTGGAGGAGTAGAGGTGTATTTTTATTTTCAGTAAACAGGCTGAAACTGAGTATAACTCCTTCATTAACATTAGATCATTGAAAGATGGCCGATCAACTTCTATTTTTTCTGATCTTTTGGATATAGACCCATCAAGATCCATCAGAGGTTCAAAGACTATTCTCAGAAGACATATCATAGATCAAAATAGATTTTTTCTTTGATAATCCCGTAATGTCAGTGTCGTGTTCCTTACCGCTGAAAATCTGAAGCCTCGATTCAAAACGGCGACGACTGTTAAGTAAAGCGAATCTGAATAAAAATGAACCAACGTCCGGGTCCCCGCATGTGATAGCCAAGCACAGCGAGAAAATTGTGAATGAATAGTTTATGGCGCTACCCATAAAGTTGAGCAATGTAGCCAGGAAATGAGGTATTAAACTTGCAGCAGTAGCCTCTTTCCATCAAAGGTAACAGGTGTTTACTCTCAGCTTCCCGTTCTGGCTGCATTGTGTAACTGCTCTCCCCTTTCATCGGTAGGTCTTTACAGCATCCTCTACAATACCATTATGATTCCGAACCAAGACAGTTGCGTACAATGGCGGTTCCTTATAATAGACAGGATAAACCCGTGCCGTACAATGGAGCTACATCTCAGAAAAGTCCTTAATTTTCTACTATTGTCTGAATATATCTGCGTACAGGTAAGTGTGCTGTGTTGGGGCTACGCAGGTTTCAAGGTCATAGTGGCACCCCAGCAAGCGACGAGGGGTCCTGGTTTGCTTCTTGTACGATATTTTGGGAAGAGTTCACATTTACATCAATAAATTCAAGATTATTGATGATTTTGTATTTTTTTAGTCATAAAGGTGATGTTTTTTTGGGAAACTAATGGAGATGGAAGGAAGGTTAAATGCGAAAAGGTTTGCAGTTTCGTGAGCCTATAATGCAATTCATCTTTTGTTTTTTTAAAGCTAAATTAAATTTCAAACCTTTATCAAGAAACGCAATTTCTTTTTCATTAAATCTCTAGGAAGATTGATTAATAACTATATCCTCTTGGTTTGGATATCCTTTTACCGTAACAGCGGGAGGAAGCAATGCTATAAATTTTTTGTCATATGTAGCAATGATCTGTATTTTATGAAAAATAACCTCGTTCATGTTATGGCTAAAGGACAACCACTCTGAATGTATAACATCATTAAAAACCCTTGCGGAGCTTTAAATGAAGTTTATACTTACTTCATATCGGTTACTTTTTGAATACAGATATTTTATTTCCAAGTTAAGGCATTTTTGTTTCGATCATGTAGTAACAGGCTGTTTTAATCTGTAAGGGACTGAATTCAAATTTCCTACTGAAGATGGTAGCTTAGCTGCCGAAATACTTATTTAGGCTCTCTAAATCGTTGTGACTAGGGTTTTTTCATTATAGTTTGATAACAATAGGAAACCACACTCAGCTCTTATTTTATATAAATCCTCATACTTTAAAGTTAGGTATAAACTAACGGAAAACAAGCCTGGATCGACATTGGGACTATTTATTGGAGGCTGAAATTTCAGCTTGCGATTATACCTTCGTAAAAAAATAGTGAAAGTTAAATACCGGATTTAACTGTAAATACAGTATATCTTTGGGTAAACTTTAACTAGAATGGACATCCATATACGCAGTACAATATTATTAAAATTGATTTTATTCTATGTGATGCTCCATAACCTAAGATAGCCATTTAAATAATGATTTGTGTATATTGTACTTTTATTAGTCCATTAGTAGAAGTAGATAATGCGATAGGCGTGTATTGCGAGGCAGCCAATGCGATATATTTCCTAGTGTGCATAGCCTTATATCCAGCCACCAGCCAGTTAAAAGCGAATCCATTTTTTACGGAACACTGATAACTATGTAAAGGAAGCAGTTCTACAACTGCACGCAATCCATTTCCGATAATGATGTTACTGTCCGAAAACGGTGAAGTGTAATGATTACGCGATGTTTTTCCGTTTGCTGCTCCTAATGACCTCTCTGTTGCGCTGCTCATTTCATATTTCGATGTAACGATTTCGCCGATCAAAAGGGAATATTAAGCGGGGCGTTTCGGGTTCAGCTCAGACGAAAGACGAAACAGAAATTAATCACCGCCGGGAAAAGTGAGGGTCCCCGGTAAGGGACTGTTAGAAGACGTAATTGGTGTTGGTCCCTGTTTGACTTTCGAAAGAATATTTATTCAAAATGCTGACCCAGTTCTGCCGCAAACCCTTTGATGAAACTGTTGGAGCAGCGGCCTACGACCGCCCACCTATGCCATTCGACATGTCATTTTCCTGGGTATCAAAAGCAAGCCTTGCATTTCCGTTCCCCTACAAATCGCGTTTTCCCATTCCGCGCGTGCCAACATCCGGGTCGTAATTTAGACAAGATGCTAGCTGGGTTTGCGATGGAAATCATCACGTATGACGACCGAATTAATTAGTATATGTTCGGAGTGATTTAGGGCATTACAGATTCTCTCTCGAATCCCTTCGGATTTGTCAGCGTTACGTGAATATAAGTTACATGACTGTTGATGTTTTCAAATATGACTCTAAAGGGCCATCAGGAAAATCAACTATCAAAGGTCAAAATATTCAGCCACCCAAAAGCAGTAAGAAGCTGTATCACTCACGCTTTCTTGTATATTTTGTATTCACCAAGATGTTACAAACCTGTAACGAGAATTTGCTCTATCAGCTGAATTATATTTCAACCAAAATTCAGTTAAAAATTGTCAAAAGAAATATATTAATTTAACTTCCAGTCATTACAGTCGCCAAAAAGATTCTGAAGAATACTTAGGTACTGTCTTGGATCAGAAAAAAATGTGCAGACTCTTCCAAGTGAAGTGTAAGAAGAATGAAGTACCAAAAACTAAACTGCTATATTTTGGGCTTACAGATGCATTTGGCAAATATAATTTATGGATTTGTAATCTCCCAACAATGAAATTTTTGATAAATATGACGATTTCAAATGAGAACTTCAAGAGAGAAAATCACGAATTACCTTGAAAATGCATAGGAAAGATCCCGCCAAAAACGCGAAGCCTTCAAAAAAAACTACTGCTACATAAATGTCTTTGAACTCCATACTTATTATGTTGACACAACTCCTATTTATTGAAATTATGGATCGCTCTCTTGCTAAATAAATGGGCGGAAAATATTCTTGCAATCTTTGATTACGTAGTTGGACAAGTATCACCTGAAGATAGTCAAGCAATAGTATACATTTATAGGCAGAAGTATGGGTTAGTTTTCCAAAAATCTTAACAAAATGACTATACCTACTCCTGAATTAAATCACATCAAAAGTTCTTAGTTTATTAAAAACCGGCTCTATCGTTGTTTGTATTCTTTTCTACGCAAAAAGTGGCTTTTTTCGGGCAAAAACTACATTCCACGTTTTTTGTCTGTCCAGGTGTTCGACGCGTGTCGCATCTGATAAGACTAATTTAGATGGTAATGGTAGTTATTGCGATAGAAATAAAAACCATGTTGCGTACGTAGCAAGTGTTAGCTGTTTTTTTGTTGTTAATCCACTTCACTTGCGCACACACGTATGAAACGCATTTATACACCCTGTTGACCAAGCTTACGTTTTTAATATTCAAAATCAAAATGTCGATTTAAAAAAAAATAAACTGGGAAAAGCAATTATTTAGCGAAACTTTTAGCACGCAAAGGGCTGTTTGTGAACTGCACGCAATAGTTTTAAACGGAGTCTTAAAGTTGTTCAACCTATTATTTATTTGTCGTGCACGTGTTTGTGTTCTTGGTATTGAAACTCGTGTAGCGTCAAAATGAATGGTGCTCTTATGCATCTAGAAACATTATACCGGAACATCTGCATGACAAAGGCCCGTTTTTGAATTTAGTTCCCACGAGATTTGTTTGCAATTTTAGTGTTTGTTTCAATCTTTCAAATGGGAACCATATTCCACTTTAGATCGAATAAGAGAAAAAATGAAGTCTTAAGAATGTATATATTTGAAAAATCCCTACAATTACCGATATATGAAACTATAAGTTTTAAGAGCTTTCGATACTATATCATTAATATTACTAACAAACGTTAATTTTGAATCCAAGGTAATGCCCAGATCTTTGAAGACTTCTGTTCGGTCAAGAATATTATAGTTGCAAACTTTAGTGCGCTAATATCAAACAGTCTGTACAATTGAATTCATGCCTCCTCAACAATATCCACCTCTCCAAAGAAAGACCAGTTGACACTAGAAATAAGTCCATAGAGCGAAGGAAAATTTGCTTTCTTGAAACTGTATAACAGCCACTCGGGTAAAACGCGGGAAAATTTTTTTGATATGAAGGGGATTAATTAAAATAATAAAATAAATTAATTAAAGATTTATTGATAATAATGACCAAAGACGGATGGTTAAGAATTCTTTAAAATTGTGTATTTTGGCCACCAAATAAAGTAACAGTATCATTCAATAAACATGAAAGCATTTTGGAAGCATCAAGTAAAAGGTATGTTAACATGTTTACTTTTTCTGGACTACTCAAAAGCCTTTGATTCGTTAAACCGCGAACTACTTCCATCTATCCTTACTTATGTACTAATTACAATCTAACAGATTTTGGCAATTATTTTTTGTATTTATAAATGTTTCAGAATTAGGTAGGAGAACGATGCTGGCTTCGCCCTGTGATTACAGTTTTTGTATTATGTATTGAAATATATATTCAATAATTGTGGCTAAGAAAGGTAAGAGAAAGTCTCTCATTGCTGATCCAAAATTTCACTTACTGAAAATAAACGTACTGCGCTCAAAGCAGTTTTGTTTTAAAAAATCCTCCAAGAATTTGATATGAATGGCATTTCGTTTTCCAAAATAAATTGTCAGGAAGTGAATTATGTACAATGATTTTTCGTATTTAATCACTTCCACGAACTTTGCTTACAGGTGATGATTTTACGGTTCCTGAAGTAACCAAAAACGAATCTACATCTACAATGCATGCAGCATGCGTTAGTTGATAATCAAAATTGCGTGGAGGTCTACCATGCGCATCTGCAGTGGTCAGGAGTCGCTGTAAAGTTGGAGAAGGGGTTGAAGTAATGTGCGTTCAGCTGTGCAGCGTACGAGGGGTGTTTTACTTGTCACTGGCGTCCCGACGCCACTACTCGCTACAATAGCTGTTTACCTTGACGGGATCATAAGAATTGACGTACACGGAGGCTCGCCGGCCGATCAGCGAGCGACAGCCGATGGAGCTGCTGCGACGGCCGGCCATCCTCTGTGGGGACCGACCTCAGGGGGGCCCCACGTTACTGGCTGTTCGAGCCATGCACACTTGCTTAGTGGCCGACGCCCTCGCCACTACTGAAGAACCAAATGGTACAGACGCGCACGCTCTGATCATCGATTATGTCATCAACACGTGCTCGCGCGATCATTACCAAGGTTAGGAGTCTTCTTCGGATGACACAAAGAACTGGGCGTTTCGGGGCCCTCCTCGGCCCCCCAAAGGGATGCGTTTATCTCATGCTCCACAACTTCTTCTTGGAGAGGATTAAAAGATGATATGATGGTCTCCTCCTGATGGTCACTTGTTCATGTTCAACAAGTTCGAATTTGACTCAAATTTTGTTTACACCACGTTAGGCTTTATGACCGAATGATATGTTACTCGTCATTCGCGACTCTTTTTGTGTTAGAGCTCGTCAATTTTTTTTAATAAACTCGACGTTTCGTCTACTCTTGAAAGAGGCATCTTCAGAACAGTAACATATTTACTTAATTTATTGATGTCAAGAAACATAATGCTTATACGTACAAGTATATAAATTACAAAAGCTGAGAAAAGTCACTCATGGGCATACAAACAGAAAACTATAACTTTTTTTCTGTATATGGTTAGTGGGCCTGTTTCTGAAAGTGTATGGCAAGCAGTTAAAAAATCTAATGCAGAAGTATCTTGTATACCAATATGAATTCTAGCTAATCTTACAGACGCGTGTTGTGATCGTATTTATCCATAGATACCCAATCTGACGACTAAGGGAGCATCATTCTACATAATGGAAGCTATTCATTTCAATATTCCTTCAGTGGCTGTGACGGCACATCTACATTTTTAACAAGAGCAAAATGAAATTCGTAAACTCATTTCAAAAGAACATGGGTCTTCAAAACGTAGGTTAGGTAGTTCTTTATCCATTATGGACGGATACATATGTAGGAATTCCCTTACTGGGGATGAAGTATTTGTTACTTCTGCAATGTAAAACTAAAAAAATCGACTACATTGCTTCTCCAAAAGCGCAAAACATCCAAACAAAGAAAACAGTAAGATTGCTTAAGGCTGGGATCCTGGAGAAATAAAGGTAAATAACGATAGAAAAAGAACCACAATTATTTTACAAAACCGGACCACTCCATAATTTATACACCGATATTTGTGAAAATGATCTTATTTGAAAGCTCGTGATCGACATTTCAACGTAAGCTATTTTTTATGTGTAAACTAAGTGGTGCAATAACCAAAATTCGTAAAAGTGTAGGCTAAAAGTAATCTGAAAGGTAGACGTCGCAATTAGCAATTATTTCAACAAAAAATATTAAGTATATTTGTTTGAGAAATACCTTAGTCTCTAGCTAAACCCTTTATCTTTCAGATAAGCATTCAACTATCCCAGCCTTAATCATTGTTGTTATTTATCAATAATATGATTGTTAGTACTATATCTGTTACACTACTAATGACGTTTCTGATTTTGACATGCTATAGTCTTTTTCTTTAGATCTAATGCAATTGCTTTAATTCCAATTTTTGTGGTCCCCCGTCTTAAGCTTTGGTATACTTCTAATATTTAGATTTGATGCTAATGTTTTTTGTTATAAGCTAACCTACTGAATAACCAATATTTTTCTTTAATAGAACGTTTTTGCTAATAGACTTTCTCATTTTTTATTTTCTATTTATTGCCATTTGGGCTGACAATCTAATTTCAGTGGTCTAAAAGGTAAACTTTGTAGAACTAGTTAAACTCAGTAACATTGAATTAAATATTATATTTCTTTTTCTATAAACTGTACGATTTGAAATTCAAAAGTCGTTTAACTTTAATGATAGCGGACATTCAGCGCTAAATCTACTTTCGTTATTTTTCGTGTACTTGTGTTATTTAAAAAAAATAGGAACTCCCTTTACTCAGAATTGTTGCACTTCAAGTTTCATTATTCATTCTTGATTTAGAACAGTTCTTTTTTGAGCATTTTGCAGCCAAACTTTAACGATCGATAGATATTTAAGGATCTCATTAGAACTTTCTTTAATTCCGGAAAGAATACAATTTTTGTGTGAGAAAATGTTTATATGCACAAGCGCGGTGAAAACCAAAACCTTTGGAACAATGTTTCGATGTTATTTACCGTCAAAACAACAAAACTTTCTCCTTGTACAGGTGTGAAGGTCCTCAAAGAGAAAATTGCTCTTATCCAATAGTTCGTAACGCCTATGTGTTTTAGCCTATGCTGTGTTGTATATATGGTTGCCTATCTTGAAGTGGCTGGGAACTATGTAATTGTTTATTTAAAGTTTCAAACAAACTGAAAACTTTTTAAACAGACAACGCGTTCAAATAAATTTGAAATAATTTGTTCTGATTATTAAAAAATTTGCAAGATTACTTAATTAAAAATAATGCCAGGTGTGAGATCGATGCAGAGGTGCGTCAAACTACAAATTGCATTTACTTTCACTTTCCAACGAAGTGAACGTCTTAAGAAAGATTTCATGGACATAAAAAGTTTGGAAAAGTATTCCAAGAATCTTAAACAAATTTTTACTAGAATAACTCTGCCTTTTGCTAGAAATTATGTAGCTACTAGATAAATAAATTTATGTAGTACAAAATCAGTTTACGCGCAGGAAATAAACAGTTCTAAGGTCATTACCTACCTATATATTTTTAATCAATAAATGTCGATTACAAAAAAACCTACCTAAAGGTCCCAAGGAAGTGATTCATTGAAAATAAAATAGTAGGGAAAGGGGAATAAAGAAATAACAGTTGTTAGCGTCTTGTCGTGTATTTGGTATTTGCCTAAAGTTGACCCTTTGTAGAGAGCCCTGTTAAAGCTGTGATGTGTGATTCAGAAATAGAACAAATTGTTGCTTATTTATCTATAAAATTAAATACGATCTTTTGTTATAAAGAGTTTGTCGCTAGCGTGAGAGAGGATTTGCAACAAGCAATATGCTCGTGTAAAAAAGAAAATAAATGCTGGTAAGTTATTTCGTAACCTAAAAAACGCCTCGTGCGACTATTTAAAAATAGCATACCTATTTACTCTACATTGTGATTTGTGACGCGTTATTTCAATAACCCCGTGGAATAACCTTGCGAATTACTGCCGTGCAAGGCGACTGTTACATACGGAAGAAAAGAGAAAGTTTAAATTGTGACCTCACTCTTACACTGTTATGTAAAAGTGCTCATTTTACTTTCGTTCGCTTTCAGTATACTGGTGTTTCCCGTTTTGGGTCCTATCTTCTTAAAAGCGGTGCGGTATCAAGCAAAAGTACTAAATTTAGTTACATTCTGGATTGGAAGTGGCCCTAGAAAGACCCTTGCTGTATGCTTGAAAGATCACTGTCCAACGTATGTACTGATATTATGTTTGATTAAATGTTAAATCGTTGAAAATTTGTAGTAAGAAACTCAGTAGTCGGTCAAATGAGGTTCCTTCTACAATGAGCGATGATAGTCAAGGCTCAAGTTCTTCTTCAAAAAAGAAAGCCATAAGACCCTCGCAGCAGCTATACATTCCACCCGCTCAGAGGAGGCAGCAAAAGGAAACAAAGAAATCCTCCTCGAGAGAAGTGCATGATAAATTGAACTGTGTTAATGGTGATGAAGATAAAAGTAAGCAAGACGTGAGTTGTGATAACATCAGTGCAGAAGTAGGGCCCGCAAACGACGTACCTACGCAAACCAAAGGAAACGCGGAACCCACTCCAGCAGAGACTGATGACATATCAACGATTACATCTGGTGTTTGTTCAAATCAGGACGATGATAAAACAGTTTCTTCCCTCAAAGATCTCGACTTAAATAACAAGCTAATTATAAAAACAAACAAACCCGACGATGAGGTGGACAAGGAGAAGGAAGAAATGAGACGGGCCACTGAAAAAATCAACAGGAAGTCGCGTTCTATCATAAAGTATGTAGACAGCAGCGACACGTTAAAGATAGAAATCGATGCGAAAGCAGATGGTAAGCCCGCAACTCCGAATTTGACTAATTGGGAAGATCTCTTTGATGAAAACGGTGAACTGCAGGAACCATACTTTGGTGAGGTAAGTGTTAAATACAGCTACTCTTGTAGGTTTAATTTGAGGAAGAAAGCTATTTCACACAACTGACATGAAAGTATGGAAATTTATTTAAAAAACTCACTTGTATGGTCCATATTTGTTTGCCATTAAATAGCAAGAACTTATCCCTTTATCCCATAGGTGGTGCTGTTTTTTACTTCTCCCTCTTAACTAGTACTTATGCATTCATAAGGGGTGAAGCTTCACCTGACATTGGTACAATTTTATCTATACACCAACTTGTTCAAGAAGAATTATAAGCTCCTATACAAGAGCTTCTTCTTGAACAAATATGTGGCCTGTTAGGTAGTCCCAGGCCACAATTTTTGGAAGGCCCCTTAGGGGGCCATATATTAAACCAAACAGAGTAATTAAGTATTTCCACTTAGGAGTTGTACAGAACTATGAACTATAGTAAACTATTTTTATTTGCATAATTCATATTCAATAAATTAATGTTCAAAGCTATAAAAATTAATTTGTCACTAATGTGGCAATCCCGAAAATGTGTCACTGACAGTGCCATCTATGAGCGAGTTTTATATTTGCAGATAGTAAAACACGTTGGTACAGAAGTTACGATCCTCAAAACCAATGAAGATTACTCACCCTATCAAAATAAGGCCCTTCAAGACCTAGACCATGTCATAGAGCTATACGATTTCCCTTCGTCATTTAAAACCCACGACATAATTCAACTATACAGCCAAATTCAAAGCGACACAATGTACATAAAATGGGTGGATGACACACACGCACTTCTAGTCTTAGGCACTCCTGCACAAGGTGAGCTTGTTCTGAGGTGCTCTAAACGAGCTTTTTCAAAAATACCCATTTCCAGCACAACGAGCTTTACAAATCGAAAACGACATAATCAAATCGCGGCCAATTTCCGAAGCCAGCAGTGTATCGCAGGCTGTAGCCTTCAAACACGACCTGAAGCCAGCCATGAAGCGTCCTCAAACAAGTCTTCAGACTGCAAGGAGGATGATAAACACCCACTTAGGGACAAAGTGCGCCTTAAGCAAAGAAATCATGGAAAAGGAGAGAAGACTGCTTCAAGAAGCTAGGGGTAGCTACTGACGATTTGTTTTGTAAGCCTGCTAAGTTGTTTTTCTTTTAGAGCAACGAAGGCAGGAGAAGCAGAGTGAAAGGGATGCTTGGGATGGGAATCCACGACCATCAACAGCCTGAGATTCAGTCATCTAAATTGTTGAAAATTTTGCAGTGCATGTACACTTGGCACAAATTACAATGAAACGTGGGGATATATAAACAATGCACTGTGGATGATTGCTGCATTTAATAACAGAGAACGATCAAAAATGTAAAGAATTACTTTCAAATTTTTATTTATTTATTATTTGTTTCATTCCAATGGATTCATCTCACTTGTACATTTTATGTGATCATCATTTCATTTTTCAATATCAAAAAACTCAGACATATATAAATCGTTGACAGCATCTCACCAGATATTTTTAGGAATGTTGTTTAAAATTTTGAAAAAAAATAGGCTTCAAAAATACACTCATTAGATTTATTACTACTGAGTCATAGTGAGCATACTCCTTACTTTTTTGATAACATTGCAACAATTATCCAAGCTTTTTTGTGATAGAGGATATGGGAATTCCCCTAACCTTCTCGATTCATTCTATTTATGCTGATTGTACATTGTATCATGATTTATCATTATGACAATGTATGATGTACTAAAATGTGGTGTTCAAATGTACGTGCAATGTTGAATGTATTATGTGATAGTAATTAGTCATTTTTATTGCCCCAAGGGGCACCCCTTGAAACACATCGAATTTATGAAGCAGTTAAATCCTGTTGCGCCATTATAAATTTTACACATGACAAGAATGGGCACTGCTTGATCACAGATTCCATGTAAGTAATTTTTTGCTTTGGTACAACTTTAGTGTTTATTAAGATATCAAAAATGTATTGAAGCATACATCATTCTTATTTTATTTTGAAAATGAAGGAACTCAATGTGGGACAGTGCTTTACTTACTCCTATATTTCTTACACTGGTGATGTCCAGTTTAATTTTTTTAGATACTGCAAGTAAAATAAAAAAATTAGTATTAAAAACTTTCCTGTCAGGTCATGTAAATCTGGAATAATGTGGATGTGAGATTAGAAACTTAAATTCAAATAATTCAGTGAAAAGAAATTCTTTACTTCTCTTTTTTTAATCAGTAACCAGGAGTCCACTTCTAGCTATGGTCCTCTGTTTTCACATGCTTAAATATTAAGTGTACCTATTTAAAATTGTCCCAATTTATACCCTCAATATTTATACTGTTGTTATAATTATGTTGTGTACAGTTACAGATTCTATTCAAAGAAAAAACAAAAATTTTCTGTCCTTTTCTATTTGTACATTATAAAAAATGTTCGTTCCATGAAAAAAATAGTACAAGAGTCAAAAAAATATTGAGTGTCCAGCTAAAAAAAGTATTCACAGCAGTACAAATCAGAGCCATCATCGACTGGTTTGTGTAATGGATGTGTAAATGATTTGTATGTTTTTTACGTGATTATATTCATTGTAGAATATACATATTTTGAAATACAAATGTGTATTATTAACTAATTTACCTAATTTCAGTGTTTTTTGACAGTATCCTCATCATTTTAGGGGGACATACCAGCACTATGTAAAACAATGTGTAATACACACAATATATTGCAATAGGTATATAAATTTTATGGTCAATGCCTGTAATATACCTCCTAAAACTTAGTTAAGCTGCGTTGAATTCCTTCCTGGAGGAGACAAAATAAATGTCTAAATTATACATACTTACCTATTATAGCATTTTTTATTATCGAAACTTTGGAAATTCTTATCCTAAATGACAACATTTTGCATACACGGGAGTAAACCAATTATATTTGAGGAAAAAACATTTCATTATTGCAATATTTAAATATTTTTATCTATTTCTTTTACAACTACATCAATTTTATAGAAATCCCTATCTTGCTGAGCGTACAAAATAGTGTTTAAATTGCTGTATTTTCTTTGGAGTTATAACAACCTTGACTTCGTTGTATTGACTATCGGTGTTATCTTCTTGGGTTTCTATTACTGTGCTATTTTTATACAACCACCTGTAACAGAACATATCACTGAGAAATCTGCAAACTTGGTCCTGAGGTAAGATCACAACACATGTGACATTTTTTTGTTAAAAAATCATCACTGTCCAGAGTAATTTAACAATGAACATTCCAATATTATAATACAATTGTAAACACTTTTGGGCATATCTTTAAAAGATTAAAATAAAAAATGTTAGTTTTAATATTACACAAACAGTTATAAAATTTAATATACTGAAAACTTCCTTTTTTGTAATAATTTAGGACATTTTTTATTTGGTTTTGTGTTACTTACCTGACTTCATCTCCCCCTATAGGAACTCTCAATGAAATGATACTCCTGTTAGTATTCTTTAACACTGCGTCCTCCACTTGTTCTTTCAGTTCTTCTACACCATGACCAGTTTCTGCAGATACAATCAATTCACCCTTTAGCAGTACATTGTTGTCCAATTCTTTTACTAAATCACATTTATTCCCAACGGTTAGTACCTTTTCTAGAATATCCGCCCCTATTTTGTCTGATAAATCATTCAACGTGCTCATCATGTGATTTCGTTGATGTAACAAGTTGTCATTCGATAAATCTTCAACAAGCATAACTACATCCTAAAACCACACATAGTAATTAAAGATTAAACTATGACAAAACGTCAAGCTTACCGCATATAAAGCATCTTCTAATGTTACCATAAAACATTCTATCAAAGTTGTGGGAATGTTCGATATGAAACCAACAGTATCAACATACAAGACTTCTAATTTACACGGAAGTGTTCCAGCATGTAATGTTACATCTAAAGTAGCAAACAACTGATTTTTAGGTTCGAGATTCTTATCTAACGAAAGCCGTTTTATCAGAGACGTTTTCCCAGCATTCGTGTATCCGATGACAGCCACTACTGGGTAATCTATTTCTTTCCTGCGATTCCGTTGCTGTTCCCTCTGCTTACGCAGTTTTTGTATCTCGTTTCTAATTCTCTTTTCGCGTGTCTGCAATATTAACTTCCGAGTGTCGTACGCTATGCCTGTGTTGTCCATTCCCCTTTTTAAGCGTGATGCCATGTGCAGCACCTCAGCCAGGGCAACTTGTAGCTTAGCGTGCTTGCTCGTGGCGTGCATTTTTAAAATTAGCATAACGATAGTATAACGATCAAAAATGGGCACTTCAAAAATTATTTCCAACTCTTCCTTCTGTGCCGTTTTTAAAGTCCCAATATTTATGAATAACGCAGTAATTCTTACATCTCCTCTAATCTGACGCTTAAGTTTCTCTAAATGGCCTTTTGAAAATAGCTTTTTTCGGTCCAAAGTATCAAGAGGAATAGTGACACTATAAAATATGCAATATATGTTTTTTTTGTCTGTTATTAATTACAGCAAGATTAATTTAATTCCTGTATTAAAAACACTAGTAGGTATATTTAAAATTACAATTTACTTGTTAGATGAGTTATGTCTTTTGCTAATTGAACTTTAAATTTTCACCTTTGCATAATATCATAAAGGTAATAAAGTTTGAGGATCAGATATTGTTCCGAGTATTTTGGTTTTAGAGAAAACTTATGTGTCCAATACAGTGATTTTTTTTGGTTTAAATTAGTTATTTAAAAATCAACAATCATGTATCTAGCAAGAAGGGACGATTCGAATAGCAAATTAAGGGCTTTCAAAATGTACGACTAAATAATTTGACTTATAAGAGACAACTGCTGGCTTTCAAAAAGGTGACGTAAATACATGATTAATAACATTTTTTTGATAGCAAAATTTGAAGTAATTAAAAATAAATTAAGATATTAACCTTCCATGAATATCCCACGATTCTAGCGTTCTTACTAACGAAATACATTCCTGCAGTTGCTTCTGTGGATCAGTATCTCTCACTTTTTGTGGCCCCCATTTAACATAAGGATGTATTATGAAACAACAGTGATCGGTTCCGAAGGACAAATATTTTGATACAATTTGTTGATATTCTCTAGAATTACAAAAGATTTAAATTGGTGTAAATTAATTAAAGTTTTAATTCAGTATTACAATCTGTATTTATCATTTTCATCCAGATCCAGATCATCGTTGTCATTTTTATAAAGTAATGGTGTGAATGTTAACGTTCTTTTATTACTATGATTTAATATATTTCTTGCTGAAGCTGTCCTATGTATCCCATGATATACTTGATATAATCTTCTTATCGAAAAATTCATTTTTATTGACAAAAATTTGAATACACCATATCACATTTAATTTTAAGGTTATTTTATTGTTTATGTTCAATTTGTGTCAAACTTCATTGTTCAATTTGACATTTATCAGCCATGTTGCCAAGTTTTGTACTTTTTATATCTACTGGTCTAAAATAAATGTCGCATTTTCTTAAATTCGAGCTTTGAGGTTCCTAGAATTATTAATAAAGGAAAAAACGTTACATCTTAAGTTAGTAACAGCATTTATTGAAGCGACAATATGGACACAGCAAAAATGTAAACAGAAATTCAAGAGTGAATGGAAGAAAAACTAAAATATGTGGAACCCAGCTGTATACTAATTTGTATTTTAGAAGTTTTCCTATGATTTTAGCCACTGCTTTTAATATTAACTCGCAAATTGCCTTGCATTGGTATCATTGATTATTATTTCGATTTTTTCGATTTGGCAGCACCGTCTGTCATTGTATTTGTAATGTAAAGTTCAAGCACTTGAAATCATACTTATTGAAAAAGTACGTGAATGTTGAATAATTAATTCAGTTAATTGATGCTTATAACAGTGTATTACGATGTTTTACAATCGGTGGTTAACAGTTTACAAGAAATTTTGTTACTCGTTGGATAACATTGGATTTTGTTAAGCACCAAGAAGCCTCCCCAATGTGTATGAATGTTAAATGAGATTATTTCATATTATATAAATCATGTCTGGTGCTAATATACCTCAGTCTGTAGGGGATGGTGGGAAAGAAAATGTCACTGGTAACAATAACATGAAAGCTACCAAGAACGAAGAAGAGCGAAAATCTCGGTTACTGCATATTTTGCCAAAATTGCCTTCGAGTGACTCTCTTAACAATAGCCCTGGTCCATCATCCCCAGGTAAGATACAGTGCTAAATAGGTTTCCACAAGTAAATAGTGCCTGTGTAGTGTACAAATTACACATGTCACAAGCATGTTTTGATAATAATATCAGTAGCATACACATTTTCACCGTGTTGTGTGTTTTTTACAGGAATCCCATCATTCTCTAGCCCAGTAGCTTCTGATAAGGTAAGTTCAATTTATCATAATGAGAATTCTGTTCTTTATAATCCTGATGTAACGTCATGTCTTTCATTTTGGCCAAATATTTAACATACCTACCTAATAAATCGCTAATATTTTATGTTTATCTTATCAGTTTTATGAAATCCAAATGGCTGGTGCTGCTACTTCTATAATATTTAAAAGTAGGCAATGAATGTTTTAACATATCATTCATTTAAAATTACATACATTATGGTACGAAACTTTTTTTTGCCAAGCAATCCAAATCAGCAATAAAATATATAAAAAAGTTTGGTAAACCACTGAAATATAGTGTGCCACTGGTGACCAGAATATTTTAGGAACATTCAGACGGTAATTGTGCACAATTTTGCTCTTAGATTTTTTCATTATCTTTTATATTAAAGGAGGGCTCCTACTATGCTACACCCTGCATGCTATAAATATGTAATTACTGAAATAGCTTGTTAGATATTTGATTTTTTGTAAATTTTTGAGGCTCTTAGGGTTCTAGATTTTGCTATAGCTGCTATTGTGAAATTATDBAATTGAATTGAGTAGVDTCCTCVAAAGTAACTCGAAAGGAAATCGTACAAGGACGCAGAGAAAGAACTATAGAACGTACTATAGACGTGAAAAGGAAAGGGTCACCAACGACGAATTACTATAACTCATTAAAGGACCCTACGGTTGTCATTCTTTGCCGAATGTGCTAAAAGTTCGCTGGACACTTTTAAACAATCTGCTGTCGAAATCTTAATTGGTGTGCCTGCTGGAAACCAGGACTCTCTAAGTGCTGTATAAACCCCAAAAGCGATCGGTACTGATCTATAATCGCATGCTTCTGTGTGGCTTTTTCTCAGTATAATTTACTTACAGGGCTAATGTCACAATGGGTGGGCACAGATTTTGTATAAATTCTTGCCGAGTCGATCGCAAGCGTCCAAGCAGAAAAAAGATGGCCTTTCTGTTTTTAAGTTGTATAATCCGACTAGAAAAATCAATCTGGCGCACCAATGATGGACCAGCAAAACGAACAAACAAACAATTGGTAATGTGTGAGTTTCATTGCCCTTTTTTTTTTTTGACTTACCAATGAATTTTAGGAGCGGTTGTTTACCGTTACCTAGTTCCAATTGCATTTTTCGAGCACCATCTCAGGAATCTGGTA